>WNWU01013815.1:7442921-7727175 GCA_012654045.1 Ptyas mucosa | reverse complement strand
GCTGGCTGGAGAATTCTGGGAGTCGAAGTCCACAAGTCTTAAAGCTGCCAAGTTTGGGAACCCCTGCTCTAGAACCTATCAGAATCTGCTGAATTTCACCCCTGCTCCTCACCAACCTCCATTGCACCTCCCTCCTCTCAGCCCTGCGAGACCTGGAATCAACTTGGCAATTTGAAGACATGTGGACTTCAACTCCCAGAATTCCCCAGGCAGTACACTGACCGGGAAATTCTGGAGTTGAAATCAACTTATTTTCAAGTTGCCAAGCTTAAGAAACACTAGTTTATGTGCTGCGCTGGCACAGAAACAGCTGAGGTTTTCAGCACTATCTTTCATTATGTGTGAAACCGCTCCACTTTCTCATTTTCCAGGTCTCCCTTTTGTTCTCTGTTTTCGTGGTCCCTAAGTCTCCAATAAATCAAAGAGAGGGCTCTTTGAGAAAGCCACATTAAACTGCAACCCAGAAATTATTGTGTTGGCACATAAGTATACTGGCATGAGTTGTTCTGTCTGCATTGCTGATCCCTGATCTGCAAACATAAGGGACTGGTGAAGGACACTGTCTTACATTCCTACTGCAAGCCAAATTAAGTAAAGGGATTTCTATATTCCCCAGCTATGTTTTCCTTTCCATTTCCTGGCAGGAAAACATCGACAATTATTCTCCTCAATGGGGCAGTATTGGGCACACGTAGATGGGTGCTTAGAACAGCAGGATTAACCACATCTTAACACACAGCTGTAATCTGTCAGTAGAGCTTTTTCTGGACTCAGTTCTAGAGGTTTTTCTGAAAGAACGCTAAACCTGTGTTCATAAATAGCCCAGGGAACATGCAGTAGGCATGGAGAAAGTGTGCAGTGTAAAACAAGAGGTAATGATAATGAGGAAACTCCACCTTTGACTAGTACTCCAAAGCTATGCCAGTGTTGGCAGCAAATGGGCAGAATATCAAATTCTGACCATATGGCTAGCAGCATCTACTGCCACCAAAAGCCAGAATGAAGTAAGCAAAATGGCATAATCCTCCTATCAAAGTAATGATAAAAGAAAATGAAACCCTTTGTCCAGAGAGGCAACAGAAAACTTGTAAGCTCATCAGATAACAGAATTAGCAACAGATTGCTGACATAACAGCCCCCTTTCTCAATTTAAATTAATCTTCTCTGCTGCCTAGCATTTGCCCCTTTTTCCTCCTTTTTAAACATAGGTTTAATGCTCTTTCAAAACACCACTAAACAGCACTAAACCTATACTTATAAGGAACCTGCTTAAATCCTTACAAGTGCTATAGAAAGTACCAATCAGGCATTATGCCAGCAAATGTCTCTGAGGAAGCCAGATATCCTGCAGCCATGTTCATGGCCAAGTCGAAATGGTAATGGAGGGTGGGGTTTAGTTTCAGTAACTAGAAGAAAGCAGGCATACTGGCAGCAGCCTAAAGTGGCCAATAGAAGCTGGGAAATCCCTAACCCCTTGACTGTCTAGCCATCAAATGATTGGGGAAAAATAGCAGTTCATATTCTAGAACTGAAAAAGTATTGGGAGAAAAGCAAACATTCCACTTTAGCTCAGGGTGATTTTAAGCCACTTCGGGTGAAGATGGGATGAGGCACCATCATGAGACAATGTCCAAAGATAGGAAGGAGGGAGAGACTATTACCAGGAAACCTTGCTACCATGATTGGAGAATTCGGGAAGAATCAGTCTACAGACATAACGTGTAGATTCTATTGCCTGGAACAAAAATCAGAACAACAGTAAATGTTTCTGGTTCTGATGGCTAAAGCTATGTGACTAGCATATGCCCAATTCAGCTTGATAAAGCACAAGTTGTGTCCTAAGAAAATAATCTTGAGTCTCTTGCTCCAGAGAACCTGGCTCACAGGATGCCAAAAAGCATAATTAGGATTTTTCAGGTCTTTGACCACAATTATATCTAATGTCCCATAAAGTGACAGTACATGATTTAAAGTTTGCGGATGAGTTTAAACCAGGGGTCTCCAACCTTGGCCACTTTAAGCCTGGAGGACTTCAACTCCCAGAATTCCCCAGCCAGCAAAGCTGTCCCATAAAGTGACAAAGCTGTCCCATAAAGTGACAGTACATGATTTAAAGTTGGCGGATGAGTTTAAACCAGGGGTCTCCAACCCTGGCCACTTTAAGCCTGGAGGACTTCAACTCCCAGAATTCCCTAGCCAGCAAAGCTGTCCCATAAAGTGACAAAGCTGTCCCATAAAGTGACAGTACATGATTTAAAGTTGGCGGATGAGTTTAAACCAGGGGTCTCCAACCCTGGCCACTTTAAGCCTGGAGGACTTCAACTCCCAGAATTCCCCAGCCAGCAAAGCTGGCTGGGGAACTCTGGGAGTTGAAGTCCTCCAGGCTTAAAGTGGCCAAGGTTGGAGACCCCTGGTCTAAACAGTCAGGAAAGCAAAGTGTCTGGTTCTGAACATTTGGGTTCAAGTTCTCTTCCGTGCTTGGTTTCACTACACAAGCCTGAGAAAATCATTTATCATCAACTTGTCAAATCAGACCGGGAACGGAAACCCAACAACGTTATTGTGAAGAACCCCGATAAGGTGATACGAAGCCCTCTTGGAGAGCGTTACCGAAATGGCAATTCGTTAGAACCGACCTGGTCCAACACGGGTTCACCACCACATCCGCGGTCCTCCCCCCCCCTACCTGAACCCAACCCACGCTACCTGGGAGCCCCGGCTGACTTTCTCGGCTGGGCAAAAAAGCGAGGATGAGAAGAAGAGAGGCGGGTGCTGCACCCGTGCCAAAGCGCGCCATGATTCTCCAGCGACTACCTGATGTAGGAGCCTGGAAAGTCTCCTGACATCCCCTTTCTCCTTTTTTTTTTTTCCTTCGGGGTTCGGTCGCTAAGACGCCGGCGACGGCGGCAGAACCCTCGCGGCTCTGTGACCTCATTCCCACGTGTTCGTAGCCCGCTCGGTCGCGCTCTCTCTCTCCTGCCCGGGTCGAAGCGCAAACGCGAGCAAACCGCAGAGAGCGTCCCCTTTGCCCGAAGGCTTTATATATATATTTTCCTTAGAGAAACGCGTTTCTCGGGATAGCAGGAAGAGCTTCTAAAACACACCCGACTCTCCAGCGGTTATTATTTCTGACTTCCGCAAGACCCAGAATTGCCGCAGTTGAGCGATGCTTGCTCGCCATAAAATTGAACGAAACTTTTCGGAAGGGTTGGAAAATTCGAAACAGTCGTGAAATACTTCTGAAAGGTCCAAGAAGGAGGGTGGCTTCACTCAGCTTCCTGCCTCAGAGAGCTATAGATCAGTCTGCTTAGACCAGGGGGCTGCAAGCTTAAATACTCAAAAGAGCCATTTGGACCCCTTTCCCACAGAAAAGAAAACATTGGGAGCCACAAAACCTAGATGGGGGTGTCCAACTTGATGTCACTCACTTCCACCAGTCACATGATCCCCCCTAATCATCGGTCATTAGGGCAAAGAACTAGTTGTTAAAAAATACCAGGAACCACAAAATCCTTTTGACATATATCTCTCTCCCCTCCCTCCCCCCCCTCTCTCTCCCTGTCTCTGTAGCTCTGTCTCTGCCCTTGCTGCTTCTCCATCTTCTGTTGTCGCCCTTCTCAGGCCAGGTGAGGAGTGACGGAGGGGAGGGCGAGCGGCGGGGCCAGCCGATGGTGGGATCACCTGACGGAACCACAGCAGAGGGCCCAAACAGCTGTAAGTGGCTCCGGAGCCACAGGTTGCTGACCCCGGGCTTAAACTAAAAAATTTTCCTCTAACCTTGAAACTCTTCCTACACCACGGATCTATATGTTTTGCAATGTATGCCCTGCCAGATATTGACTGATTGAATATGTGCCATCAAATCGTTTTTCCACTTCTAGCAAGCACATAAATAGATTTTTCTCCACAATGTTCTAACCCCAATGTGGCACACAAGGCCAAACTGAATTCCAAGAGGAGCCCAGAGCTAGCATGGGCAGTGATGTTTGGGCAGGGAGAGCTAGAAAGTTGGGCATCAGCGACCTGGAGAGTGAGAGGCTGATGCCAATGCCAAGCACCACCTTCTTGTTGAGGGGAGGGCCGTGTGCCAGTTTGTGGGTGGCATCAGTGGTGGAATTCAAAGTTTTTTTACTACCGGTTCTGTGGGTGTGACTTGGTGGGCGTTGCAGGGGAAGGATACTGTAAAATCTCCATTCCCACCCCATTCCAGGGGAAGGATACTACAAAATCTCCATTCCCACCCCACTCTTGGGCCAGCCAGAGGTGGTATTTGCCGGTTCTCTGAAATACTCAAAATTTCTGCTACTGGTTCTCTGAACTGCTCAAAATTTCAGCTACCGATTCTCGAGAACCTGTCAGAACCTGCTGGATTTCGCCCCTGGGTGACATGCATGTACATCCCTCACACAGGCAGCTGAAATAGGTACCTGAGGACCAAGAGGCCTGAGGAAACAGAAGTTGGAGGACTTTGAATTGGTAGTCTGAAGTGTTGGGGAAAAAAATAAGGAGAGGGGAGGGAGAAGAAAAAGAGTATAGGGCAGACTGTGCAGAAAGTGTTGGGTTTTCTTCTTTCCGGAGTCCCCATGTTAAAAATAGTGAGTTCACCCTAGCGATGCCAGAGCATGTTTCCCACCTGCTGAGTTCAAATCTACCCACCTTCCTTGAATTGATAGAGAAGTACTGTAATTTGTAAAATGTCCCCAATCCTTACCCTCTGTTGCCTATAAACTTTTAAAACTGCCTATCTCCTTCACAAAGAGACTCTGGGCAACGTACAAATAAAATATTAAAAGCGTAAACATAGTATATAAATTTTAAAAGTGGCAAGCAATGTTAAAATTTAATTAAAAGGAGGGGGGAGGGTTTTGGGGAGGCTAATCAGTTCCAGGCTGAATGGTCTTCCAAGCAAGGCCACAAAGCCATGTTTTCATGCCTTTCCAGAAGGCCAGGAGAGTGAGGACCCAACCTCTGGGGGAAGAATATTCCACAGGGTGAGGGCGACAGCAGACAGGGCTCTCGTCCGGGACCTCGCCAATTGGAATCCTTTGGCTGACTGGGTCCATAACATGCCTTTGCTGGCTGACTGGGTAAGATGAGATGATATACAGGGACAAAGTAAATTCCCTGCCAAAGCAGCGACTTCCAAAAGTGTGCCCTGTCAGGATTCCTGTGGTGATGCAGTCAAAGCTCTGCCAGATTTTTATGTGCATCACAATCATCCAATCACGGCCTGCCATTTTGAGATTTTGTTTTTAACCATACCCCGCAGATGGCCCTGATCTAAGGAACCTGCTTGTTAAAGCTAATAAATTTTAAACTCTTTCATGCATGTCTTGGATGTTGTTGGCTTAATGGGGGAAAGGGTAATTTAACACTGGTAAAGGTAAGGATAGCGTGGCAGGGAAAACAGCAGTAAAAAGAAGTTGCCAGAATATGCTTGTGTTATGCAAGGGTGGAAAGGCCCATAGTGTTAGTTTGAAATACCTTGACTTTTAAGATTAAGCTCACAGGAAGGAAATAGGCACAATAGCTTTCTTGCAATAAATTGGCATAATAGATACTTGTATCTATTACAGTCAGTAGAAGATGACTGAAAGTTATCTTGCTTTATCAATGGTTCTTACAACTGAAAAACTACTAGAAAAAGAGAAGGCATGCATTCTTCCTTCAAATATTACTGTGTAAGTGATGTGTACAAAGAAAGAGCATTCTGATACTGCCTAAGAAGCAGAATGTGGAGAATGTTTTATTTCAACTTGTTTTTATACAAAGTTGATTTTTACTGAAAGCTCTTTTACCAAGCTGAGAGAGCACCAAGGCTCCTTTATTTCAACCCTCTGAGCTACAAATATTCTCCTTTATTGGTACCAAAAGCTCTTTCCAAGTGCTAAATAACAAAGAGTATCCTGAGTACTGAGTGTAATTAAAGTTCAAAATGGCTCTTGTGTGAAGCTTTTAATATCCTGCATTAATTCTGTCAAGATTCCAAAGGTTGGGGTTTTGTGCCCTCTGTCTAGGTTTCTAAATATCATAGAATATGTTTTTTAGTTCACACATAAATCTATGCATAAGAACATGCAAGAAAAATGCAAACAATGCACATTCATTGATGCGTCATGTCAGTGTTAAATAAGGAAAAGAACTTTGCCATAGCATTATTCATTCATTATGGAAGGTCGGTAAATTCTACCTGTTAAACATTTCTGAAAAATTTTTTTAAAAAAACTTTTTAGTGATATGTTGTTTTGTTTGTTACGCAAACAAAATACTGAAAAAGTCAAGAGTTTGTTAAAAAAAACCTGTGTCATATCTATAAATTTTAAAAGAAGACAATAGATGTATCTCATGTGGAGAATTTGATGCTGGTTGTTGGCTTGCAGAATGCAGATGTTTCACTAACTGACTGGGTAACATCACCAGTGCTATGGGGTTTGCCCCCTTTTTATATACATTTTAGATACAGTAACTTGCTCCTTAGCATTAAAAAAAATCAGCCATCAATAGACACATGGAGACAAATCACATTCACTCCATTTTAAAGAGACAATAAAAAAGCTAAGAAGGAAACAAAAAGATTAGAACACATCCTCTCCAGCAACCAGCACCGAAATAAGCAGGGATTAACTCCAGACAAATAACCAAGCAGAAAATAATTCTCTAATCAAGGAACTATGAAGACCTATGGACACTTCCACTAACAGGGTAAGCCTCTATATATAAACAGGAAGCAAACTTCACACTCACTGAACTGATAATATTACCCATTTGGGTAATGAAATGTCTGCAAGCAAACAACCAAGCTCTGAGAGCACCAAGGATTCCATATTTATATGTTTCATCTTTAATAGTTTCAGATAATACATCCCTGGAATACTCAGTTTGAAGCTCAGTTCATCTCAAAATAAGGTCTTCCAAATGTCGTTATTCCAGTGGAACACAGGGTTTAAATATATTGCATTAAAATTAAGAGAATTTAAACTTATTTAAGCTGGGATTTATTACCCAATGGTTGCAAGAAATACACTGTTATCTATATGCTGTTTTAGAGGATTTTGATTGACAAGACCATAATGGATCTGCTTTATAACTGCACAGGGTCATTTGAAGAATCAATGTACAATGTATATTAGTGCAACTGTAATATCGCTCTGCCTTAGAGATAAACGTATTTTTTAAAGGGATGAACACTTGCTGATTCTAAATTAGATAGAAGCAAAAGAATACACACATGCACACACAGGAAACTAATCATAATAAATGCCTCTTAAAATGCAAATGATTACAATAAGTTAGTTTTATTATTAATTTAAGAACATATTCCATCTTTAAAATTAGTGTAAGATATTTGAAAAAATGACTTATTTAGAAATGTGTAGTCAAAGAATACTCTTGAGGGTTTCCTTCTCAGACTGGAAAAGGCAAGTGAATGAAGGGCCACAACAGTCAGTCCTGGGTCCTTCTCAACATTGCTTGGCAATTATTCCCCATTTGATATTTTTGCATTCTGATATCTGAATGAAAATTTGAGAAGCATATGGAAAAATACAATTTTGTTTTAAAAAATCTAAGCAGAAAAACCATCTAAAGAAAAGTGTGGTTGTGGACAGCAAGGGAGTTAAGGATGTTCAGAGAAAATATGGCTATGACAGAGTGTCAGGGTTCCAACCGATACCCTAATTAAATTATGAGCCTTGAGCCAAGCCTCAAAAGAAATCCAGTTATTTATTAGGAGCTTCATGTTGGCACGTTCCAAGTGAAGCCAACTCTGACCCGTTTCCCCCCTCCCCACAAAGTGTGTCATCAGTCACATTCTCCAATAAAGCAGTTTTGCGGGTTGTAGTGATCACTCCCCTCCAACCACTGTGGGTTACCGCGGAGACAACCTAGACAGAGATATGGCTAGAATGTGCTCTTGTTTTGACGTCCGTGCTGCCTTGCCGCAGCTGCAGAGTTTGTTCTCCCATCACCTTTGCCTATGGCAACTTGAGAGCAGGCCAGGGATGCTTTGAGAGTTGACACACAGATTCAGTGATTTTGGAATCGTGATGTAAAACAGGAAAGAAATTGAAATAAAGCAAACTGAGGTAAAAGAGAAGATATTCTAGGGCATCTTGAGAAATTGCACAAAGTCCTTATTGTTCACACCCAATACTTTGAACTAATGTCAAACTTCTGATCACATAAACAAATATATATTTAATCTTTCTCTTAAATTGGGCTCAGTATCAGACTGACTTCATATACTTGAGTGTTCAAAAGGCCTTTGACAAAGTTCTTTATCAAAGTCTCTTGAGTATGTTTGGTTGTCATGTGGATCCTCTAAAGAAACAAAAGAAAAGTAGCAATAAATGGCCAATAGGAGTGTCAGTACATTTTGCCAAAATAAGGACGACAACACTGAGGAAAAGAACCATGTTTATTGCAACGATCACTGGGTACCTGCTTTACAAGAAAGAGGGGCTTTGAACAATGGGAAAGTAGATATTTTTACAGAAAATTGAGGGCTACGAGGCAGGAATCCTAGGGATCTGATTCGCTCACCAATTTGGAAAAGCTGGACAGATCCTGATCAGTGTACTTGGGGTGAGTACAATG
Organism: Ptyas mucosa; assembly: GCA_012654045.1. Lineage (NCBI taxonomy): Eukaryota > Metazoa > Chordata > Lepidosauria > Squamata > Colubridae > Ptyas > Ptyas mucosa. Next base: position 7,718,580 of record WNWU01013815.1, on the reverse strand, counting down.
GTACATTATTGGACAAAATGGTCCCTTTCAGGAGGACAGCAAAGCCAGGGAAGTCCATTATGAATAGAGGGAATGCTCAAGTCATTAACCAATAGAGGATGAAAGGTTAACCTTGAGTTTTTGTAGGTTGCAGTTTCTGTGTAAGGGCTGCCCTTGGGCTGTACTGTGAGCTGCTGTGGAGGCTACTATTCTTTGGTTTAGATGGGATTGCCGGGGGCTTTGAATGGAGCAGAGAGGGTCAATTTGGATCTGTTGGGATTAGGAAAAGAGAGAAACTGGTTTGACCTTGGTAATATCTAAAAGGCAGGAGAAAGGAAGGGGCGCAGTCTCCATTTTGTTGGCTGGGTTAATTTTTCCACTACAATAGAACCCATTAAGAACTCTCCTTCTATAGTACTAATGAGGTCCTTTCTTTACAGTTTTCATTTTCACTCCCCATAGGATTTATTGGAAAGCCCTCTTGCTCAAACTCACTCTGCTGCAAACAGATCATAGGGAGTAAGGAAGATGACCTTCATAGAGATACACAGCAGAATCTGTTGCCTAGGCAAAAGGGACTGATACAGTTTTTAAGCCCATAGCAAGATACTATTGCACTCAGGAAGATGCCTCCTTCATTCATTGAACTACAAGGAGAAGGTAGTATAGGACAATGATGGCTAACATTTTCCGGACTGAGTGCCCAAAGTGTGTGCGTGTGCAAATGTACGTGTGCACCCCCGAATCCCCAAAATGCAATGTGTGCATGGCCCCCACACATGTGCCCTCCCGTGCATGAGCGAGCGGCTTCCCACATGCGCCCGCCCACCCATGCATACACGTGCGGCCCCCCACATGTGCCCCACCCCCCACGCATGCATGGTAGAGACCCAAAGGCCATCTGGCTGGTGGGAGGCACACTCACATGTGTGGTGGAGCTGAACTGGGGTGACAGCTCATGTGCCCACAGAGAGAGCGCTGCGTGCCACCTCTGGCATGTGTGCCATAGGTTTGCCATCACGGGGATAGGACAATCAGACTTGCAAGGTGCTGTTATTGCAGCCAATAAAAGTTTTGTAGCCTACCTATGGAGTTGATTTCCTGGTCTGATCTATCTAGTGAAGCTGACACATATTAGATCTTGTGACATGTAGTCTATCCTGTGCAAATAGTGGATCTTCCACAAACCACTTTTTCCCATCAAAACCTGTTAAATAATCCATCATACACATGCAGTATAGTGATATGGATGTAACTGTCAGTTGTCTTCACATGGATTAGCTAAAAGGGATAATTATCAATGGATGTTGGAAGCTGTTCTGTGATATTCCTAATCCTTGCTCCCAGCCAACAGCACATTTCATGAGCCAATGCATTTAAGGGGCCCACATTTGTTCCAGTTCCTTGTAGTAGTGACTAAAAAAACTAACATATCTAACATAATTCTTCTCTTAGCCATTTGCATTCTCTTTCAGGAATCTACTACAATGTCTCTTGTTTCAGAATGCATTTTCTCTTCTCCTGAAGTTTAGAGACTAAGCTTTTTTTAAAAAAGAGGGCATGAAAGCTGTCTTTTTGTTCCGGTCACATACTAACTGTTTGTATTATGCATTAGACATTCTTCTTGGATTGCATTATTATGGAGTGTTCTTTTTTTTTTTATCAGATTCCTTTGTAGTACTTCTTTTGTTTAATCTGAGAAGCTACCATCTTCATTAGTTGAAGCATAGTCACTTAGATCCTTTGACTTTTTCTTCAAGAATTACCACAAACCTGCACTTAATTCAAGTATACTGTATGATAGTTTAATCTCAGGCAGGAACAATAGTCTGATTACAAATATTATGACTTGATTGCTGATCCCTTTTCTTTTTACCAACAAAAGACTTTACCAACAAAAATTTTACCAACAAAAGACTTCTATTTTTTTTGTTTCTTCTCATGCTCTTATATTACCTGTTCTTAAAAAGGCAATCTGTAAAGACTCCTGCTTCATTTTTCTCATCAAACTACATTGCCAAATTTGTTTGATGGCTAACACCTAGAAAGTTCTTTATGCAGGGGTGAAATGCTCCCGGTTTGGACTGGATCGGGCGATCCGGTACTGATTGTCACTGTTGGTTTGGCGATCCGGTAGCAATGGCGGTGCAAAGCTCCGCCTAACTGCCTGGGTGTTGTTACTTGTAGGAGCATCTGTCTCAGTGGTGAAATCCTCTGAGGTCTGCTACCAGTTGGCTGTGTGCGTGCATGTGCAGTGCACAGCAAACACGTGCTTCACATGCATCTGTACTGCAGGCACTACTGCGCAGCACTGAAAAAGAAGGTTTAAGAAGCCTTTTCTAAGGTAAGTAGTACAGCGTGGTGGGGGAACAGCTGTCACACGCAATTTAGATTCGCTAAAATGTAGGATTTCCTGCTTTCTAGCGAATATAAATCGCAAATATAAATCGCTGATCTTTGAAAATACCGGTTTGTCCGAACCAGTAGCATTTTTTTTTTTTACTATCGGTTCACCTGAACTGGTAGCTTTTATTACTACCAGTTCGTCCGAACTGGTCTGAACCGGTAGCATTTCACACCTGACCTGTCTCCTTTTGAATCTGCCTATCCCACCAAAAAGGTAGGCATACTCTGGGTCTCCTCTATAAAACAATGCCATTTGGCAGTACCCAGGATAGTGTTGACCCTGATGGCTTTTTATAGGGGCTTGAAGAGGTGTCTTTTCCCCCAGGCACTAGAGGCGAGTGGTGCATTTTCTGGAACGGTCCATGTGGAATTATTCTGGACTGGCCTCAATTATGTCAGGCTGTCTCTATCTTTGATGGATTTTTGTATTGGTTTTAATATTTACTGCACAAAGTTGTTAATTGCAAGATGGGTGATCATATAAATATATTAAATATTTTTTTTAAAAAAAATCATCTCTCACTACTGAGCACATAATCCTTGAAATTGCATATTCTCTCTAATTATTTCCTTCTCTTTTCTTCTTTCTCTTGTTGAACTCTACTGGCAAACTCCTGTTTCCTGTGCTTTTTTGCTCAGCTGTAATTTTTTGCTTAGCCATCTATCTGCTCTTGGAGCCGGATGCTTTGTTTTTCATTGCTTCTACTCTAACCTCTAGTGTCAGCTCCAGAGGATAGCCTTAGGGGGCTTCTGCTTAGTTCCATGTTTACTAAGCTATGGGGTCCTGAAATAGTCCCATTTTATTATCCTTATTGTTGAACAATTAAATGAAGCTGCTGAGTAAGATCATTTGAGGATCAGGGGTTGGATGCTGTCACTATACTAATGACACAGAGTCTAATTCTTTCTGTCATCAAACTCTGCTTTGGTGGTGGAAATGCTTCACCTTGATGTTGTAGTTTGCTGGATGAAACTGAATCCCAAAAAGAGGAGAGAGTTACACATTGATATAGCTCATGGCTGTGGGATTGGAAAGATCTGGACAGGGTTTCAATTCTTTGAAGCAGAAGATACAGGCTGGGATTCATCTCTGCCGCCACCTTCTTCAGAGTATTTCCAAGTTGCTCACTACCACTCAATGGTGAAATGTAAAATTTGTTACTACTGGTTCTATGGGCATGGCTTGGTGGAGGGGGGTAATGTGACTGGGTGAGCGTGGCCAATTTTTTTTTTTTTTTTACTTTTAAAACCATTTTTTCTACAACCTCTTTGGCGAAGAGGTTGTAAAAAAATGCTTTCAAAAGGCTCTGACGATCCCAGCTGAGTTGGCTGATCGGCAGAGACTTTTTTTCTTTTAAATGCCTCTGACGATCAGACAACTCAGCTTGGATCGTCAGAGGCATTTAAAAGAAAAAAAGGGTTTTTTTCTTTTGAAAGCCTTTGATGATCCCAGCTGAGCCGCGCGATCATCAGAGGCTTTTTAAAAAACTTTTAAAAGCATTTTTTCGGCCGAAGAGGTTGTAGAAAAAATGCTTTTAAAAGTAAAAAAAAAAGCCTCTGATGATTGTGCGGCTCAGCTGGGCATGGGGGGGTGGGCAGGGATTTTTGCTACCGGTTCTCCGAACCACCCGCCTCCATCGCTACCGGATCGGGTGATCTGCTCCGAACCGGGAGCATTTCACCCCTGCTACCGCTACCTCCCACCTCCCAATCCAGATCCTAAGCAAGCTGAAAATGTCAAGTTTAGCTATATGCTTTCACTTGCTGAGGCAGTGGGATAAATATAATGAAGGCAGAAGAGGCAGCTGGCTTGAGGCCAATTTAGATAACTCATCATTTGTTTTTATCGTTTCTATCGTTTGTTACTTTATTTGCACACAGCATAGTGTCCATTGGAGATGGATGGCCAATAAATTTGAATAAACAAACGCTACTTGTTGGAACTCAGAAAGTTAACAAATTTCCTTTATATCCTTTGCCTTGTTCTCCACTTTTTTTCAGCTTTTCTCAGTATATCAGTGGACAACTTAATACAGGTAGTCCTCAACTTACAACAGTTCATTTAGCAACTGTTTGAAGTTATAACAGCACTGAAACAAGTGACATGTTTGTCTTTCACACTTACAATCATTGCAGCATCCCCATGGTCATGTGATCAAAATTCAGACGTTTGGCAACTGACTCACATTTATGACGGCTGCAGTGTCCCAAGGTCATGTTTTTGTGACCTTCTGACCAGCGAAGTGAATGGGGAAGCCAGATTCACTTAACAACCGTGTTACAAACTTAACAATTGCAGTGATTCACTTAACAACTGTGGCAAGAAAGGTAGTAAATTGGGCCATAACTCACTTAACAAATGTTTCACTTAGCAACAGAAAGTTTGACAAATTTAAAATGACCAAAAAAAAAAAGAATATGTTGATGAAATTTTTATCATCACCGTATGCTAAAATTATATTGGGGGGTGGGGGAGGTGGGGTTGATGGCTTTCTTTCTTGTTACATTGTGACTTTGCAAAGAGTTCATGATCCCAGCCACAGACAGCACCTAGTCTTGTTTTTTTCCCTCCATCTTTGCTTGCATAGGTTGATTTCAGTGTTGTCCATTCAGTGTTGTCCACCATCTCTTAGGTCAGGGCTGTCAAACTTGATTTCATTGAAGGTCTGCATCAGGGTTGTGTTTGACCTTGGTGGCTGGGCTGGACGTGGCCAGGGTGGGTGTGGCCAGCTTGACGTCACTCGTGTCAGGGATGCCTGTGGTGGACCGAGTGCTTTGCCTGCGAAATGGAATTCCAAGCTCCAGTTTTTGGCCACGACAGCCTCCTGCAGCTCTCTGCCAGTGAAAACGGAGCTCGGGAGGCCGCTCTGAGCTCCATTTTCACTGGCAGAGGCACTGGGGGCTGGTCCTTCGCTGTTTCCAGGGCAGTCCTGAGGACCAGATCTAAGCACCCCACGGGCTTCATCTGGCCTGCAGGCCTTGAGTTTGACACTCCTGACTTAGGTTGTTGGAATAAGGTGTTTCCTAGAAATAGTGAATTTTCGTGGCCTCATTCCATTAGTCTGATTTCTGTTTCACATTTTCTGCAGTACTTTAGATGCTATCTAACTTCCAACTTAAGCATTCCAGTCTCCTATAATTAATACAATGTTGTCGGGTCAATAAGGGGTTGAAAGATTCGACAGAAGTGTTCAGCTTTTGTTTTCTTTGTATCTCTGACTGAAGCATAGATTGAATTACCATAATATTGATTGGTTTGCCTTGGCCTTAAATGGGGATCATTCTTTCATTTCTTCAGTTATACCCATACACTGACTTTATCACCTTTCTGTTAATAATGATGGTTACTCCATTTATTTTGTGCTTTTTTGGGTGTGTGTGAGGATGAGAAGAATTAATGCTCCTCTCATATGATGTAACCATTTTTGTTTGCTGATTCCCAATAATGTTCAATTTTGACAGTTTTGTTCTGATGTCATCAAGTTTGCCTTGATTTATAGTTCTGATATTCCATGTAACATCTTTTTTTTAATGTATTTTTTTTACTGAGTTTTTGTTTTGCCTTTGGGTACCTGACCAGCTGGATGTCCTTTTGGCTTTAACAATTGTAAACACCCAGTGATACTTGTATTTGCTTTCTGTTCTTTGGATTAGATTCAACTGGGCAAGGCCCATGCTAGTTTTCCAGTACCATATTGTCATTGTTCTGGTGTCAGCCCCAAAAAACCAAGAAAGGCATGCAATTACTTCTAAGCAGTTACCTTTATTATTCCTCTCCTATAGTTAGAAATCTTGATAAACTAAACAGTGGTGGGTTGCCCCCGGTTCGCACCGCTTCTATAGACCCTGATGATGTCAGGGTTGGTGGGCGGAGCCTCCCACTGGTAGTAAAACTGGTGGGAGGCTCTGCCCACCAACCCTGACGTCATCAAAACGCACATGCGTGGCTCCACTGCGAACTGGTAGTAAAGGAAAGTAGAACCCACCCTGAAACTAAAGCAAGATTAAAGATCTACTACTGTACAACATTAAACTGCATCCTTAAAGATATACATTGGGAAGTCCCAGGGAGGAGCTACCTTCTTTCTCCCAACCAAACTATCTGAATTTGGCTGCTTTTGGTTCTCTGCTGTTCAGCTCCTCATTCCTAGGAATCTATACTTCAGCTGGTTTTCTCTATTAGTTGTTCATGGCAGAAAATTGTGGTAGGTATAAAATTAAGATGCTCCTTAATATGAAGCACCAGTACAGAACAGGGACAGCGACAGATATAATCCATAAATAGTTTAAAACACTAAATAAATCTGTAGGCATAAGGAACCTTTTAGCTAATTTTCGGCAATTAAGATCAAACTTAACTGGTGTCAAAGGAGGCTTTTGTCTTTATCTAATCAGACAGGATAAATATGCTAAGAAAAAAAGAGAAAAGACGAGAAATCAGGTAGGAGTAGTGAGTGCAGAAACAATTATGAAATCTATATTTGCAAAGATAATTTCACAATAAGGGCAGACTAATGAAAACACTACTACTTTAGCTGAGCTGAGATAATCTTTGAACATATACTTGCCGACTTGTAGTTTCCAATTGACTAAATGTAATATAATCTTTTGTTTTTGAAACAGAAGTAATGTATAATATTATGTTTTCTGCAACAGAAATAAATTAAAGAAATGTAATTGAAAACGTACACAACAGTGGTTAATATGCTGTTCCTTGAAAGGAGATATTGGAACTTATAATCTTCTTTTATGGGTTTATGTTGTTAATGTTTAATCAGGCATGTGAATGTATTCAGGTGTTAAAACATTCTATTAGCATTGAAAACTGCACTATTATTTAGTGAGCTGTTTGTGGTATTTTGGGGTGGTTTTTTAGTTCCCTGTACTCTTCATTTAAATTTCTCTTTAGCTATCCCTCCCCTTTCAAATAAGCTTGTAAAAAATAAACCAAGATGAAAGATGTAAAATATTGTTTAAATTACAGTTTATTTACTTTTTAAAGGTACCGTGTTTCCCCGAAAATAAGACCCTGTCTTATATATTTTTGAACCCAAAATAAGCACTTGCCCTTATTTTTGGGGAGGTCTTATTATTTTGGGGCATGTGGAGGAAACCAGAGGAAATGGTGGGGACCGGCTGAGCATGTGGTTAAATATTTTTTGGGGGGGCTTATTTTCAGGGGGGGCTTATTTTAGAGCATGCGCTCAAAAGCCCGATTGTGCTTATTATCAGGGGATGTCTTATTTTAGGGGAAACAGGATATGTTAGTGTATACTTAAGAATATACTAGTAGAAAGGCATGACTTGTCACCCAGAGATGATGGCAGCATGTGTTGTTCCATGTTGGAACTGTAAAGTCTCCCATAAACAGCAGTCCTGGAAAATTGTCCTGCAATCTTTAAGACGATTGTTTCATTTTACATGTTAGTATGCAAAACACTGGGGAATGACTTGGGCCACTTCAAGAACGAAAGAATTTCTAAATAAAGAAGCCGCAAGGGAAATAAGCAGGTGTTTTTACTTTATTAGCAAAATGGGGGGGAAAGACACGTTGAATTATTTTACAAAATTTAAAATGAAAACCTCTTTATTGGTTTACTATCAAAATCCCATGACACAAAAGAATAAACAGGATGAAGAAGATAGAAAAAGGGTCAAGTCATGCACAAAATTCTCTTCTGTGTAATTTGTATTGTGGTTATTTGAATAATTCAGGAAGAGTAGTAGTCCAAATGAACTAAGCAGATTCATGCTTTTGCTTCTCCTTTGTTACATCTTGATAGGACAATTGCTATAGATTAAGCCTACCATATCTGAATTGCAATAACCCAGACACTAATACATATACATATACATATACATATACATATACATATACATATACATATACATACACATACACATACACATACACATACACATACACATACACATATACATATACATATGTAGGTCTTTGGTTATTCGGGTTTTCTCCTGCCTAAAATTGGAAGTGTCTTGGCGACGTTTCGACAAAGTCTCATTCGTCATCTTCAGGCTGGTGTTTTCGGCTTCGCATTTCTAGGAGCAATGTGTGATCTCAGCTGTTTCTTCATTTTAACTGCTAGTGGGGGTGTGAACTGATTGGGTGGGAACTTGGCTGTGTTCTGATTGGGTGCAACACAGCTTGCAGCTCACCAGCTCAAATCCCCCTGCAACTCAGGCTAACCCAAGCACAACCAAGCCCCCACCCAAACAGAACACACCCCCATCCAATCAGAGCACAGCCAACCCCCCATCCAATCAGAACACACCTCTACCCAATCATATATATATATATATATATATATATATATATATATATATATAATCAGAATCACCTCCACCCAATCATTCATACATATATATATATGTGTGTGTATATATGTGTGTGTGTGTGTGTGTGTGTGTGTGTGTGTGTGTGTATAATCAGTCAATACCATATAGAGCAGTGGTGGGTTCCAACGATTTTTACTACCGGTTCTGTGAGCATGGCTTATTTTGTGGGTGTGGCTTGATGGTCATGTGATGGTGGCCGTGGCTTGGTGGTCATGTGACTGGGTGGGCATGCCGGGTGTTTTCAGGTATGTTTTTCATAGGAAGCTGACTCTCTTGTTATTCCATATAATAATTAACCAAAAAAGCTCTGTGTTATTTCAGAGATATGAGCATACGTTCAGTTGCTACTAGTTAGTAAATATCCAGCACAAACTTGATTTTGTAAATGAATCACCAATCCACTCTAAAATCTATGGTCAATCTTTGTAAAGACTCAGAAATGACTATTCCAGTACAGTTGAGAAAAAGTCTCAAAACCAATATAACACAAGTATTATTTCATTTTGTAAAGCTGCTTTCACAGTAAATACGGAGTGTTGCATAATTCTTCCGAGAAAACACTTTTACAAAGCACTAAAGATAGGTCATATCCACACAATCTGAATTTCCCCCACAAAGCAGCTGGAAAGCAAACGTCTTTATTTCTTCTGACCTTGAATTCACCAGGGACATCCTTGAGCCAATCAGTCCTCTCTAAGTGACCAACAGCAGAAGAGAAAATCAGTAGCAAACATTCCTTCACCCCCAGAAACCATAATGAATTAATTCTATATGCTATTATCTGGTGATTTGCCTAAAATTCTAAGAGGCTGCTGTGATAAAAAGCTATTGCAAGAACAAGCCAGTTGTTTGCTTTGTTTTTTTGTTTTAAAAGCAATGAAAGTTTTCCCAACTGCCTTGCTAACATTCGTCTGTTGCATTCAAAAGCTCTTGTGAATTGGGAAATCATAGCATGTTGATAGTTTTATAATTAGGCATTTTTCTCAAGAGTGAAAGAAAGAAGGAGATGAGTTCTATCTATGAAGGGAGAAGTTATGTGAACAGGATACTGCATCTATATATATATCCCAAAAAATGGCAAGAGTTTCAGCTGCCTGCCCAGAAAGTTTGCAGAGATTCAAGGGGAAATGAGTTTTGTTAGAGCTTCCCATAAAACAGGGTAACATTTGACAACTCCCAAAGCAGACAATACAGTAAATTACTCAGATCGTGACAATATTTTAAAGCCATGTAAAAAAAATATCTGTGGATAATGCCATCTCCAGCATTTCTAGAACTTTTCCAGATTAAAACATAGAAAACTAGTATGTGAGGTTCTCATTTAGCATTGAACCTGACACATTACTGTTAAGGATTTTTCATCTCACAGAAAAACATTTCAAGGATATAACAGAAGTACATATGTGTGTGCATGCACACAGTCTCAAACATCCAAATCAACAATGAGTAATCTAAGAACTTTTTTACCTGACAGATCTGCTAAGTAACCCAATTTTTAGCATTTTACCTTATGAATTCTTTTAGGGTCATAACTGTACCTGATATTCAGTAGTTCATAGAAGGCATGTGAAGATTCCCAGAACTCCCGGGAAGTTTTCCCATGTGGCTTTTGCCGCGGCAGGCATCAGTGGCGCGGGGGCAGCAGAGGGGCATCTCGAAACTCCTGGGAGGTTTTACTATGTGGTTTTTGCCGCGGCAGGCATCAGTGGCGGCAGGGGTGACAGAGGGGTGTCCTGGAGCTCCCGGGAGGTTTTCCTGTGTGGCTTTTGCTGCAGCAGGCGTCAGTGGTGTGGGGGCAGCAGAGGGGCATCCCGGAACTCCCGGGAGGTTTTCCCCACATGATTTTTGCCACGGCAGGCATCAGCAGTGGCAGAGGGGCGTCCCGGAAATCCGGGGCAGTTTTCCCTCTCAGCCCTAGCGAAGCGGCTCTGTCTCCCCAAAGGGCCACCCACCCACCAGCTGACTGGGCCAGGTCTGAAACGGTGCATCTCCCATCACGGGTTTGATGTGTGACCCGACCTCAAAAGGCAAAGGTGTGGACTGCTGGGAAGGCCGCATGGAAGGCAGGCAAGCATGGCAGGGCCACAGGGGAGTAGGCTGCTAGCTCTCTTCCCCATGGCTGGGCAGCCCTAACATGCTTGCCTGCCTTCCATGTGGCCTTCCCAGCGGTCCCCTTGGCCAGGCCCGCTTGCCTGCCTTCCTCCCCCACCACCGCCTCCTTGTTTAGGCTGCTTACCTTCCGTGGCTGGTCCACAGTCCGGAAGGCAAGCTGACTGTAGTTTTGGGCAGCCCCCAGCCAGCCGCAGCTGCTGGAAAGCAGCTGGCAAAAAAGCCTCCGAAAAGGCTTCTTTGCCAGCTGCTTTCTCTGCAGGCCACCAAAACATACCGGCAGAAAAGGCTGCAGCTGTTGCTGCCATGTTATTTGCACATGTGCATCCCATTGGACTTGCAAGGCAATGTGATATGCGTGCATGAAGAACATGGTGGCGACGAACATGGCGGCTGGAGCAAGCAACCAGCGACCGGGAGAACTGATTTGGGGAGGTGGCCAGCTGGCCATCGTTACCGGTTCTGCGACCTTGGCCAAATTTCCACCAACGGTTCACACGAACCAGTCTAAACCGGTAGCAACCTACCACTGATATAGAGGTAGCACTTAGAAGATACTTCTCCATCAATTTAGCTTACCAGATTTAGGCTGCAAGAATATGAATGACACCTAGTTGACAGCCAAGAGTTATAAATGTTTTATGTGTCCCTTTGATACCATGACTCCTCTAGTGGCCCTCATGATTTTTGCAGCCCATCTAATAGCCCTCTGGTATGTAAGCATTTCCCATGCAATTTTATTCTTCAAAAAGTGTGTACAGGTAGCCCTTGAGTTAGGACCACAATTGAGCTCAAAATTTATGTTGCTAAAGAAACATTTGTTAAGTGAATTTGCCCCATTTTACAATTTTTCTTGCCACCATTGTTAAGTGAATCATTGCATTTGTTAAATTACGGTAGTAACATGGTTGTTAAGTGAATCTGGCTTCCCTATTGACTTTGCTTGTCAGAAGGTTGCAAAAGCTGATCATGTGATCCCGGGACACTGCCACCATCATAAATATGAACCAATTGCCAAGCATCTGAATTCTGATCATATGACCGTGGGGATGCTGCAACGGTCATAAATGGTCATAAGTCAGTGTCATTGGAACTTTGAATGGTCACTAAATGAGCAGTTGTAAGTTGAGGACTATCTATATGTGACTCCTAATCAGGCAGTAAACAAAAATTTAAATGTCTAAAGAAATTCCTATGCAGTTAATTGAAACTTGATATTTATTTTGCTCCAACAAATATAATTTTGGTGCATTTTCCTGATTCAATGAGAGGTAGCATGCTAGATAACATGTCTCTGTAGCAAATCATTAAGAGAACCAACCATAAATGTTAAAATGTTAAAATGGAGAATAGGCTACCATGTTGCCTGAATGGTACAGTGGGTATATAGCGTGTACACACAGAAGGATAGTGTTAGATCATGACAAAGAAGAGAAAATTGGTGTTACACCCTATAGTTAATGTGACAAGATGTAGTTAATGTGCACTTAATGACTCAGAGTCTTTTGGCTCATTTTTCTCACCCATTTGAAGATGTCACTTGTTTTATACATAGCGGTGTAGCCTAAGATTAACTTCATTCCAAAATGGATGTAGACTACAAATCATAGGTCTCAGGGAGAGCAAAGAGTGAGATAGCAGACATATAGATTAAAGATATGTACATGGTACATGTACATTTTGCACTATATAATTAGACTTTCACGAGTCTGGATGTTTGATGGGAATGTTTGGGAGCTAATTTTTCAGGCTGTGCTTGCCAGAGCTGGAGCACTTACCATTCCGGCTGAGCTGAAACTATTCAGATCTTACCTGCTCAGATAAAGGCTGCTCATGCTCTTTGTAGACCACTTGTTTTTAATTAATAACCATAAATATCTTACCTGAGATTTATTGCCAAATTGTTTAATTGCACATTTGTTTTCAGTAATTCTAATGATCTGGTTGCATCAAGTCAAATTCCTGAAGTCCTTTATGTCCATCGAAGTCGAAACATTTTGCTTTTTTTTTTCCTCTCCAGGGATAATGCATGAAGGAAAATATGAAATTGGTATCAAGCACAAAGAAATGGATACAGAATGTAAAAGAAGGGTATCAAGAACATTAGGACATATGAAATATCAATCGCCTTACTCCCTTCTATCTAAAGTTCAGTATTGCTGCCTCTTCAAATATCACAAGGTATGAATCCTTTGAACTATCCAGCTCAATGTAAAACATGTTAACTATACAATTCACTGGACAGATTTTGGCATTTTTTTCTTTAAAAATGTATGCTTCTCCCCACAAGAAGAATACATGGAGACAGAAACATACGGAGAAAAGTTGCAAAAATTGGATATGGCCAGTCTAGACAAAAGAAGGACTAGGGGTGACATGATAACAGTGTTCCAGTATTTGAGGGGCTGCCAGAAAGAAGAGGGGGTCAACTTATTTTCCAAAGCACCAGAAGGCAAGACAGGAAACAATGGATGGAAACTAATCAAGGAGAGAAGCAACCTGGAATTAAGGAGAAACTTTCTAACAGTGAAGACAATTAACCAGTGGAACAGCTTGCCTTCAGAAGTTGTAGGGGAGGTTTTTAAGAAACGACTGGACAGACACCTATCTGAAATGATATAGGACAGTGATGGCTAACCTTTTCTGGACCAAGTGCCCAAAGAATGTGCCGCGTGCCTGAACCCCCAAAATGCAATGCTTCCCATCCCCTATGCATGCAACGTGGCCCCCACATGCACCCTGCCCCCACATGCATGCGCCCCCACATTCACCCTACCCCTGTGCATGCGTGCACCCCCACATATGCCCCACTCCTTCACGTATGCACATGCCCCCTGCATCCACCCCACCCCCGCGCATGCACGGCGGAGACCTGAAGACCAGCTGGCTGGCAGGAGGTGCATGCATGGCGGAGCTGAACTGGGGTGACGGCTCATAGAGAGGGTGCTGCGTTCCACCTATGGCATGCGTGCCATAGGTTCGCCATCACAGATATAGGTCTCCTGCTTGAGCAGGGGGTTAGATTAGAAGACCTCCAAGGTCTCTTCCAGTTCTATTCTGATCGATTGATGTTTATTTTTCTATATAAGCAAAGTTGAGGAATAGTACAATAGGAGGTTGGACTAGAAGACCTCCAAGGACTCTTCCAGCTCTATTCTGATTAATTTCTGTCCTATTTTTTATAAACTGATAGGATTCTAGCATTGCCCTTCAGTAATATTTTTCTTCTCCTCCTATGCTCTAACGATCATGGGCTTGAATGAATATAGTGCCACAGTAGAAACTAATTTATCTATATCTATTTTTGTAGATCTATCTACAATTGTTACAACTGCTGTAAGTTTGTTGCACTTAGATTTTATTAAAATCAATATAGAATGTTACTCACATTGATTTGACTGAGAATTACATGCAACCAACTTAAGGAGTTTCCAGATGGATGACAGCTATCACTACAAATCAAGAAGCTTAATGCAGCTATTTTGTCTTTCACACTTCAGTGAACTTTCTTTTTCAGAAAAAAAAAATGTGAAAAAGGAAAACTCAGAGGGCTACAAATGAAAAGGCTAATGTGACATCCATGAATTAAATAGGATAACTGCTTAAAAAGCATTTTAACTAAAAGCAGTTTTTAAGTATCAAGATATCACACATAATTTAGTTATGATATTCCATAGCTCAAAGTATGGCCTAGCTACTAGTTGAGATGACATTTATAAAAAAAGTTTAGAAGAAACAGTTGATAGAAGCTAATTGGAACTATATTGAACAATGCACATTTCCTCCTCCCATTTATTAAGAATAAATTCATATTTTCATAATGAAGACAGTGTCTAATTTTTATAGCATAGGAAATAAGTATAGTGTATGTTACCATTTCATCTAAGGATGCTGTATTTATTTAGATATGTAAATAATAGTAATATAAATTGTATGGAACTTTTTAAAAATATGAAGATGAAATAGGCAAATATTAAATGCAAAAAAAAATCACATGACAAAAATGTATTATTTATGACACCTATAATTTTTTACTTTTAACATGCAGAAAATCAAGGCATGGAAACTATTGTGGTTACAGATAAAATATATAGCTCAGTATACAGGAATTCAAACTGCTTTTCTTACAGTCAATTCTTTAGCTGTGCTCTCTCTTTGTAACTGTTAATGTTGAAAGGGAAAATGGGAAGAAACTGCATACAGTATATTCTGTATTTACCTCTTATTAACCTTGTTTCTTAGACCTCTCGTGACTCAAAAATTACCTGTAACTAAGTGATAATATTTAATGTGTTCAAAACTCTTCTTAATTCCTTACAAGCTGTTTCAAAAGCTGTAGTTCCTAGTTTAATTAATGAAGCCTTGTTTTACTAACCACAGGATATTTTTTTCCATGTGGTTTTTAAAATAGAAGCAATATACTTTTCAGTTTTCAATAGTTCTGAAGTTCCACTTAAAAAAATAAAAAGATGTTCTTCTTCTGTTTCCCCCAAAATAAGATATCCCCTGATAATAAGCCCAATTGGGCTTTTGAGTGCATGGCAATAAGGCCAAGTGCTTATTTCAGGGTTCAAAAAAAATATAAGACGGGGTCTTATTTTCGGGAAAACATGGTAGAAGGTAAGAGATAGTGGTTGCAAAATGCTTATGGTAGAATTATTATTTTGCCAAGAACCTAGATACATAGAACATTATTTTTGTAGCACTGTGATATAGCACATGTGTATATGCCAAAGGAGAGGGGGAATATTAAAAAAATACAACAATTGCTGGGTTTGGGAAAGATTCTGGTTTAAAACCCCAGAGAACTTCTAGCAATCAATGTTGATAGTAGTAAGCTAAATGGAGCAGTGATCTGATCTGGTATAAGAAAGATTCGTATGTTCCTAAGGAAATATATGCAGGGAGGTACAACATACAACATAGATATTCACAATTGCAGATATAACATTCTACTATACATTCCAAAATAAGTAGATTGTCACTATGTACAGGAAGAGTATAGGGACATCTGTCTGGGATTGAGTTATAATTTTCTGCTGAGCCTGTAGGTTTGACATGACATTAAAAAAAAAAAGACTTAATTTGGGAGTAACTTTAAGGCATAATATGGGTATAGACATAAGATACCTATTTTGTTGCTTTACAACCTCCAAAATTGGTTGAGAATTTATGAATGGAGTGTAACGCTATCATAAGCTTCCGCTAGGTTTAACTGTACAATTTCAGCCATAAAACCCATAAAACACAGGTATGACTCTGTACGCTCTTGTGGGCTCTGCAATCTACAAATTGGGGCTAGAAAGCTAGATGCAGCTCAAGAGCCCTGAGTTGTTCATCCTTGACTTAAAGGAATACTGGAAGCTATCTTGCATTCTCCTAAACTGAGGGGCTGAACTTGCACGCTGTACTAAGCCATGGTTTATTGTAAGAATTAGCTTATTGAGTAAACTCAATGTTTAGATTTATATTCCACAACTGGTTGCTTAAAACCTGAGGAACTGAGTTTGCATTTCATTGCTAACTGAACACCAAAGAAGATATATTGAGGTTGAGTATACTATGTAATTTAGACATTCAGTAATCTTCAGATATTAGTGCTACTTCCAGGGAGAAAACCAGTGAATAGAAAACATCTCCTTATACTGCACTTTAAAACTCTACCTCTCATGATGTGAGAAATTAATAGGATTTGCACTAGACTTTTCTTAGGCTAAGTAGAAATAAACCAAAAATAAAGATAATATTCTAGAAAACTTCGACAATAACGTATGTGCTTTCACTCTATTGCAACAGATGTTTATAAGTTATCTATGCAGATATCTCTAATATATAGATGATTTGTAACATCTTAATATACGTTGTTTCTTTGCATTGCTGATCAAAGCATTGAAATGTGTAAGACAGGATACATTTATCAGTCTACCTAGATATAATACCTTCAAATATTCCAAAGGTTAAACAGAAAAATTGATTTGATGGTGGATTATTGCAAAAGACAGATAGACAGGAAAAAACAGACTTAGGCTTTTAGGTTTGATTTCTTATTGATTTTCATCAGGAAAATATAATTCCAAATCTTACAAAGGCATGCAATTTTCTTTCAGTTTTGCTTTTGTCATGAAGAAACCATTAACAAAATGGATAGAAAGGAAGAGGTCATAACAATCTTTTTCAAAACGGGAACTAATATTATTCAAAGGTCATATTTTTATGTAAAGCTTTGTCAGCATACATGTAATTTAGAAATTAATTGTGTAAGCTCAAATAATGAAGTTCTATTAGAAAAAAACTTTCAGAAGCAGGTAGTATGCATGGCAGGGTTTGGATGTACAAGGAGGACAAATACATCAAAGCTCTTTACTTGACTAAAATATACTGCATGATATTTCTATAATTGTCCTAATTATAAAAAGCCCATCCCTTCACAATCCTAAAAGTGATAGGACACAATACATAAAATGTACCCAGTGATGTAATATCATTCCAGTGGTTACCCCTAAACTAAAAATACAAAGCATACTTGAAAGCAAGACCTATTGAAAAATGTGGATCTTACATCTGTACCACAAAGATCTCACTGTTCATATAATACTAGATCACTTTATGTATGTATGTTTGTTTCCAGAGTGTGTGACTCTTGATGTACAGCAGAGCCATGCTAAGATGAGCTTATGGTCACAATTAATATAGCTCCAGCTTAACTGAGTCCAATGCTTATTTGTTACTGCCAGTGTTTATTTATTTAACTGTGTTTTTGCCACAATCTAGAGTCATGTAAATTCTTTTTTTTAGAAAATTCTTATCTCCATCTTGCATGACACCCATAGCCGAAAATAGTAGGTCAGACAATTATTTTATAGTATATATTTGATTTTGATTTTTGTCATTCAAACATGAGCATGTGATCATTCAAATAATATAGTATTTGAAAGTAGCACATTTGAACATTAATACTAGTGGTAGGGGTGGGGTCCATCCTTTTTCTAAGAAAAGTAGAGTAGAGAATATATTTCTCCTTTTACTTTAGCAATACTAAAATATTGTTAGTTTGTTTCTTTAATCTTGTTCAGCCCAAAGTCATCAAGTAAGCTTTGGATTCAGAATCTGAGTATCTATTTTGTAATTTAAAACCTTGCTCAAGACAAACATTTCCTAGACTAAGAGAAGGATCTGGTAATATTTTATGCAGAAATCATCCATGTACGGGACTGCAGAAGTATCTATTTCAGCATAAATTCATTTGGAAGTTGCTTCCACTCTTATCTCAAGGCATATCCAGGTTAAATTTTTACTCTGCTACCTTCTTTCAGCCTTGGTAGTATAATTCCTGCATGCACAATATGCCATGCTTCAATCCACCTGCGACTTATGCTCCAATAAATTATAATTTATACTCTTAAGTGTAAATGGGCAGTAAGTTACATCTCAGTGTGGAATGTAAATAGGTATTAAGTGGGAAAATGTGTTTTTATGATCAGTTTTCTACTATTCTATGTAAACAACTTGCTTAAAGCAAAGCCAAAATTCAAACGCTAGAGCCAATCCTATATTTGTAGACCGCGGCTCCGCTGCCCAGGGACAATTTATTATTGCTGCTGAGAACATTACTCCAATATAAATAACTCCTCCAATGTTTTTATCATATTGGTATATCTTCAATAATAATACATTATATTTAATTTACCAATTTAGGTTTTACCTTACCCCTCTCCTGAACAGACCTTTGTTAGTTCTTTTCCAAATGGAAGTCTGATTGAAATAGAGAATAAATTGGAAAATGGCTTGTGAAATCTGGCTTAGCTGTCACCAGTCATAATTCTGTCAGTACCAGGGAATAAATACAGAGGACTGTGCTTCCCCTCTTATTTTTATTTATAAATTCCATTTCATAATAGCAATAAGACACCACAGGCCGTGCATTTGAAGGGATTACTGCACTTCTCAGGTGATTAAAATCAGACAGCCTCTAGCCTCATGCCTCATAATGCCTCCCACGGGGTTCAGTAATAGTACAAAAAGGCATGGCAGGTTGTGTCTTATTACCTCAGTATATTTAGTTTAATCATACAAGGAGAGAAAATAATGGACGAATGCACAAAAACTTTTTTCACTTTTCCATTCTTTCTAATTAAGTCATCTGAAAAGGAATTCTGGATTAGTTGCTTGTTTGTAAAAACAGGCATGAAATGTGAAGAAGGTGGTATAAATTTATGGTTAGAATGTCCAGCCAGGTCCTGAACTTCCGTTTTCAAGCGATTGTGCTATAATTTGGCTTGTTGCACACAACAGAAATGGGACTAAATTCCAAAAGGGACTGTTACATTCTTCATTAAATTATCACTGTCATTCACTTCATTAGAAGAGTTTATGAAGTTACAATGCCTGTAATTTTTAGTCTGCTTACTGACAAAGCTTAATGCTAACATATGCTTAATTTGCCAAGGTTATCTCAAGTTCCATTCATCTTTCCCCACTAACAATATGCCTCCAAGATACGTGAAGTTTCATATTTAGTACTATCAATCACAAAGTAATTGCCTCCAGTTCCTTGCCTCACTGTTCAAAGGAAGGTTTTATACCAGATCTGATGATTGATGAAAAGGGGCTTCTTAGCCAGAGGAGGGCGTCATCCTCCATCCTTAGTGAGGAAAAAGTCAGAAGGAGTTAACTGGAGAAAAGATGAGAAAAAGATCAGTCTGACATTTCCAAATTTTTCTTTTTTGGTAGCTATGATGAATAGCTTCTTCCTGACCCACCCCCTACCCCAATCCCACCCCATTATTTTGGTACTCTTATATTAGGAAAAAAACAGATCATTACAGAATAATTCTCTGGATTTCCAGGAGAAAATCCCATTATGAGTTTTTGAACGTGACGCATTCTCATTTTCTCACGTTGATTTCTATGATGGGCATTCATTTAGGTTCTGGTTATCCAAAGATCTACTGATCTAGTAATTGTTTCTCTATAAACATCTTAATAATAATAATCATAAAAAAAGAGAACCTGTTAATGCTTAGACGTGCCGACAGTGATTTTTTACTTGTTAAATATTTTCTGCAAGCTCTCCCTCCCTCCCTTTCTCCCTCTGTGTACATATAATCTCTCTCTCTCTCTCTTAATAAATAGGTAGGTACAAGGACAGACAGACAAACAGAAATGGACTATACTTAGGTATAGGTATAGGTTTAGATTTATCCCCTAATTTATATCTTGTCTAGTTATCAAGTTTCTATGACAATTGTCTAAAATGTTGGCCATTCTCCCTTTTTTATCTTAATATCTACTCCTTAGAGCTTCCATTCCCCACCCCCCATTTTCCCCCCAAGCCTTGCATTTTGGGCAAGAACCCATTAACCAGCATGGAATGGTACTTGAAAACTTAGTTGTTACTTGCTGAGCACCTAAAAACAAACACAATAACCGCTATGTTTAGTACGTGAACATGAGACACACACCAAAATAAGATGCTCTAACTGTCTGAAGAGGTGTTAGAAAGGTCACATGTCTTTGATAAGCTGTAGCACAGCAATTGCAGGCTATAATTGCTGTTGCAGGTTTTTTTTTTAAAGTGCAATAGTTGTCTCTGGTTTTGCATAGTAACTCACTTTAAAGAATAAATAATCACTTTGTGCTTGTGCACATTTGAACCTCCGCTCTTTTGTTACCGTGTATTTGAAATGCTTTTTTAAAAAAAAGCTAAACAAAAACCAAGCATTCCCTACTCACTAATCCCTTCCTCCTGAAAGAGCTAATCAGTTAACCCTTTGCTGGCCCCAATCATGTTGAGTTTTTTGGTTCTATATTTACTTTTTGTTCTCTATCAACAACATCTTCCATGATTCAGAAGGGAGAGGCTACTTCCTTATTATAGCCATGCTCTGTACATTAGCACATTCTTGCAACGTAACTATACGTCAAAATATTCCACATTTGAAGTATATTTTGCAAGGAGATGGAATGGAACCATGCAAAGAATTCTAATAAAACCAGTAAAAAATGAGATATGTGTGTCTGGAAGATGATGCCAGAATAAACATAGAATATAAACAGTTGGACTGCCGAGCGTATAGAAGGATCCACACTATCTCTGCAGGAACAACCGACTCCTTGTTGTTACTCAAGCAGCCGTCCCCTCTGTTAAAGACTATTAGTGAAATGTCAGAGTGACAGTCCATGCTATCTTGGGAACCATTTGCCAAGAAATGGCATTGCCACTTCATCCTTGCATCTCTTGTCAAATCTCTTTTCCCTGGCAATTCCCTGCTGCTGCTATAGTGGTGGCAGTCAACAGTATACAATTATATAGAAGCTATCTGAGACTTGGGGTATTTATGCACCTTCTATTTGCCTGCAATGCTTGTGCGTCTATGTATGTTGTAACTCCTGCATTATGGAGTAGAGTGCAGCTTCCATATTCCAGCAATGAAGAAATAATGATTTGAGGAGAACAGGATTGCATCTTTGGACTCATAAGATTTCCTTGATACAACAGCAGTCATCGCAGTCCCTTAAACACTTATTTGCTGGCCTAGTCATGAAATTAGCATCAATGTATATCAAAAAGCCTATAGGAATTAAGAGTTGGTTTCTAAATCACGCTGGCTGACTTCCTATTCATGTCGTTTTTGACAAGCAGGGGGTGATGTGATGCTGTGCAGGGGTTTGTGGGAATAGCTCTCTCAATTCTGTTTCATTACATGGCTAATTAAGCAAGGTCACTGAGCCCTTTTCAGGTCTTTCAGCTGAAGCATTTTAAAGTTTTCATAGATCTGTTTATTATTTTACATGCCCTAACAATGTAAAGGTTTTAAATGCACATTGAGCGCATGGTATATGTGTGTTTACACACTGGCATGCATATGTGTGCATGTGCACACAGTTATTTTATTTGCATTCATATTATATCATGTTGGATCGTTTCACAGAATAAAACCATAAAAATTTAAATTATCTGTTGGGTTTTGACTCATATGCAAATGTGCAGAAAGCATGAATAATGAATGCAAAGGAATGTATGGGCTGTAACAATAAGGGTCACTTTACACTTACAGTTTGACTTACCAGTGAGATAGGATAGCTAGAGAGGTTAATTTCTTTATGCGGGAGAACAAGAATGGCATGCAGATCAATAATTAAGTATATAAACAAGCATATGAGCTACAGGATTACATAACACCAAGACTGGTTGAACTAGGAATAACAGCTAAAGAAGTGGTTGCTCATGGACTCAAGCCATAATTCCTTCTTTTGCTTGCATTATAGATTACTTTGATTTGTATAGGGTCTTTAGCAGTGGTGAAATCCTTTTTTTTTTTACTACTGGTTCTGTGGGCATGGCTTGATGGGCGTGATGTGGCTTGGTGGGCGTGGCTTGGTAGGCATGGCCGGGGAAGGATACTGCAAAATCTCCATTCCCACCCCACTCCAGGGGAAGGATACTGCAAAGTCTCCATTCCCATACCCCACTCTAGGAGGAAGGATATTGCAAAATCTTCATTTTGGTGGTATTTGCTGGTTCTCCGAATTACTCAAAATTTCCACTATCGGTTCTCCAGAACCTGTCAGAACCTGCTGGATTTCACCCCTGGTCTTTAGTGCATACAATTCTGGTGAAATTACTATGAATAATTCATATTTATTGTAAAGATCAAGTGACCTTTTCACATCTATATGTCAATTCTAGATCAACATATCTGGTTGTCAGATCAATGCAAAATTATTTCAACAAGATGAAAAAAAGATTTCTTACAGAATTGAATGGTAGAACTCAATTTGCAATTAATTATATAACATTCTATAGAAATATGTTTATTTGTGCAAATGAAGAATATATTTTGAAAATTTGTTTGACCAATCAAAAATAGAGCAGGTAATGAAACATGAATAGAGATCTATGAACAGTTCTTAAGTTCAAAGGCATTGAGGAGAAGCCAGAAAAGTGGAGCAAAAACGATGAAGAGGGAACAAAAATCTTGGTTTTTATCACAGTTGTATTATAAAGAACTATCAAGGATCTAATGAATATATTCAGCGTGTACTAGAAGGAGGAAATAATTGGAGAATGATATGTAATCCAATCACCTTTTGCCCTACTCATCCTGTCCAGATGTAGGTGGAATACATGTGTGGGATGAGTGTACAGAGTGAGTGCACAAGGAGGAGGAGTTTATGAATTCCCTTTATGAAGGGAATTTACAAATAAATACTTCTTTCTTTGCTGTATCTTTGGTTCTTACTACTTAACGAAAGCAATAGCTTGGAGGTCATCAGGATAGACAAGGGCAGTCATCTTTCTGTCAACAATTTAACTGGAGAAAAGTTATCTCTCTTCAAGGACAACACAAGATCATTTATCAAAAAAGATTGAATAAATGTGGGGCAAAGACACAGACTTGTTTGTAGTGATGGTTTCTGTCAGAAGATTGACTGGAAAAAAAGCTAACTTGTCTTTGGGCATTCATGGATAATCTCATTATTAAAGCCAGCAATCTGCCATAGATATTCAAAGCTTTCAGTCTGACCCATAACTTGTTTCAGTCAATGGAGTCCACAAATGCCACATACAATTTCTTCTTCACAATGTTGACATACAAATGGGTCAATACAAAGCAATAATTTTTGGTAGTATAACTGCCGGATCAAAACCAGTCTGTTCCTCAAAAAGAACATTGTTGTTAACCACCCCATCTTCTAATTTGTGCAGAAAATGTTTTACATAGAGCTTAGCTATGTTGTTAATGAAATTAATTGGCCTATAATTATAATTTCAACCATCTTTCTTAAAGATTGGAATAATAATGCCTAGATTCCAGTCCTCTGGGACAGGGGTCTCCAACCTTGGCAACTTTAAGCCTGGCGGACTTCAACTCCCAGAATTCTGGGAGTTGAAGTCTGCCAGGCATAAAGTTGCCAAGGTTGGAGACCCCTGCTCTGGGACATGGCTATGTAATTGATATAGTTAAGCATCTTGACCAAGATAGAGTCCTTCCAATCTTTCATTATCTTCAAGTTCCCAAGAAGGGAATCTTCACTTGGAAGATTATTCATTTCTTTGCACAGAACTGTGCAAATATCAAATATTCAAAATATCCAAAACTAAATAGACAATGGCAAAGTACATACAGACAAAACATTTTGGCTGAAAGACAAAACTAAATCAAATATACTAAAAGTGTTGCTCAGGTTACACATATACAACGAGTAGAAATTAAAATTAGCAATATGGATAATATAAACTTAGAACGACAGTATAAGATACAAATACTATATAAACAAACACACACACACATACTGTACACACACACACACACACACACACTTTTTATTTCTTATTTCTCACCTTTTTAATGTTGACAAATAGCTCAAGGGAACTAACATACCTAATACTCCTTTTCCCTCATATTTTCTGTACAACAACCCTGTCAGATGTGTTGAACTGAGAGTCACTGGCCCAAAGCTGGCTTTTATGCCTAACGTATATTTGCAAATAAAACAATAAAATTATCCAGAAGGGATAATTTAAGAATTATAACCTTCTCTTACAGACTCCTGTCAAACCTGAGACAAATATAATACAGTATAAATGGCATATAATCTAGTAAGAACCATGATAAAACTGTTGTACACACACACAGACACACACCTTTCATTATGACTAAAGGATAATCGTGTACCCTGTTGTTGTTGTTGTTGTTAGTCATGAAGTTGTATCCGACCCATTGTGACACCATGGACAACATTCCTCCAGGCCTTCCTGTCCTCTACCATCCCCCGGAGTCCATTTAAGCTCATGCCTACTGCTTCAGTGACTCCATCCAGCCACCTCATTCTCTGTTGTCCCCTTCTTCTTTTGCCCTCAATCGTTCCCAGCATTAGATTATTCTCCAGTCAGTCTGTAGTACCTACTTTCACTTAAATAAAAATTATTTTCTGTAATACCATATTGCTGGTGTTAAGCCTAGTTCTTCCTATGTCTAGAGGAATTCATCCTTTCCCACTGTTCCAGGCCATAAATCACCTGACTGTTAGAAAATTAAGTTTTCAAAGCAGTGTAGTAGCCAGAAGGGGAAAAAAGTTCATGGAGGATATTCCAGAGAGAGATAAACAAAGGCTCATCACCTTTCCTTAAGATATCAGTCAATCCTGTCTTAGCAATATTAGGGAGAAAGGCTGAAACCAAAAGTTTTGTACTATGGCTGAATTTGCAGGACCTTAGAATTTGCTACCTCCCTTGTCCTCTTGATTCTTATGCTGACTGGAAACATAGATTGCCCAGTTTCAAAGAGGCCACTTCAAGTTGGGCAAAGTTACATTAAATCTGCTAATGTGTACTGAATGACAAAAATCTAGAATCGATCATTGAAGTTCTTCATAAGTAAAATCAAACAATTTACTTCTTGGGCAATACTTACGATTATTTGCTTAATGCAAACAGTTCTCAAGGCCAGGCTATTTTTCCAATGTCAATTGAAAATTCAGTGTTTTTTACTGGTAGGGTAAAGAAGCAATATGGGTTTCAGTTGGGAGAGTCATGCAATACTCAGGGATGCTCTTGTTATATCAAGCCTATTTCGAGAACAAGCTATGTCCTTTTAGCATCCAGATAAAATACTTTACTCCAATATGAAAATGATCACTTCAGTAATCAAGCCACCCAGAATTGTTTTGCAGAGTGAGATGAGTGGCATATACATTCGAAGAAACAAACAAAGAAACAAATAGGCACACGAAGCAGAAGACTCTTATCTTTTGGAAAATGACAGGATTTAAAAAGATAGAGGGCGCAGCAGGTTGACTTTAAGGCAATGCAACATTCTAATCTTGAACCAAAGGGAAATATCCTTGGAAATAAAATATGGAGACTGTGATTCTGCATAGTGGGACAACACATCTTCACAACATCATCTCTGTCTTCTCTTCTTAGCAAGTGATAGTGGGTTCCTTTTCCTTCCTTGCTAAGCCATAATAGACTGTTTACCAATTTGTGGTTTAATTGCTGATGTTTTGGAAAATTGCCTGTAACTTTATTGGTTCAGTTCTATACATTTCAGAAAAGATTCACCTAGCCTTTGAGATTCCCATCTCTATTATGTGTATATTTATCGGTTGCCTATATTTGCTAGTTCCTACATTCTGGGCTCTCTTCCAACAGATGGTATTAACATTTCTCTCTTTTTTTTCTTGGCAATAGTTTCTTTCTCAAGAACCTTTCCTTTTTCACTTATTTAGACTGTTTTCAAACCCCCCCTTCTCTTCAAGTCTTATATTCTTTGTTGCAATGTGCACTGTATGTTTTCTTCCAAATTTAACAAAGATACCAAGATACAGAATGGCAACCAGTTGTTTATGCTTCCCAAGGAAACATGAGTGGTTTCACATGGGGAAAAGAAGAGCCCAACTTCTGTTTCAAACTATTGAACGCAGAATTCAGAAGCAAGAAGGGAACACAATACTGCCTTGCGTTCCCCTTAGTTTTCTCCAACAGCTGATATATATATATTTTCCTTTTTCTTAGAGTTGCAGAGTTGCAGCCTGCTACAAAGTAAAAAGCCCAGAAGTTGTGAATGAGATTTCACAGAACCAGGGCTGAGGAACATCTTAGCTTACGTAGGTAGATCCTGGCTAGAAAGAAATTGCATGCATGTATATATATATATATATATATATATATATATATATATATATACATACATACATATAACTCAAGGCAGCAAACATACCTAATATACTGTTTCCCCGTCATATGTTCCACACAGTGACAACCTGATGAGGAGAGTTGGGCTAAGAGACTGTGACTGGCCCAAAGTCACCCAGCTGGCTTTCACGGCTAAGGCAGGACTAGTCAGCTTTGGCTATATCAGAAAGTAAGTAGGGTCAGTCCTCTAGCGGTTGCTAGGGGACAATTCTACCAAGAATTGTGGCATTCTTTCAATGTTGGTGAGGTATTTAAAATAAAAATCAGAAGGCGGCAATGGAAAACCAATGCCAAGAAAATAAAAATAAGAGAAAGATAATGATCAATATATAGATAAATCATGATGATTTATCTATATCATACATGATGTTTGATAAGTCATTTGCCCAGAGAGATGATGTTCAGGGTGTTCAAACAGAGGCTCTAACAGTTTGTTAGAGTCACTGAACATGGATTCCTGCACTGAGCAGAAGGTTGAATTCATGGTCTAAATAGTTCTATTCAACTCTTATGATTTTCTGAAAGATGAATGATACTAAAAGAAGAGGCTTAACTATCCTCTCTGCAATGAATCTGGACAGACTCAGAAACCTAAAGATTTATGCAAACAAGGAATTAGTTTAATTAAGCTGACTATTTTGATTTTACTTGGAATTATATGAGCACGATTATTATGCTCCGTTCCCTAAGATCCTTCTTTCTCCAATTAGCTCCTTTTTACATGTAGAGATTTGGTTTCATTGGTTTAAAAATGGAACTAAGTCTTTTCACATAGGAAAACTTTATGATTGTGGGTGTATCTTTTGTATTTCAAGGTTGGCACAAGATTACTTGAATTCGTTATTTCTGGGCTTTGGAATGGTCCATCCAAAGAATTTTCCTTCTATTTATAGGCAAACTTTAATCCACTCTAAAGAGGTTCCACCTGACTAGCAATAGCAATCATAATTAACTCTCATCCTTAAGAGAGATCTATCATGATATTTAAGGTATATCTTTTCTAGTTTGTAGCATTTACCATTGGTCATACTGAAGTGCTGGGAACTGAGTTCAGCAATTAATTAAATTAAATTCTAACCCTCACTTCATGGAACTGAAACTCTAGCTCAATACCACTATACTGTATTTCTTTTTAAATGTACAGCAACTGTACAATATCATGGGAACAGTAAGAATGATTATGATAAGAGACATTCTTTCCTAACTTGGCAAATTCCAGACGAACTAGATTATAGCCCTTGTGATTCTCAAGTAGTGTTTCACTGACTCAAAATTATAGATATTTTTTTCCAGTATATCTGAAGAGCATTATGTTGGAGAGGGCTGTTTTATCATAAGAGTTTTAGCTATATTTTCTCATAGAATCTTTGAAGGCTTACTTTATTAAAAAAAAAAAATCAGTCCCAGAAGAGGAGCCATACAGCTTGGGAAGTTTAAGTGATTTGTTTGCTACCATCTGACAAATTTCTTCAGTAGCTTTTAGAGTTTGACAAGCAATTTCCTTAAGAAATATAGGCCACAAATGTAATAATGTCCCAGTAGAAGAGTTTTCTATTATTCTACTGCTTGGCTGCTTTAGGATTTTTTTGTATGATAACATCCAGGCAATATGTCAGAAATTATTATTTTTTTCTTTGCATAATAATGGTAGAGAACTGGAAATATCTGAAGGGAATGTGAAAAAAAAATGCCTGACAGTTTCATATAATCTTTTTTGGTTTCTCTTAAACATGTTCCCTTTTAAAAATAATTTATTTTAAATCCTTTTTTAAAAAATCCAAACAAGTGTTCACTCTCGAACGATTGTAGTACATTAGCCAGGACACCAACTTGGGAATTTGATTTGCAATTAATTTCTGAAAGTCTAACCCTCCCCCGGTTTCCTATAGACCTTTGTCAGGAACCTTTCACACCTGGGTTCTTAGACCTGGCCTGGTTGTAAGTATTCTGCCACAGATGTCAGCCCTTTTGTTGATGTCCTATTAGTAGCCAGTGAATGGATGGGAACCAAACACAGCTTTGCCTTACCGCTTATCAATAGACAGCAAACATTCTTCTTTTCGATGGGCAAAGGGTCAAACTGTTTCACTTGGCTATACAGCTCTGCCAGATAATTGCTGGTGATTAGCAATTTTAATTACCAGATGCTAAGGTTTCTGGTCGTAGAAGATTTTTTCTTCTTGTTGTAATTGGGCAGGTTGCAAGTAGGTACTTCTTATGTGGACTTGATTTTTTAAGAAATAAAATTAATTGCAATTGCATACATGTTTTAAACAAACATACGAAGTAAGAAAAATAAATTACGAAGATATGAGCTGGTAAGAAGATCAGCTAAAAGTGGCTATGTTTTTCATTTTTTAAAAAGCAAAACAATATTTGAGAAAATTCACTGAAGCGTTTTTTAAAATCCTGTTGTAAATATTTATATGTGCTGTTGTTACAGAAGAGAGGGAATAATTTTGAAATCTTTTCCATCACTGCAATTATAAATTGTAATCTAATCTTTTTCCTTAAGCCTTTAGTAAAGGAGTTCAGAATAAAACAGTAAACACAAAAGAATGGAATCTCCCTTAACAGAGAATATAGCTATATTACTTAAAGAAATAAATCACCACATTTTATTTTAAATGTTATCTCAAATATTTAAAGTATAAGAAGCACATCCAACTTTTGCATTTTGTATTGTACTTTTCAAGGAGTCTGCAACATAAAATAATGTAGCTAAGCTACGGTAATTCGGATGGTAGTAAAATAGCTAACTAGTGCTTTTTTTTAAAAAAATGACTGCTCTGTTCGAAGCAAAAATTAGAATATATTTTATTTTGGTTGATTATAAGAGTTTTTATATTATCAAGGTTATGCTTCAGGTCTACATTCTCAGTATCTGGTGATTACAATCATGTGCTAGAAGTAATATGAGAGGGTCATAAATTATACTATAATGCATTTGGTTTAAACGTAACATGCTTCAGATCCAGCCATCTTAGTTTATCAACCAGGATTGATCTAGCCATCACTGGTTAATCAACTATGATTTAGCATGGTAAGTGAAATAAGTCAATGTCTATTTGAAATGAAAATATATGGGATATATGCCAAACTTAAATATTGTCCCACCCAAATATGTCCTCAGTGTATATTTACTCCTCATCATGAAAGGAATAAAATAATTTGTGACCAATAAGAGTTCAAACAATCTCTCTCTCTTTCTGTCTCTGTCTCTGTCTCTCAGTATGGTGTGTATGTATGCAGAACGTATGATTTCATGATATAATACAGGACTTGGATGTAAAATCTGAACAGCTAATAAGTAGTGGCTAAAGCAGAAGAGCCAGTAGCGGGCTGTGGAGAAAAGATTGCTAGAGAAATGAAAGGAATTATGGAAAATGTTGACCAGTAGTACAAATAGCAGCAAGTTTCATATTTCTAAACATCTGGTAGACTGTGCAACCAACCCCAATAGTAATATATGCTACCCGATGCTCAACGGCTCTGGACAGCTCACAACAAACAAATAAATTTTAATAAGATGAATAAAACATAAAAGATAGCAAGTCCAATCAAAAAAGGGTCTCATTTTCCTTAACCAAAAGAGCTGAGTGGGGGCCATTCAGATCTGAGGAGGAATCTCATTCTAGAGGGTAGATGTTGCAAGAGAGACTCTGAACAGATGACATTGTTTAATCAAAGAAATCTGGAAGGTGCCAGCTCTGCAATATTGAATCAGCCAGGCAATTGTTAAGGGAGACAGGCAGTTCCTCAAGTAACCAGGATTTATGTCAGATAGAACTTCAATTAGAAACAAATTGGCAACTAATGCAGTTTATGAAGCAGAAATGTTACATGGGGATACCAAGGCATATCCATTATTGGAAATTGATTCCAATGAAACTGACTTAGGCAAAAGCCTTCCTGGCCACTGCTGTCACTTGTTCTTCAAGTCGCTACTGTAGAAATACCTGCAGTCACATACCAACCTTGAATGGGGAAGCGCTACCCCATTCAAGGTCAAAAATGGAATGTCTCCAGATCTGGGTGGTCTTGGTAGAATTAAGACAGAGATGGTATTAGAGGCTGATTATATTATTAGAGATTAGAATTTTGAGCAGGGCAGAGAAGAGAATCATAGTGGAGCAAATGGGAAAGTGAGATCCTAAGTCTGGAAAGGAAGGGGCATTGAAGCTTTTACGGGTTGCTCATTTATGCTTTGATTGGACTCATAAGCCAATTTCCCCAAAATTATTCTGGAGAAATCAGCCATTGGTCCGGAAGCTACTTGAAATTTGCATTACTCAGCAAAAGATTTCAGGAATGTATTCTCAGTCTTAGAAGCATCTGTGGCAAGACATTTCTTTTACTGCAACAAACTTCCTTAAAATGTTTAATGTGGGATTTCAGTCTGAGGTAAACTCAAATATTTTATATTTAGCTTCAGTTATAAGGCAGAAACCTACTCAACTAAAATTTATAATTAGAGATTAAGAGCTGGATTTTGCACCTGCATAAATAGTGTTTCTCCAGCACAGGCTTTTAATAAGTGGGGAAAAAAGACCTATTAATAAATCTTTTTCTTCTAGATCGGAAGCTGAAATAAAACAAAGTGTGAGGTTAATGGTACAGTTTCAAATGCAGGGTTATGATTTTGTTTTCTGGTAGTAGGATAGTAATTAGATAAGCATCTGAATAAATCTGATAGACATGGGAAACTACTTCGAATGAAAAACAACAAAATACATTTGCCATGTTGGTTACATTAGAGCACGTCTCTGTATGCACAGCCTTGATAAAGAGTTTGTATCATTTATAATATAGAAAATAAACCCAACAGAGTGGGTTAAGGATACAAACTTAGACCTTACTTTTTAAATTCTTTGCTTTTGTTGCTCAAGGTTAGACCCATGCTATGTTATTTGCACATAGGTTTTTTTCTTTATACTTTGTTGATATTAGTTACCTGCTGTGACACACAGTACATGGCAGTTTCATTGTTGTGTTCTGGAAAAAGCAGGTATTGTACATCTGAATTAAAATCTTGCTGTGATAATACGCTTCTATTGAGTCAACAAAATGAGTTGTCTATTTTGTCTTCACACATACATCTCTGCAAAAGCAAGATTGACAATCAGAACCATAAATATTTTGGACTTCATATTTTTCAGCCTGATGAAAAGCAAAGCTGTGCAATAATTTCAAAATAAAAACTCACAAACAAGGCGCTTCCATTTGTTCTGCTGAGGCGAACTTTTTGCAAAAGATGTTAATTCGGTAGAGGAGTTTAAATGCTATTGACCAGTAATCATCTAAAAAGTATATGTGAAAAATGTTCTGTTAATGGTCTGCTTTCTGATGTATGCATGGAAACGTGCATTAAAAGACAACAAGTTGTGTTTATGCTCATAAATTATCTCCTTTTTGTAAATTAAACAAATGCTGATATTAGAATTGGCCATTTTTCTTTGAGTATGAAAAGGGATATTTATTCAAGCTTTGATAAATGACATATTTTCCAAAGGGTATCTCATCCTCCAGAATATGTACATTGAAAATAGGTATGTTTAAAATAGTTTAACATTTGGTAACTTTGGTTGATTTAGTTAAGTATATGTTTGATTCTGCAGCAGAGTCTTTATTTTCTTCTGCCTAATCATAGTCTCTTCCCATAGTAGGATTGCTCTGCAAGTCAATATTCCATTTCAGAATACCCAACATATATGTATACACATATACACACAGTATAATTCTAAAAGCCTTTTACAAAGACAAGCTCACCTATGTGTGAATTCTGGGCAAAGTTAGTTTTACCTCTCTGTTTATTTCCTTGAGCCCATTTCCCTAGAAATTTGTTCCTGAAGGGCAAGGTCCAAAAGTATTCAGAGTAATCTATTTTGAATTAAAGATGTAACCTAATTTGAACAGCTACTCTTGGAGAAAGGAATCTCACAAGTTAGAATAAAGTAAGCTTCTAATTGGTAAAATATTATTTTTCTAAAAGAAAAATAACAATTAAATTCTAGCAAAACTTCATGCCATTTATTTATTTAATTTGGAAAATGCAAAACACCACGCAAAACAATGTTCTATTTAGGAATGTATAAAAATAAAAGCACCTTTCAATAAAGTAATAACAAAAATAGCAATTACATCTCCAGGTAATGAGATTGATCAACCTTTGATCAACCTTTAACAACAATGTTCAATCTAGTATAATTACACTAATTATAATAACAACATACAATCTATTCCTACAGTTAATCATAGTCTCAGTACATTATTGCACCTGGCTGTCTTTGGCTGGGCTCAGTATCTAAGCAGTGTCAGGCTTAGTTAATACTTGGTAAGGAATATTGCCAGAGAGTTTGGGGGGCTGCAGGCTAGACTGAGAAGTCAAAGATCATAGTGGGAAACTTCTGTATTGTTACCAAGAAACTATATGGATGCATTTTTTGCAGTCACTGAGTCAAACTCAACTTCAAGGAATTTGTCTTAATGTTAGAAACACTTAAATTGATATATGATAGTCGATGTTTAATTTGGCTTCCCAATGTACAATCTGGCTAGTGAGTACATCCTTTCAAAATGTTTTGTTTGAACCCCCACCCCCAGGCCTGGGAGATAAAGGGGATGATGGCTCATAGACAATACTACTCAGCCATGCCCTTATTTTATGGAATAACTTTCCTCTAGAATTAGGGCACCACCTCATCTTCCAGGAGCTACTGATTTGTTGGTATAATAGCATCACAGAATTTATTACATCAGCATTTTAGTGTTTTTGTATTTGATCATTTTGCTTAAATGATCAAATTAGATTTTCTTAAATCCTTCTATTCTTGTTTGATGTAAACTACTACAAGTCACTTCTGGAGTCCTGTGATAGAAAAATAAAATAAATAGATAAGTCTATGTTTTTCTGGGGCTAGCTAGAATAAATGAAATCATCTCTTTTCTCTAAAAGAAACACCACAGCCTAATTTTGATGCTGATGCTGATGTGATGCTATTCATAGAGCTATAATATAAGTTTAATTTTAAAAATGTATTTATTTATGGTCAATTACCAACAAATTGGCTACAACCGTAAAACAACATATAAAAGCAGACTGAAGTATAATACAGTAAGAACAGTAAACCATCCAATTAAAATATACACATATGAAAAATGAAAAAGAATAAGAACGCAAAAGAAAATGAACAAAGTAAATACTAGATGGAAGAATAAAAATATTTCTTCTTGACATTTCTTCTTGACATCAATCCAAGATTAAGATACTTTAGATTGTCTTAATGCAATAGCTGCTAAGAATTTGGCATTTTTGTTCATAATAGCAGGGCTCTGTCCTGAGAGTAGAACATCTCCCTAGTTGAAAGGTTGATCTATACTACAAAGTGATATAATTTATCAGCATATAAATTCTTACAGAAGGAACCGTGAAAAAATGTGTGCACTAAAGTCAGGTTCATTCTGGTAACAGGAAAAATTTCTCTCATTATGTGGAATTTCATGAAACCTCCCATTTAATACTGCCAAGGATAGAATGTTAAATCAGACAAAAAATCAAGCTTAGTTTGCAGGTCTAAAAGTTTCCAGGAAAGAAGGAATCTACCCTATAGTATTTAAGTCTCTCTGATGTGTAATATTAAAAACCCTGGTAAATTTTAACCTTCTCTAGGCCAAGAGATAGGAAAGAGTGGTTAGAAAAGCTGCAGTGACTTAAGTTAGCTGTCATTTTTTAAATCTTCCAACTTGATGTGATGTCATCAAGGAGAATTAGCAGAGTCAGTGGGCCAACAGAAAATAAAATTGTTTCTACCAGCTTCCAGAGGCTTGAAAAATTACTCCACAATCTTTAAAAGCTGGAACTTATTCTGCATTTGGTTAGTTTCTGCTTGCCATTGATTTTTATGGCAAGTATGTCTTCCTGAGAAAACCGGAATTATGATTTTGGTGCAATTAATTGTAAACCCTTCCTTTTTGCACAGGGCTGTCAAACTCACAGTCCATGGACTGGATGCATCATGCACTGGCCACACCTACACCTGGTTTAGCAAAGTGGGCAAAAAAAATCCCAATACGTCATGTGATGCCGCCGTGATGACATTAGTTTGACACCCCTGTCCTTGCAGAATTCCTTCTAAAGCCCAGCTGTGTAAGGGAGAGAATTGCTTTGTCATCGGCACACAGCAGCATTGCCAAATATCTGCCCCTGGGTGGATGAGGGGATGAAATTCCTTTTTGGTAAGAGCAGCAAACCACTGAGTTTGTATAAACATTAAACACTAGGGTTGCATCTCTGTTTCACTCCTTGTCTGATTGGAATATCTGCATTAGGATAGCCAGATTTGTTATGCCTAACTTGTGTGACTGTGTTTGCATGCAGTATCCTGTTTAGTGAAAATAGCCATCTGTTAAACAAGCTTTCATTCTTGGGATGGAACTGAAGGCTGATTTCAGATGGAGAAAAGCAATGTATGAAATTGCTGTTTCCATGGGTATTTTTCTATTAAGAATTGCTAGATGGCACACTGATCTATTATAGATTTGCTGTCTCTGAATCCCACTTGTCTGCCAAAAATCTCACCTGCTCCAGGCAATCCAGCAGTTTCTAGTATAGAATGGGTAAATAGCTTGCTGGTGCCCTCTACAGACTAAGTTGATGGTAAATTCAGTTGGAGAATCTTACATTTATCTGCTGTAGTGCTAGGAATAGTTATAGACCAGTTCATATGGTCCATATGGTCTCTATGGCAGGTGTTGTTGTTATTGTGGGTGAAAAAGGATGCCAGGGCAGGAGCCCACCAGACAGCATTTCTCTTCTGCAACTCATGTGATTTTTGGCTGGTGCCAGGGTCTTTCTAGTTTTTCAATTGATTTATTTCTTTTCAAATACCTGAGTGGGGGCCATACAGGTAGGCTCTGTTTTGTTGCCTTCCGGGGCCTGAAAATGGAGAGAGGAGACCTACAATGTGCACTGTAGAACTCTTCTCACCCAGCAGCTGGTATCTTAGCTTCTAATTGCTGGCTCCAGCTCAAGGCCAAACAGGTGATAACCTCCAAAACAGAAAAGAGCTCTTATTACTTATAGCTTGGGAAAGTTGCTTCCAATTTGCCTACACAAAGTGGGGTTTTTTTCCCCCCCCCACTTTAGATTTTCGTAATGACTTCTCTGGTTAATTAACTGGCTTTTAGCGTGTGGACAGTTTTTCAATCTATGAGCCTTGAAGGCTCTTGTTAGTTCTGCCCTGGCAGAAATGCACTCCTGGATGAAAATGATTTCTGAGAGATACCAGGGCTTTAAGTGTGTGTGCATGTGTGTGTGTGTCTTCATATGGAGGTTTAAGTAGTGGCTTGATAGTACTTATAAGAACATGACATGTGGCTAAACTATAAGTAACAGTCTAGAGCCGTGATGGCGAACCTATGGCACGGGTGCCACAGGTGGCACGCGGAGCCATATTGGTGGGCACGCAAGTATTGCCCTAGCTCAGCTCCAGTGCGCATGCACGCACCAGCCAACTGATTTTCAGGCCTTCCGGTCCCACCGGAAGTCGGGAAACTGGCTGTTTCTGACCTCCGAAAGGCCTCCGGGGGGATGGGGAAGGCTGTTTTTGCCCTCCTCAGGCTCCTAGAAAGCCTCTGGAGCCTAGGGAGGGGGGAAAATGGACATACTGGGCCCACCGTGCCATCGCGTGCCAAAAGCAAGGGGAAGTGGGGGGGGTCATGTGCGCATGCACTGGAGAGTGGGGCACATTGAATTATGGATGTGGGCACCCGCACCCGCAGCCCCCACCCTCTCCCCGCTTTTGGCACGCAACGGCAAAAAGGTTAGCCATCACTGGTCTAGAGTGTCCTTCAAATTCTGGAAGCAGATTTTTCAAGAAGGGGGAACTATAAAACAAATAATGCTACTTGTGAAGGTCTATGGAGTTTCTCAGTCATCCAGATCATGGTTGTCTCAAAGGTGCTTTTTAAAGAGGCAATTGGACTTTCTTGTTTTTCTTTGAAGATGTTTCGTTTCTTACCCAAGAAGCAGAACTGAAGAAGCTTCTTGGGTGAGAAACAAAATGTCTTCAAAGAAAAACAAGAAAGACCAGTTGCCTCCTGAAAAAGCACCTTTGGGCTACTTGACTGAATAGCTAGGCATGATATCATTTCTTTAATCTGACCTAGCTCTCTATTGTATTTCACCATGAGTGATTGCAGATTTTGAACAATGAAGTTCTCAATATTTTGAGTTTTCTCTCAGTTTCTCCTGTCCTTCGTGCCATGCACCTTACAGAGAATGTGAGGAATGTGGTGTTAACCCAAGTACAATTATGGATAATTTAAAACTATCATTTGTGTAATTAAAATGAGAGAAAAGTAACATCACAATGGAAAAATGATCTTACCAAGGTATATTTATGCCATAGAAGCAAGTGGGGAACGGTCCATAGACAAGTCAGTCTTTATAATATACAGACATTTGAATCTTCAAAAACTTTCAATTGAATATGAGGAATACATGTTTGATTATGGTGGTTGGAAATATCATCCTTTGGGTAGTAATATCATCCTTTGGGTATTAACTCAAGATGTTCTGGTCCGTTGGTAGGTTATCTCTTTTTTTGGAAATTTCTGTGAACATGCAAACTACACTTTTCTAGTATCTTTCACTCCTTCTAGTCATGACTTTGAAAACAGAAGACTTAAATGCCTGATATTGTTTCTGTATAGCTGCTAGAGTTGATCACCTTTCCAATAATCTAATTTAATACATTACATATACAACTTTGACAAAGTATGAGTCCCATAGTGGTTTTCGAAGTGAAATATTTATGCTGCATCTTTCTCTTCTAAGTTTTTTATATTTTCTAATTTCCAACTTTACGTTCCAGTTCAAGTTCAATTTAAAATCTTTAACAGGGCTTTTCTATTATGGGTTTTTCTTTATTCTTTAATCTTCCTTTAAAGTTCAAATTTTTCCTTACAGTTTATATCCAATCCTATTCCAAAGGTATTTTCTTTTGGGTTTCTTTTTCTTATAATAAATTTAGTCTCTCCAAATTCAGTATTCACATTTAAAATTTAAACATCAAACTCCATTTTGGGCTTTAGTGTTTTTTACTTCCGCTTTCTCTCTTCTCTGTCAATTAACTTCCCCGGCGCTATTTAGCTGCTGTTTCCACACAGGGATAGCTTTAAAAATTTCCAGTTTTTTTTCCTTATTACCTGTGAGTTGGCAATCACTCACCTGGTACCAATACTCCATCCAAATCTTCGCTTCTGCGCAGTTCTTATTCCAGATGCCCTGGCTTCATGGTGCTCGCAATGGCAGCCTCCCCCTGCCATCGGATTGAAGAGTTTTCTCTGGCTTTCTGAGGAATTTGCCTGTTCCTCTTTAGCTGCCCAAGATGCCTCTCCTTCTTCACCATCCCTACAAGATGCTTCCAGTCTGAAGACTCCCCGACAGTGGTTCATCTGGCTGAGTTTCACCAGGCTCGTTAGAGCCTGGTATTTTCCCAGTCAGTCTCGCCGCAACGCTTCCAGTCTTCTCTCGTTTATGCTGCATCTTGAATGTGCAAATTTGGACAAAGCTAGTGAAAGTATCAGTTTCTTTCCAAGTTTCTTTCTTACACATTTGATGATATATAATTTCATCAGAATGGGTGGCACTGATTTATGAGGGAGGGATTGGTCCTCTTTTGTTGTGAGGAGAAACTAAGAATGGAAATTGAGTGGAAAAAAATCTAAGGGAGCAAACCACTCCTATCTAGAGCACATAAAAACAATCCAGTTTGTATAAATCTAGCGCATGGTTATCTGAAATTATGTATGTATTTAATGCATTTAAATGGCATTCTTCTGTAAGCATTTTCAGGTGGTTTGCAGTTAAAGGAAGAAGAAAATTACATGATAATAATAAAAGTATATCTCTAATTAAAAAAAAATGAAGATGGGGAAATAAAAATGTGTCTTCCTGACAGTAAAAACAACCATCTCTGTCAGCATCAGTTAAACCTCATGTAAGTGGTGCTCAAAATGTGAGAAAGCTCTTCTCAATCATAATTTTATCTCTGATAAGGCAGGCTCTCAGGGAAGTCCTCCAGAGATGATCTTGGTGCCTGGGCCAATTGATAGGGGAGTCAGATCTCTTCATGTTTGAGCAGTGCCATAACGAGGTCAACTGTTTATTCATTCCAGCCCTCTTCAATGACAGCTATGTCTTTCTTGTGGTGGCAGGTTTGTGTAACCCCTGAAAGTTATCTCAGAGGCCCAAAAATGGCCTGTCATAATTGTTGGTTTTAAATTATGGTGACCCGCCCCCCATAATATCCTTCAAGACATACGCTGACTTTTCTATTTTTGCAAATTCCCAAATAATCTTGTCGCTCTTCTTGCTATTGACTTAGTGATACATCTCATAATTCATTCCAAATTGTATGCAATTCAAGAGCAGTAGAAGACGAAGGAAATTCAGAAAGAAAGAAAAAAAAAACGATGTGCCTTGTGCCAAAAGGGAAAATGTAGTATTTATCATTTTTAAAGAGAACAAAAAGATCTGTATGTTATGTGGGTTTCAGTGACAGTAATTATCCTGCTATTCAAGAATGAGTAATTACATTATTCTGTATGCTAAACTGCATAGTTACTGTTACACACACACACACGATGATTGCACCACAAATATTGGAAACAGAGCTGCAAATGAAACAGATGCTTATTCATATATATGGGAGTTGTGGTTTTTATATTTGGATTATATTTACCTGATACAAAAACAAATATTTAGGTCACCAAATTTTCAAGATGATACACGGTACTATAATTATTCTTCTGACTTTTCTTTTTAAATACGCACCCTAAATGTATAATTAATTATTCTTTAAATTAGTTCTGAAAACTATTCAGAAAGTTTAACCTGTGAAGATACAACCCCAAAGAAGTGCTACTTCCAAGACAACTTTTCAAATACCTATTCAGCAAAAAGGAGTTTAGTTTTCAGGGATCCTACAGATTAGTGTTTCATTTAATAAAATTAGTACAAGTCATAATAACTACAACGTAGATGTCTTTCCCAATGTGTGGGTAGGGTTCCTTCTCCCCTTCCCCATTTTGACTTAGCAGAGAGGTAAACCAAACTTTGCTCTATATGAGTCCCCTGTTGCAAAGGCCTTCTCAGTTCACCCTTCTCTTTCTGATATATGATATCATTGATTATGGAAGCAACTAGGACTGCTGCAAGCAGGTGTGAAAGTTGTGCACTGCACAAAGGTGCAATGACACAATGGGAACAGTAGGCAAAGTAGCCCATCTGTGCGTGCTTTGTAGAAGAAAAGGGAGAACAAAGCACCGAGAAGCTGCAATTGCCATGTGATGTAATTTGATGCTCTGGTTGCAAAAAACATCTTGTATAAAGGTGCATTACAGGTTAGCCGTGGTCCTGTGAATAGCTACAGATGTTTGGAGCAATGACTGAAAAACTGTGGAGCTGTTGGTGGTCTCTGAGCTTGGTTGTTTGCATGCTGATCTTTCATTACCCAACTAGGTAACATCATCAGTGCGATCACATTGATCACACACAAAAACGCCAATTCCACCCTGACCTACAGATATTTGCTTCTTTTGGGACTGGGAAACTG
The DNA here is from genome assembly GCA_012654045.1 of Ptyas mucosa. Taxonomy (NCBI): domain Eukaryota; kingdom Metazoa; phylum Chordata; class Lepidosauria; order Squamata; family Colubridae; genus Ptyas; species Ptyas mucosa. The sequence goes on along the minus strand of WNWU01013815.1, from coordinate 7,678,410 downwards.
TTACAGATGTTCCAGGAATATTTTTATTCTTGTATACATTTTTGAATATATATCTTGTGCTCCAATAAGTATTCCAGTGCCCAGTTGCAGAATTCTTCCTGTCTGCCCCATTCTATTCATTGTAACTCAAAACAGGATAGAAAGAAATGTGAATAATAGGAGGAAAAAAGAGGGCATTAGCTTAGGATCATTGAAATACAGATTGAGCTACAGTTCTTTCCCACTATTGCAAATCATTGAAATAGCTAGTCATAGCGAAAGGCAGGAAACTAGATAGATTTATCTAGAAGCCTTGCCAAAGGACATGATGGTTAGAAATGTGCTTTAAAATTAAAAAGTCAAGGTTCTCTAGAAGGCAGAATAACAGAATAACGAGTGATGGAAGGGATTATCTTCTATAGGTCGTGCCCAAATGTATTAGAAGGCTTAGTGGTCTTTTTCCCTTTTCTAAGATGAATGCACAATATTGATCACGTGGCAAAGGTATAGGTTATTTAAAACAAGAAGTAAAGATTAAATTCCTCAGTTCTCACACACGCTACAGAATGTATGGTGCATGGAAATGCTTGGGTACCATCTAGCCCAAGCCAATTGTTTTTCAGTTCTGTTGGGCTGGGTTCAGAACTGCTGAGATGAATCGCTAAAAATCAGTGGGGCAAATTAACCATTTTAATAACAAATGGACCTTTTCATTTTCAAAAGGAATCGTAAGTCTTGTCTCATTAAACAGACTGTATATCTGTAAGCATAAATAGTCACACAGGGGGTTAATTCAGTAGTATTTACCTGTGTTTAACTGTTGCTGAAGCATGTCCTTTATATTTAAGAGGATTTCTGTTACAACATTTTCTTCTCAGTGACAGAACTTAAATGCTTGGCCCCTGATTAAATGAGAAGGAGAGGGCAGAGTAAAACAGGGTCAACCTTGTGCATTGTTGTTTGACTTTACTCCCATGTTGTTTTAAAGAAAGGTTAATAAAGACTGTTTCTATCAGAGCAAAGAGCCTTGCTTTCTGTGATCATTTCCTGATAATATCATTTGTTTTTGTCTAGCATTCAGGCAGTAGAGAAATCCCTGTGGATCATCTTGACTTTGTATTCTTCTACTTGGCAATAAATATCTTGGCTCCCTCTGTTGTCACTTGATCAGGCATGAAAAGAGATCTGCACTTTCCTAAGTAATACAAAAAAAGGGCATAAGGGGCTTCTTTTCTTTTCTTTTTTTCCCCTCCCCTGTCTTTGTGTATACAGCATATGAATTAAATGGATCTGTATCTACCTTTTGACTTTGAATTAAAATATTAGATCCAATTCAGTACTTCTAAATCAAAATTATTGATTTAGCAATAATCATCCATCATCATTTCATGAGTGTGTGGAGTAATGAAGATATTCTCTGATTGGAATAACAATGTTCTTGCAAATACCTGAAAAGAATAAAACAGTTGAAGCATTCTGGATATTCAAAGTAAACAACCTGTTAATTTAAGCAAAACAGAATTACATTCCTGAGCAATTAAATGACATTGGGAATGAGAACTCAAGTTGTACAACTGAAGCAGCTTAAAAGCACTTGAAAATAAACAAACAAATCCAATTGTTGGATGAAATTACATCTACTTGAAGACTCAGGATCACAGCTTGATTGTTGCACCTGGATGCCTTAGTTTCTACGATTCTCATCCCGTACATGTTGGAGGCCTGTACAGGTTGAAGTTTCAAGGATTAAAAGTGTTTGTTCCTAGTCTTAAGGTGATAATAATTTATTTTATAGACCATGTGCAATATTGTAACCTACTGTATTCTACAAGGGCTGCTTTTCAAAAGTGTATGTAAATTTTGTTTTGTGCAGAATGTTGTAGACAGAAGATAGACCAGTCTGTTTCCAGATCCCTGTTATGACCTACAAACTCTATGCAATGTGAGATCAAGCTTTTTTGAATACCACATTCTCTCAAGTTTGTTTGCACAAAGTTTGTTCTTCTTGGGAGCACCTGTCCCTTGGTCTCCTTGGAAGATGCAATAGAGAACATTCTTAATGTTGTTCCTTCAAGCCCTGGAATTTGGTCCTACAGGGGCCAAGCTAATTCCCTCTCAGTTGACATTTTGCCAAAATACAAATTGTGTGTATTTAGACAGACTTGGGAGATTAAATATATTTGTTTATTGAGGTATCTTTTAATTGGCTTCATACTATTAATTTTTAGGTTGTGAACAGTCACTCGCATTTTTGTCATTTCTTGGTTGAAGTACTGCACAGGTAATTTACTTTTCATAGGGTATCCTTGAAATATCCAATTACTCCAAAGGCTATTCACACATTTCTGCTGCTTCAAAATGAGGAGGTCTGTTGCCTTAGTTGTGCTATTACCATATTGCAATACCACCGTGGGAGCTGATTTGGTTGCTGGCATGTGTCAGTTTCCAGTTCATGTGAGCTGAGAGAGTCCCAATGCTGAGCATGCTGTATGGTGGGTTCTTTGTGTTTAATTATTATGGGTAGTTGCTTGTATTTAACTTATTAATATCTACTCTCTGCCTAGAACCTGCTAAGGTTGAAGCAATAAATAAATGAAATCAATAGGTTTTCATTACTTTTGTTTTTATGTTTTAATTTTATAGTTTTATGTATATATTATTAATGTTGTCTTCCTTAAGCACTTTGGTGGAAAAATGAAATGTAAATAAGTTTTATGTAATAATTGTATCCTTCCCAGTGTAAAAGGTGTCTATCTGCACATTTGGCTTGTCTTCAAATCTCTGAGTGCATGAACACAGAGACCCAGTTTAGTGTAGCATTTAAGGTGCTGGGCCAAAAAAGAGGAGACTGTGAGTTCTAGTCTTCTCTTACGAATCAAAGCCAGCTGGTGATTTTTTAGGCTAACCTACCTCACAGGATTGTCATCAGGAAAATAGGCAGAAACGTTAGGTATGTTGCCTTGAGTTGTACAAAATAATGATGATATATACTACTACTACTACTACTACTATTACTGCTGCTACTACTACCACTACTACTATTGCTACTACTACTACTAAACATCTGACTTATTCAGTCTAAATATATGGCTGACTGAAAATATTACCAAACAAAAACATCTTAATGCCCAGTTCTGTGCTCATGCTGTGTAACTTGGCCTGTTCGACTCCTGGACAGCTTCTCTGGACTTCGTTTGTGCCCATTGGACTCTGTTACCCAGTGACTCTGGCTGTACTGAACTAGAAATCTGAACCTGCAAAACAGGGGTGCTTCCAGAGTCCAAGGATCTGTTTCAGGGGTTTGAATAAATACCTGTAGAACTCATGCCGTGTGTGTGTGTGTGTGTGTGTATGGGGAGCGGGGCAGCACAAAGAGAAAGAAGACCAACTTGAATGTGTCATGGGTTGATTAAAGAAGTCGTTTGACATCCTGCCACATGATTGGATAATCAAATGCCTAGAAATAATAGGAATCAGAAGAAACATCAGAAGCTTTATGCAAATATTGATGGCACAATGGAAGATATTGTTGTAGGTCAATTGTGATAGATTGGGAGAGGTTTATGTCAAGAGACAGATATTTCAAGGAGACTCATTTTCACTATTTTTCATTGCACTGATTCCTTTGTCAGCAATACTGAATAACTCAGACCATGGCTAACAAAAATATCTGCCAGACTACCCCACCTCCTTTACACGAAGCTATGTGGAAAAACACGATCTGAAATAGAATTGCTGCTCAATACTGTCATATATAGCCAAGATATTGCAATCAAATTTGAACTGGACAAATGTGCTTATCATCAAATGAGGAAAAGTAGTGAAAACTGAAGGAATCAAGGTGCCCTATCAGGGGTGAAATCCAGCAGATTCTGACAGGTTCTGGAGAACTGGTAGCGGAAAATTTGAGTAGTTCGACAAACCGGCAAATGCCACCTCTGGCTGGCCCCAGAGTGGGGTGGGAATGGAGATTTTGCAATATCCTTCCCCTGGAGTGGGGTGGGAATGGAGATTTTGCAGTATCCTTCCCCTGCCATGCCCACCAAGTCACACCATGTCCACCAAGCCATGCCACCGAACCGGTAGTAAAAAATTTGGATTTCACCACTGTGCCCTATGGCAATAACAACAGGAGTCTGGATGAAAATGATCACTACAAATACCTGGGCATCTTTCAAGCTGACAACATTAAGCACCCTGAAGTCAAGAAAAAGGTTAGAAGTGAACACATCAAGAGTGAAAAAGATCTTAAAGTTCAAAGTCAGTGGAGGAAATACCATCAAGGCAATCAACACTTGGGCAATTCCAATCATTAGATACACAGCTGGAATAGTGGACTCAACTCAAGTAGAACTAAAAGCCCTGGATAGGAGGACTAGAAAATAAAGACAATGAATCATGCCCTTCATCCTCAGAGTGACGTTGGCAGATTCTGCTTACCAAAGAAAATGGGTGAGCATGGAATGTTGCAAGTACATCAGATAATTGAAGAAGAAAAAGATCATTGTAAGAATATCTGAAGGACAATGAAGAAGATGCACTGAAGCTAGTATAAAGGAAGGCCTACTGAGTACTGTAGAGACCAAACTAGCCTACAAGAAAGACCAAATGAAGAACAGAAAAGAGGCATGGGAAGACAAAATATTACAAGCGAAGGAAACAGATAATAACAAGAACTGGCAATGGCTAAGAGCAGGAAAATTGAAGAATGAGGCTAATCCTGGCTGCACAAGACTAAGCCTTAAGAACAAATGCATACAAAGCCATAATTGAGAAGACAAGTGCCAACTCTGCAAAGAAACTGAAGAAACAGTGGATCACAAAAGATCACACAGGCAGACTACAAACAATGGCATGACAAGTAGCAACAACGGTGTATTGGAGGATCTGCAAGAAATACCTTTTGCCTGCAAATAGGAACTGGTGGGACCTTCACCATTGTCAATAAGAAAGATTTTAAAAAGTCTTTCTTATAGTGGATATGGCAATACCTGGAGACAGCAGAATAGAAGAGAAAGAACTGGAGAAGATGCCTGCCAATAGAACTATGATGACTGTGGCAAAAGAAAGCAAAGGTAGTACCAATAGTAAGAGGCACCTTGGGTCTAATCCCAAAACAAGTGAAGCATCACTTGAATACCAGCAGTCATTTGCAAAAGGCAGCTTTACTCAGAACAGAACCTCCTGCAATTATATCTTTAGCACCATCAGACATCCATATTTGCCTATCCCAGGTCCTTGGGAAGGACTTGATAGATGGACAAAAATGCCAAATCCAGTCTAAACATCCAGCTGACTGTGCAAAGAACCATAAAATATGCCTTTATATGAGAACTCTCACTCAGTGAATATGTGAATGTAGGGATAAACATAAAACCCCCATCCTCCAAAAGCCCTGTATGAAAGGCTACTGTTACTTCTTCTTCTTTTTTTTTTTGCCTTGAATGTCTTTGTTTGTTTGTTTTGAAAAACCATTTTTCTATAATTTATCACCAGGGTAATGGAATATCTTTAATTTGATGGAAGCACCTAGATAAAACTAGGACTAGCAAGCTGACATTTGATCGTACCAGGTTGACGATAAAATCAGTGCTTGTTTTAAGTTGTGTAATTGACTGGCCTAGAAAGGTAAAGGGAAAAAAAGGAACTCTCCTGTAACCAAGAGATTCAGTTCTCTATGTCCAGCCAGAACATAATATGCTGTGTTGGCTTGTGAGGCCTGTGGGGTTTAAATAGTGTCTGCAATCTGGAGCCATACTGATTTACTAATCCTTGATCTTAGCTGAACATGATCACAGCCCCTGCTTCTGTTCATAAGGGATAGGCTTACTGTTAATTGACAGGCTTTGGCATCTTACCAAAAAAAAAAAAAAGGAAAAAAAAAGTGGCAGTGAGAGAAGAATGGACTAATACAGCCCCAGAGGATGTTCCTGACAAGTTAATTTGGGAATGGGGTATTGCAGGAAGGGGGAGAAGGGCAGGAGAAAAAAGGTTGCTTCAAACTCCATGTAAATGGGAAAACATTTTTAATTTGTTGTGTTAAGAAGCACTTTAATGAATTCAAGGCATTTTAAAAATAGTTTAAAGTATTAGTAATAAAAGCAGCAATACAGGAAGATTACAGGAGAATGGCATCCTAGTCTTCCCAAGCTTTTTTGGGGGGTGGGGAGGTGAGTGGGAACTCCAACTCAGTGTTGACTCTTGGCGATTGTTTAGACTAGTGATGGCTAACCTTTTTGCCATTGCGTGCCAAAAGCGGAGGGAGCGCGGGGGGGGGTCGCACATGTGTGTGCCCACACCCATAATTCAATGCATCCCCCTGCATGTGCGCATGACTCCCCTCCACGCTCCCCCTGTTTTTGGCATGTGATGGCACAGTGGGCCAGGTAGGCCCATTTTTCGTCCTCCCCAGAGGGCGAAAAACTCTCCAGAGTCTTTTTAGGAGTCTGGGGAGGGTGAAAACAGTTTTCCCCACCCCCCAGAGGCCCCCCAGAGGCCAGAAATGGTCCGTTTGTCGACTTCTGGTGGGACTGGAAGGCCCGAAAATTAGCTGGCTGGCATGTATATGCACGCTGGAGCTGAATTAGGACAACAGTCAGGTGCCCACCGATATGGCTCCGCGTGCCACCTGTGGCATGTGTGCCGTAGGATCACCATCATGGGTTTAGAGCAATCCCTGCAATTTTCTTTGGCTTTTTGGAAGTGGTTTGCCTTCCCTTCTTTCTAGAGCTGAGAGAGAATAACTGGCCCAAAGTCACCCAGCTGGGTTTTTGTTTAAGGTAGAACTAGAACTCACAATCTCTCAGTTCCTGCTTTGGTGCTTTAAATACTACACCAAACTGTCTCCTAAGTTCTTAGCTTTCCATTTGTTTTATGTGTTTTCATTTGTTACTTGAGTCCCGATGGCTTCCAATATACCAGATTTTCAATACCTTAAAATGTCCATTGTGCGGTAGTATCAAAATAAAGGTGAAACTTGAAAAAAATAACATATAAAAAATAACTACAAAATATGTGGAAAAACAGCTACAAAAATCATTTAAAATTTCCAGTAAATAAGTAATAACAATAATCACAATTCAAATGCTCTTCTAACTAATTCTGTTTTGAACATATTAATCATATTTTAATAAAGTGAGACTGATAGCATTATGGGCGAGAGTATGTCAAATCAAGTACACAGCTTTGAGGGAAAGGCTCTTTATAGGTAATGAGTACCGTATATACTCGAATATAAGCCGAGTTTTTCAGCACGTTTTTCAGGCTGAAAAAGCCCCCCTCGGCTTATATTCGAGTCACGAAAAAAAATGCCTTTTTAAAAGAAAACAAATGAGTAGACCCCTGTCTGCAAAAATAGAAAAAACAGCCCCTTTCAGCGTCAGTATAAGTTAATTACCATAAGTTGATTTGAAGAGCCTCCAGACACTCAGCTGATTTGCTCTCAGCTGTTTTACCTGGGCTCTGTTGCTAGCTAGCTGCAAAGAGGTAAATTGCTGGAGCATTTTCCCTCCCCCTCCCAGCTATGCTAAAAAAGCGAAACTGAAACTAAAGCAGGGTCTTTGCTGCAACGTGACAAAATGAGGCAGAGAGAGATTTCTTTTTCTTTTTCTTCTGCTTGCAACATTGGAAAGGCAGATTTCTTTTTCCTCATCAAAAAAAGTAGGTGCAAACAATGGGAAATTCATGGCAAATGGCAAAAGAGGAGAGTTCAAGATTTTAAAACACAAAAGAAAAAGCTCTATTTAACTAGGGAATTGTAATAATTGAGATACTATTAATTGTATATTGTGTTGAAAGCAGAAATGGTTATGTTGTGGTTTGGAAGAATATATGGGGGAAATTATTTAGTTTATTATTATTGGTAAATATAATTACCAGTAATTGATTTGTAAGAAATTGGATTGCATGGAAATAATTGGAATATTCATGTTCATATTGATTAATATACAAAAAGATAGTTATATAACTAATTGATTTATATTAAAATGTTGAATTTGTATTGAACAACTGTAATATTACATAATTAACCAATGTGAGGATGGATATAAAAATAGATGACAATGGGAAGGGGTATAATATAGAATAGAAGTGAAAAATTGAATTTGATTAAGATTAGAGATGAGGATGAAGGGTAATATTGGTTTTTTTAAAAAAATAGATGAGGAATAAATATGGCAAAAAGTATAGAAATTATAAATTTAAGTGAAATGACTGAACACTTTAAATTTGTGAACCGGCCAAATACTCTGTTCAAAGAAAATACATTGTATGTTTGTATGTGTGTTTCTAATTATTGCTATTTATTCATATTTGTTCTCTTTTATTCTTCAAAGTTTAACAATTCATTCTTTATCTTAATATCTTTATATTTGTTTGGGGTTGGTTTTCTTCCCTTTCATCTTTTTTATTGTACAGCAATCTTTCTCCTCAAACCTACCACCTCTCTCTTTGAGGAAGGGGAGAGAAAGAGAATGAGAGAGTGAGTGGAGGAGAGAGAGAGAGAAAGAGGGGGAGAGAGAAATGGTGATAAGATAGGGCAAAAATGTAAAATGTGAGGACAGTCGTAAGTTTGAGGACTGGTCACAAGTGCGAGGCCCCGTCAAAAATTACTTTTTCAGCCCTCTGAGTAGTGCATATGCACAAAAGGACTACCCAGAGGGCTGAAAAAAGTGATTTCTAACAGGTCCTCCCACTTTTGACCTGTCTTCGCACTTATGACTGGTCATCATTTATGCCCATTGTAGCATTCTTAACAACCATGTCACTCATTTCACAGCTGCTTCTCTTCACCGTGGTGATAAGATAGGGCAAAAACGTAAAATGTGAGGACAGTCGGAAGTTCGAGGACTGGTCACAAGTGCGAGGACCAGTCAAAAATTACTTTTTCAGCCCTCTGAGTAGTCCATATGCACAAAAGGACTACCCAGAGGGCTGAAAAAAGTGACTTCTGACAGGTCCTTGCACTTTTGGCCAGTCTTTTTTTATTTTGAAATTTACCAGTGGCCACTGCATTTCCCACCCCCGGCTTATACTCGAGTCAATAAGTTTTCCCAGTTTTTTGTGGTAAAATTGGGGGTCTCGGCTTATATTCGGGTCGGCTTATACTCGAGTATATACGGTATTTTAATTTTCTGTTCTCCCTAAATTTGCCTTTGCTAAGGAGCACCTGAGATACTCTATTCCCTTCATTCCCTTGGCCTTGCAAAAGTGGAGAATCATCTAAAGTTTCTCCAGAAATACATTAGTATGGGGTAGTCAGGGCTATTTAGAAAAGATTGATGTGGAGATAATACCTCAGATCCAAGACATGTGTGGCTTCAAAGGATAAGATCAGGACAAAAGCTAATAGAACACCAGTGCAGGATCTGGAACATAAGGTAGATGTAATGTGCTCCTGTTGGCATATATATAAAACAACATTTGAAGTGCTGCATTCTGGGTAGTTTTCAAGGGCAACCCCATGTAGAAAGCATTACAGTAGTCCAGGTAAATGGTGATCAGAGCATGAGTCACTGTTATAAGGGCCTCATATTCCAGGTAGGGTTGCAATTGGAACATAATCAAAGCTGAGCTATAGCTTTCCTGGTCACGACCTTCATTATCTGAAGTTAGCAATGTTCCCCTTCTTGTTGCTTTGGTAATGGATCTCTCACCTCTGTCCATCAAGGTCATCTTCTTTACTCTCTACATCGGTTTGTTCACCCTACAGAAGTCCCGGGTGGCAGCCAGATTCTTCTGGGCCAGGAAACCTCTTCCAGTAAGTTCAAGAGCTAAAAGAAGCCTCAGAAAAAACAGAGAAGGAAGCCATGTCTGATTTCTAGTGGAGTGCTTCACTCAAAGCCTTGTTGAAGTGAGTGCCCTTTGAAGCTCTGTACATCCATAAAATATACTAAATGCAGTAAATAAATAAGATTTTAACTCAACGGGCCCTTTGGTTTTTGACTAGACATGATGTACATAGATGTTCTTTTTCTTCTAATCCCATAATTTTCAATAATGGAAGTTTAAAAAAGCTCCGAGTCCTTATGCCAGGCACATAAGATTAATTTTGTGTTTCACTTTGGAGACAAGGAAAGCCTCTTTATTGCTGCTGACATTTATAATTGTGAAAGGGACTAAGTGCTGATTCTGAGAGGGTCTCAGACTATACAGATTCAAAAACATTGCAATTAAATATATTAGAAGACACTTACAGATATGCAGCCAATCAGCTTGCTCAATTAGTAAATATTCTAAGCCCTATAATTTTACATAAAGAGTGACCCATGCTGTGAGGAATGTTTACTAGATTGATTTGTTGGATAATTAGACTCAGGAGAGATAAATGTTCCATAAGTGTTTGGGGGATGTATTGTGATATGCCCTCGCACTGATACATAAGTGGGGGGGTTGGTACTGGTTTCTTCAAGTTCTGAAGTCCATTTCTAGCTGTTTCTTCCATCGTTCCTTTTACTCACCTGAATTTTGAAAGTCCATGCAAGATGGAATTCAGAAAAAAAAATTGAGTTTCAATTATTAGAATAGAATTAGAATAGAATAGAAGGAAATCCTTATTTTCAACGTCTTCAAAAGAAAAAACAAGAAAGTTCAGTTGCCTCCTGAAAAAGCACCTTTGGGACTCCTTATTTTAGCTCTAATTTTAGCTGAATCATGCCTCCTATCAACTCTTAAAACATTAACTAAGGATACATTTTAAAGGATATAATGGTAGTTCTGTGTTTTGCTCCCATCCTCTCTAACTGATGCACTGAATGTATAAATCAGTCTTGCCCAAGCACGTGCCCTCTGAATGTATTGGGATTCTAATTTAATACATCTGAAGGGGAGCATATGGTTGGGGAAGACTGATATAAGCAGTGCAGTGCAGAGTGGACCTTCTGTACAATCATTTTGTTACAGAGAGGCATAGTAAAAACTTATAATTACATTGTTTTGCTTAATGACCAAAGGGAGGTAAGTTTGTAAACCTGGTCGCAGTCAATAATTTTCTACTTAGCAACCATGTTGCTGGTCCCAATTGTGTTCACTAAAGTGAGGACTATCTGTAGTGCTCAGATTTGCAGATCTCTCTGCTATGCAATGCTCGTAGTATGCAGAGAACTCTGAACCCTAGAAATGGAGTATAATATAAAGATCAACAATTTACAGTAAGACTATCACTTTTTAATGTATTTCAAAATGTTTGTAGTATTTGGGAACATTCCATTATCTGTATTATATATAGCAAACAAATAGCATCTTTAGCATCACAGAACCTCTCAGCTTTCTTTCCCTTCGCTTTAGGTATTTTCCTAGTTCAACAGAATGGCTGCTAGGCTTATATTTAACAAAATATGTATGTACTGTATGTATCAGGGGTGGATTCCACTTATCTTTACTACCGGTTTGCAGCGGGAGCGCACATACTTCTGTGCATGTGCAGATCACCCATGATGATGTTGTGGTGGGTGGGCAGAGCCTCCTGCCGGTTTTACTACCGGTTCTATAGAACCAGACCAAACCAGGAGCAACCCACACTGGTATGTATGTATGTATATATGTATGTATGTAGGTAGGCAGGTAGGTACAATATGTATGTATGTATGTATTTTTCCTATTTCTTAATTGCCCATCTGCCTCAGAGTGAGTGGTGTACAATATAATCAATACATAGGCAATGTATAAATTAACCTGAAAATCAGAATTAAGATTTAAACAATTTAAAATTATAAAAATAACACAAATTTTCAAAAGGTGAAGAATTCCAAGATAGGAAGGGGATAGCATTATTATGGGTGGGGGTGTTTTCTCATGGGGCCAGCAAACCCCATGGTTGTCTGGACCCCTGTGTCCCTCATGCCAGGCTACAACCAAGTTTTGTTCTTTTTGCAGAAGGCCAAGAAATTGGGGGCTTTCCTCACCTCTAAGAGCAAAATATTCCTCAGTGCAAGGACACCAGCAGAGAAGGCCAGCTTCCTAGACCTCTCCAGTCAAAGTTCTTTGACTGACAGGGTCTGTAGCTGATGTGATGGGGCAAAGCTTGTTCCATAGGTAGCCTTGCCCTATGCCATGTAGGGCTTTATAGGTGATGGCCAATACCTTGAATAGAACCTGGAAGCAAACTGGCACCCAGTGAAGTTCATGGTGAAAATCTTTGGGCACTCAGTATGGCTTGCACAGCTGCATTCTATACCAGCTGAAACTTCTGGATACTTTTCAAGGGTAGCCCTGTGTAGAGCACATTGCAGTAGTCCAATTGGGAGATGACCAGGGCACGTGTGACTGAACAGAAGGCCTTCCTGTCCAAGAAGGAATGTAACAGGCGCAAACTGTGGAGTTAAGAAAAGGCCTTTCTGGCTACAGCTTCCACCTGCACTTCAAGCAGGAGTCGTGAGTCCAAGAGGACCCCCAAGTTACGGCCCAGATCTGCAACTATATCCAGAATCAAAGAAGATAAACTCCTGGATGTAGAGTCATTCCATCTTACAGGGATTCAGTTGAAGCCTGTTGTTCCATATCCAGACCCCCACAGCCTCCACATCTACTTCATTCCTCACTTTACTCAGGATGCAGATATATAGCTGGGTATAATCAGAATATTGGTGATACCTCATCCTGTGATGATAAATGATCTTGCCCAGTGGTTTCATGTAGATCAGGGGTGTCAAATTCAATTTAATTGAGGGCCACATCAAGGTTATGTTTGACCTCGGGGAGCTGGGGTAGGTGTGGCCATGGGGTGTTGCCAGCTCGATGTCATTCATGTTAGGGGTGCCTGTGGGGGCCTGAGTGCTCTGCCAGTGAAAATGGACTCCCAAGCTCCATATTCGGCTTCTACGGCCTTCTGCAACCCTCTGCCAGTGAAAATGGAGCTCGGGAGGCCACAGGCTCCGAGCTCCATTTTCGCTGGCAGTGGCACAGCAGGCTGGTCCTTTGCTGCTGTTGCAGGCCAGATCTAAGCATCCCATGGGCCAGATCCAGCCCCTGGGCCTTGAGTTTGACACCCCTGATGTAGATGTTGTAAAGGAGCAGAAAGAGCATCCCACAAAGTACGGGCCATGAGATGCACCTCTTGCTCCCTATTCACATCAATTTGGACCAGTCTCGGAGGAAGGAAGGAATGAGCACAAAACTGTGATGCCCACTCCCAACTCCCTAAATCTCCCCAAAAAGATATCATGGTTGATGGTATTGAAAACCACTGAGAGATCAAGAAGAGCAAAGATGGATGCACCGCGTCCATTCTGTTCCTGCCAGAGATTGTCCATGAGTGCAACCAATGCAGATTTTGTATCTGGTTTTGAAATCTGACTGAAAAGGGTCCAGATAATCCATTTCCTCCAGGGCTAATACTGTATTCTCAGTATTCTTCCTTGTAAATGCTCCAGAGCTCCTAGATTAATAGATTAACAGAATAACAGAGTTGGATGAGACCTTGGAGGTTTTCTAGTCCAACCCCCTGCTCAAGGCAGGAATCCTTATTATAGATTAATGCAAATGCAATGAATATACATAGATGACTAGCAGCATCCAACAAATCATTTGGAGCACAAAAGGAGAAAAATCAATTATTTTTGTTCTTAAAAAAGAGGGGACTAAGAAAAAAGAGCTTGAATTTCCTCATCATGCCTGGAAATATTTAAATTAAAATGATTCCAGTAGGAAGGAATAAATTCAACAATCTAAAGGTCATACTTAATCCAGAAAATACTGGCATGGCCACATTCAGAAAGCTGAAGGAGAAAGAAGTACATAAATGTTGGCCAAAACAGTTCATGTGCTGTTCAAGGAGTATTTTGAAATTGCAGAGAAAAGTCTTCACATCCAAATTTACCACAGAAATGTAGCATCACAGTGGGAAATATTCCGGAGAATGGCATTGTTTTTCTTTTAGGTACACCTTCATAGAGCATCTTTTCTGCAGAAGTAGAAATCAGCCAAAGAACTGATTTGATTTTTTTATTGTTCCCTTTTGATTTTTCAGAACGTAAGGATTCTATATCTATTGAGCCATTACTTTTGCTACCTGTTTGCCTCTAACTTTACTATGTACCTAGAGTCAAGATCTATTCAAAAGAGATTTTACTTTTACCTTTTTTCAAGAAGGTGTACTGGAGAGGTCCACTTTTTCTCTGTACACATTAAGATGGATATCGTATACCTTTGTTTAGAAGGGGTTACTCAACTGACTTCACAACAAATTAAAAGAGTATTTAATTACTCTTGATTTTGAGCACTTTATCTACTGTATATTATCTAACTGGAAACAATTACTTAACAAGCTTTCCATGTATGTCATCATTCTTTCATTTGAGCTTTATATCTCAATTGCCACTTGTAACAAGGTCATGAATTTCATGTCCAAGATCTGCAGAAGAGAGTTTTTAGAAACAGTCTCTCCCTCTTAAAATAGTTTTGGCAGTAGTTCAACTGTCTTAAGTTATGGCCAAGATACTATAAGTTATAACATGTGCCACCAAGCTATCCATGGGTGCTGTATGTTTATACTCCCTCTCTTTTGAAACAACGTTAAAAGGTGGCAGTAAAAAGCAAGGCATTTTGAACCTTGGCCTAGAGCTGAGGACCAGGGAAGGTGCTATTCAGCAGCCAAGCAGACACAGGGAGTCCATCTGCTGTCAGTTCATGGGTTCCTGATAAACTGAAGGGATGCAATCTGGTACATTTATTTACTTATATAAATAATTTATATGGCCGGCCATCTCAGAACAGTGATTCTGGGTGGCACATAAAGATTAAAACCCAATATTTAAAACAATAATCACTTTTCCTCTGTAAATTCTCTTCGTTTCTTATTTAATTTCTTAGTTAAACTTTTTTGACATTCACTCTGGTTTGAGCCGTTGTCTTTGAATCTCAGAATATGGTTGGACATCAATTCCAACCCAAGATATAGGATAGATACTTGAACCTGTATTGACTTTCTCAGGGAGGGAATTGTACCATTAAGCCAAACTGTGGTATCAAAACAAAATATTCTGGGACATTGTAATGATGATAGGCAAGAGTATACAAAATCATATGGTTGCTTCTTGCAGTCTATTCAAAGTCTGCCCACAGCAGAAATCTTGATTCCACCTGAGATAAATTGCTACCTAAACTGTATCTGAAAACCTCCAATTATGGAACATCCATAACTCCCAAAGGCAGACTTTTCCATTGCTTTACAGCATTGTAGTCAGGAAATTACTCTTTATTTCAAGTTTCAATCTTCCTCACTTCTAGTATTGGAAGATTGCTATCATGTCTCCCGTTACTCTTCTCTTCTTTAAGCGAAATGAACCCAGTTTTCTTTACTCATTCTTCATAGAATTTAGTTTCCATGCCCTTACAATCCTTCTCATTTTCCTTGTACTCTTTCCAGTTTCTCAGTATCCTTCTTGCATTGGATGCATTATTTCAGGAAGTTTGTAAGTGAATCCCACCCCCCAGGTAAAGAATTGAAATTGATTGTACAGCTTCAGCATGGAGATTATTTGCTGGTTCTTCAAGTTATATGGTATCAGCCCTCCTTCTCTCATTCTTCCATTTTATTTGGAAAAATTAGTCTTCCTTCCTGTGTTCCTTCTAAAATCCTTTTGTCTTCCTATAAATCAGTCCCTGTGCCAGAGGAATAGAAGATAGCTGATGTTACCTTTTTTTAAAAAAAGGTATCAAGGGAAGATCCAGGAAATTATAAAACAGCCAGTTTAATCTCTGTTACAGGCAAAATGATAGAAAAACATCATTAAATAAAAAGTAAGCTCGCAAAAAAACAAACATAGCTTGAAAAATCAGTATGGATTCTGCAAAAGTAAATTCTGCCTCATCGGTCTTCTAGAACTCGAAGAGGTTATTGGCTGCTGTGGAAGATGCTGATTGTCAGCATTGAAAGTTGGATTTTCAACAGTTGACAGCATTCTTCACTGAAGCCTTTTGAGTAAATTTAACAGTCATGGGATAAAAAGACCCATTATTGAATCCATTACTTAATGGAGTGCTATCCAGTTAAAAGCAGAAAGTAAAGTATTAGCAGAAATGGGCAGTGTTTGCAATGAAGGGAATAAGAAGTGGAGTCCTTCAAGGATTTGTACACACATTTTAATTTGTTCACAAATGACCTGACCCAATTGAGCAGGTCTATTTTTATTTGATATAATTTTTATAATTTGAAGGGGAAAAAATGATGAAATCTCCTTTAAATAGAGCTTAAATCTAGACACATTTATTTGGTAAGAAAACAGATTTATATCTCCCATTGAAAGGAATTGTGGAAGCCACAACTCACCAGCAGAAAGCAAGCTGGGAAACGGAGCAAGAGAGCCTATGCTGGTATCTTCCAGGTATGTTGCTGCATTCATGAGTCAAAGAATCGTGCTTGATATTTATAGCAGGAAATATAGCATGAGAGAGTCAATCAATACCTTAACAAACAATGTCTTTTGTTAACAATCTTGCCTGAATAATTCAACAAAGGCAGCAAAGGTTGTTAGCATTAATGTTCTTATTTATCAAAAAGCCTATTCGGCAAAATATTGCTTAAATAATGAATGGGAAAATGGTAACATGCTTAGAAATGACACTAATAAGTGATATCTATATGTATATGCATCTTTTGTCCGTGTGTGTGTGTGTGTGTGTGTGTGTGTGTACAGAGGGGCAAAAAGAATACATTTCTGAAGCTCAAAAGGACGTGCTCTGTGGAGCTATCGATAGGCAATATATCCTCTTTTCAAGTCTTATCTTCAGGGGGCCAGGACTCAAATGTGCCAGATAGTTCCAATGTTCAACACAGATTTCATCTGTGCAATTTTCTCTGAGATTTATGTGGCTTCCAGTCTTTTTGTCCCATTATATTTAACAGATTTGTTAGGCTGATTCCTTACATGCTTCGTTTTTTTTCTTCTTTTTTGGGAGAAACCTTATCACACACCAGTGCAAAAAAAAAATTCACTCATCAACAAAAGGAGGCTAGCTGAATGTTCTTCTGTCATCTTCTTGAGACACAACTTTAATGTGAATTGCTTACAACTGTTGCCACTTGAAACACTAAAGAGGTTCATGTTTGCATTTATTTTCTAGATCAGGGGGAAAAAACTTTAAAATTTAAGTTGTATAAAATAATTCTAGGGTCCCTTAATAAGATAGGTAGAAACACTTATTAAACAATCTTGCAGTTTGATTTTTAGCAATATAGTTTGAATTATCTTTGCAGAAAGGAATAGTAATAAAAACACTAGGAAACTAGGAACCCCTGCAGAAATCACTGATGAAGTTAGAACAAAATAAGTTTTGTATAGAGATAGTCCTTGACTTACAACAGCTTCTTTAGTGACTGTTCAAAGTTATAATGGCACTGAAAAATGTGACTTATGACTGTTTTTCAGTTACAACCGTTGTCACATCCCCATAATCATGTGATCAAAATTCAGATGTTTGACAACTGGTTAATATTTATGACTATTGCTGTGATCATCTTTTATGATCTGACAAGCCAAGTCAAGGGGGAAGCCGAATTCACTTAACAGCCAGGTTACTAACTTATCAACTGCAATGATTTACTTAACAACTATGGCAAGAAAGGTGGTAAAATAGGGCAAAACTCACTAACAAATGTCTCACTGAACAACATAAAGTTTGGGCTCAATTTTGGTCATAAATCGAGGACTACTAGCAGTTTGTGCACTCTGATCCCCTACTGCTATTATTGTTACACTAACTTTGTGTTGTTGATGGAATGGCTCCTTTGTCTATCAAGATAGACCACTTATGCAATGAGTCATTAATCATTGCTTTGTGGTTTTCTTCATTTTGCCTAAGCAAACCTATTAATTTATTAATTATACAAGTTCAATTAAAGAAAAACAAAGAATGTATAAAACATACAAAAGGAGAGGAAAAAAGGAAATGTGTATTATTAATTTAACACGAAAGCTTTCAAGTGAGATTAATAAAAATTGTATATTAGCATGTTTTATATCAATTTTGAAGTTTTAGCTCAATACTAATATATATTAAAATTTAAATCAGATTATGGTGCAATAATTTACTGCTATAATCAATTTAACTCAAAGTTTTAAAACAAGGTAAACAATTTGCAAGAATTTCTGCTTAATCTTAGAAATTTGCCAAATTTAACAGATTCTTTAAAAATGAATATTATAATCTTAGGTTAAGGGATAGCCAAACATTGAGTATATTATGAACCTATTTATAAGATTATTATTCAAAACTATTTCATTGGTTTTGGTTTATGTCTGAACCAGACCATTCTGGCAAAGATGTTAACATTAGTCAATAAACAAATTCAGTTACATGCTCTTCTTTAGGGCTAGTAGTTGAATTTTTGGCTATTTTTTCTATATTCATATTGATTATGTTTTTTATATAACTCATCCTGAATTCATTTTATGCAGTGTAGGCAACATTGAAATTTAGGCTTAGGTTCTTAAGAATAGAAAGACATAAAAGGATCCATTTGTCCTCTGCAGCTATCTATGTTCTCCTGGGGGGGGGGGAAATCCCAACAGCTGGAGGATGTGTTAGTACATCCTGAATAAAGTAAAGTAGAAGATGCAGGAAGAGAGAGGAATTTCCAAAATTGATTGATGGCAGTCAAAGCAATCCTCCATTCTTTCAGAAGCCTCTGCAGCTTTACACCGTAATCCAGAGGGATTTGGATGTGGAAAGGTCAAGTGGATATACAAGGGTTTTTGAAGCTTTTTGGCTTAAGATATCTAAGGATCCAAGCCCAAGGAAGCCAATAAATTCATGAACCAATGTAGTGGAATGTTTACAGTATTCAGTTGAGGTTTGGGAAACTCAAGTTCAAATCTCATATTAGTTATCAAAGCTCCAGGGTCAGTCATCATCTTTCAGCTAGCCAGGACGGTAGTTGTGAAGAAAAGTTGGAGGTAGAAATGCTATTACATCTCCTTGAACCTAGGACAGAAAGAGAGACATATAATAATAATAATAATAATAATAATAATAATAATAATAATAATAATAATAATAACAACTTTATTGTCATTGTACATGTATACACTTATTTTATTGTATGTGTATATCAAGTTTTATTTACAGTTTTAAAAAAATTCTTGAAGATATTGTAAACCACTTTGAACATTTTGGAAGAAAAAATACAGAAGAAATAAGCCAGTAAATAAAAGTACCCAGTAAACTATTATTTTAACAGATATTGACAAAAAAAAAGTAATTTTAATCAAGAGATGAATTACTATCTTTTATCTGCTCATCCAAATAATTTCGCCTTTTGAACTGAGCAGGACTGAACTGAAGTACATTTACTTCAAACTATGACTTGGATGTTATATTCATAATTAACGAGCATGCATTAAATACACACACACACACACACACACACACACACCCCGTTTACCCCACAATAAGACATTCCCTGATAATAAGCCCAATCGGGCTTTTGAGTGCATGGCAATAAGGCCAAGCACTTATTTCAGGGTTCAAAAAAATATAAGACAGGGTCTTATTTTTGGGAAAACAGGGTATTGGCTTCATCTCTGCTTATAGTCATGTTTTCTTCATATCCTCTGCATGAAGTAAAGTGAACTGAAATAATGATCTCAGTTAAGATAGTGAAGTGACCAAAACAAAAAAGGCTCAATTATGCTGTAAAGTGAGGATTGTTCAAGAATTCAGTATTTGTTCTCAGAAGGGGGTGCTGTTACCTCATTTAATTTTCTGTATGTGGTATGTTAAATTATTTGGAAATCCACTCTTATCATTTTTTTTCTTTATTAGTTTTTATGCTCTGGTGTTTAACTTGAATCACTAGAACCCAAAACAATTCAGATTTACTGAGAAAAAGATCCCATTGAATTCACTGATACTTGATTCTAAGTTAAGTTTGCCTAAGATGGTGACAACTGTTCTTTTGTTTTTAGACTGGAGTGTATCTTTTCCTTCAGCAATTCCACCATTTAGCTGAAATCTATTGATGAAAAAAATATAGTGAACTCAGAATATTTTCTAAGCAATGAGAGACATTGAAATACAACAATAATAATAATAATAACAACAATAATAATAATATATTATTATATTATATTATATTGCATTGTATTATAACTATTGCATGATTACAAACTTATTAAAGCTAATTCTGTTACAATAGGAATGTGCATACTGAACACATAAAAATATCTCCTTTTCTGTTAGAACATATTCATATTCAGTTGTAGGATTACATTTACATTTTAATTTGTGTTTCTAAAAATCCTTTGATAATCAGTTCATTCTATTAATTTGCTAGGGGTTGCTACCCTAAATGGGTAACAACTTGATAAGACTTGGCAAATCTTTGTAGCCTGTTATGGAACTTGTTTCCAAATATGCATATGACTGAATTGTAAAACTCAAATACAGTAGACCTTTCATTGTTAGCGTTTTGTCAAATTTTGCTTGCCACAGTTTACACATTATACAAAAATACTGGTAGACGACTCAGTAAGGAGCAGTAGATGTTATTAAAAATTGGGAACAAGGGAAACACAGAAGAAACTGGAGATTTTCTGCTAAGAAAGATTGCTAGAAAACAATAAGAAGAGAACAACAGATTTTTCAGGGCAATTTGAAAATATATCACATTATTTCTATAAAGGGTATATTTCAGAAATGGTATAAAAAGATTTGTAGAAAGTAGTACTGAAAGCTATTTATAGTATTAAAATAGCCCTTTCTTGTATCTATGGACCTTTCTCCTCTACAGGTACTCATAGTATTTTATTTATTTGTTTTATTAAATTTTTATGCCACCCATCTCCCCTATAAAGTGACTCTGGATGGTTTACAGATTATAAAAAGACAAATAGAAAAGTAATTAACATATTAAAACTATGTAAATTAAATAATTTAAAACTATACAAAATAGTAGGCCAGCTACGTAGAGAGCTCCTGCTTTCATAGAATGACATTCAGAAATGTTGCTGATGATAAAACTGTTCCTGTCAGCAAAACTGGGACTATCAAAATCTACCCTACAGAACCTCATAATTGCACAGAGTAGATTTTAGAGATATGCAAGAAGCTGTTGGAACCAGGGGAGGAGAGCAAATCTACTCCACTTATCCCTGGAAGCGTCAAATGCGCACAGTGTGTCTTGCAATTTCAGACTGGATTATAGTACTGACTAATTAGCATCTTCCTTTTTGTACTCTCTGGGAAATGTGCAGTAACGTGGCTTTGTTTTCTCTCGCAGACCATCTTTTCTGAAACTATGCACATCAGTCAAACAGCTGATTGATTTTTTTTTTAATTTTCCCTTTTGATTTTTCAAAACATAAGGAAACTGTCTGTCAAGACACTGGTTTGGCTATTTACGTGACTTTTTATTTCAATATTATTTTTCTCTCTTCCCCCCATCCCCCAGTTTTCCTTTCTTGCACAGGCTAGGTACTTAATGTAGTAATGGGACTTTAATTCCTGACAGATATCTTTATAACAAATTGTTATCTGCTGTTATTACAATATTGATTTGATTTATTTAAGTCTGATTATGCAACTTCCTAAAATACTGGCACCATGGAGTACTTTAAATTCATTTCTATCAAGGTGCTTCAGGCCATACAAGAACAAGTATATAGCAATTGTCTGCAACTCTTTAAAGCAGCTGCATCTTTTCCTGGGACTCTGTTCTGTTGGGGGAAAGTGTGGCTGCTTTAAATATTGCAATCTGTTATAACTTTCATGACTCTGAAACATCTTTTTCAAATCAAAAAGTTCTGCCCAGCCATACAAAATATCCCGTGAAACATAACCTGAAAGGACTTTCATAAACTTTTGGCTTGGTACTGGAGTATAAATAATCACAAATGAAAATCTTAAACCACAGACAATTTTACTTCTTGGATTTAGAAGTAACATTTTAGAATTATTCACTTCCAATAATTATGTAGCAAGTTAAGCAACTTGGGGGGAAAAATGTTTAGAGAAAAGTATTTGTCTTTTATCCTTTGGATATCTAAAGATAAAGATTTCCCCCCTCTACTCATGTCCAACTCTAGGAAGTGATGCTTATCTCTTTCTTAGCCCAGGGGGTCAGCGTTGCCTGAAGACACTTCTGTGGTCATGTGGTCAGCATGACTATATGCCAAAGTGCCTGAAACACTATTACTTCCCACCAAAGTGGTACCTATTTATCTATTGGCATTTGCATGTTTTCGAACTACTAGTTCGGCAGGAGCTGGGGCAAGTAATGAGAGCTCATCCCATTGCACAGTACTGGGGTCTCAAACCAAAGCTGTCAGCTTTCTGGCTGACAAGCTCAGGGTCTTAAACATTGAGCCATCACATCCCTATGAAACTGTAGGCAATGTTTTTAGAATAGTAGTTCATGTGAAAATTGTACCTCTATGATGGTAGTTTTTAAAAAAAAATAATTTGACTACTACTTTGCATAGTGTGTCATTAGATCATATAATGAAATATTGATAAGAGTTTATAAAGTAGTCTTTTGCCATTAATTGCATTTCAAAACAGAATAAAACCAGTAAAAGGGCAAAAAAGTTGAAATATGCCTGCACTTAAAATTAGTCTCCGGTCCATCAGATAGACCTATCTGTAGACATTTTATGCAGACATTTATGGATATGTAATGAAACAGAAGGTGAATTTATTTTTCTAATATCATTTATTGCTGCTTCCAAGACTTATTCTTATATCTCCATTATCAATAACAACAAAAAAAAATTAGGTAGAAGAAAAACGAACTCTGGCTTTTTAAAGTGTGAAAGACGACAGGTCAGAAAAGCATTTCAGAATAATTTTACACCTTTTAACCTTAAAAAAAAATACTTTGCTGACAATTGAGAAAAGGCCTTAAAAGAAGTGCTGATCGGCATTCTCACAGCAGGGTTGCCATGTCCCATCATATAGCAGAGAGTTTCTGCATAATGTATCCTGTAATAAGAAGTGCGCTGCTGTAAATCGCAAGCCTTGAGAAGCAGCTTTGAGAAAGTAGTCCTTGGCATGAACGGTGATTATGGATGACACGGAAAGTTTGTCTTTTAAACCTCCTTTGTGCTCTATTTACAGCTGGCTTCAGCCTTGGGAGAAAATTTTCCCTATAATCATCATTTACCTGCATATATACCTAATATTATTTTTCAGTTTTTCTCTGCTTGGTTTTTATGCATGAATAGTTTTTGTCAATGAACAAAGCTCAATCTAATTAAATGAATATTTTCTCTTCCTTCCCATTGCTTAAAGTATTTGTTGTTTGGCAAATATCTTAACCATATTCCATATTAAGAACCTGGGTGTCGACCTTCTTAAAGGAGCTACTAGTATTTAAATCACTTTCATGATAAAATCATCCTGACATGTATAAACAGATATGAGATCATAGAGACTGCCTTTATCAATAAAAGCCACGATTCAACTCTCTCAAGCTAGTTGTTTTTCTATGTTGGGAAACACATTTCCACCACCAGCCTGTCCTTGTCATTGCTACCATCAGGAACCAGAGGTTGGATCCCTGGATGGGTTTTGCATAAGCAGTGCTTCTCAACTTTGACTACAGTAAGAGGTGTGGACTTCAATTCCCAGAATTTCTTAGCCAGTTTAGGGAATGGAAAGAACTCCCTTTGCTCGTGCAGATAGATGTCTGGTGTTGGCTTTACAAGATGTACTGAGATACACTTTGGATCAGGGGTGAAATGCTATTGGTTCGTTCGGGTTTGGGCAAACCAGTAGTGATAAAAACTACCAGTTTGGGCGGCCCGGTAGTAAAAATGCTTTAAAAAGGTAAAAAAAAAAAGGTTCCAACGATCGCATGGCACAGCTGATTGTAGAACCTTTTTTTTTTCTTTTTTAAAGCATTTTTTTAACTACCAGTTCTGGCAAATAGGTAGTAAAAAAATGCTTTTAAAAAGTTTTTTAAAAAGTTGGCCATGCCCTCCCCAGTCACATGACCACCACCTCCACCAAGCCACACCCAAAGAACCGGTAGCAACAAATTTTACATTTCACCACTGCTTTGGATGTTATATTAATTGGACAATATCAGGTTTCAGCTAACAGCTTCTCTTCCCCTGCCTTCTCTTGTTTGCAGTAGAACTAGCTAAACCACACACATAAGCACACACATATTAAACAGTCATTCTCTCCAGTGATGAAATGTAAAATTTGTTACTACCAGTTCTGTGGGCGTGGCTTGGGGTGTAATGTAACTGGGTGGGTGTGGCCAACTTTTTTTTTTTTACTTTTAAAACCATTTTTTCTACAACCTCTTTAGCCGAAGAGGTTGTAAAAAAATGCGTTGAAAAGCCTCTGACGATCAGGCAACTCAGATGGGTCGTCAGAGGCTTTTAAAAGCATTTTTTCCATAATCTCTTCCACCGAAGAGGTTATAGAAAAAAATGCTTTTAAAAGCCTCTGACGATCCCAGCTGAGCTGGGCGATCATCAGAGGCTTTTTTTTAACTTTTAAAAGCATTTTTTCGGCTGAAGAGATTGTAGAAAAAATGCTTTTAAAAATAATTTTAAAAAGCTTCTGATGATTGCGTGGCTCAGCTGGGCATGGAGGGGGCAGGATTTTTGCTACTGGTTCTCTGAACTACCCACTGCCATCGCTACCGGATCAGGCAATCCGGTCTGAACCGGGAGCATTTCTCCCCTGATTCTCTCTCTTTCTTCCCTCCAGCTTCAAGCACAGAAGGCTGGTTAGAATACTTATTCCTCTCCCACCTGTCCATTTCATATTTAACCATAGGAGGACTGAAATCTCTTCGGCAACTTTCTCAGTTACCGCAAGCTGGCCTCCTATCACAAAGTGTCCTCTTGCAAGAATTAGAAGAGGTGCAGGGTTACAACACTTGATTTGCCTAGGGTGGGTGCCCAGGTTTAGTGTCAGTATCCAGTGTGATGGCCCTCTTGGGAGTTTTGGGAACCAAGAAGAACAGGAAAATAATTGACCAAGTTGGTTACCTCCTACCATGGTTATATCTATTTTAAACAATTAGTGTTAATGCTCATACACAGAATGGTTTCATTAATATCCTATGAGAGGCTGAAATGGGAAGAGAATACATATTTTAATATACTTTATGTTTGTTGAAACATTTACAATATTACTTTTTACTACCAAAACTTGGTCATAGGATCCTGCCAAATGGTAAGCTCTCTGGAACCTGAATTGCCTTTAGAGTTCCACATAAACATAACACATTGCGTGGTATTTAATCACCAAGCCAGTATATAACAGTAGTGGCTACCCTTTTTGCCATCGCGTGCCAGGAGGGGGGCAGGGGGGTCACACACACACGTGCCGACACTCATAATTCTATGCGCCCTGCCCCTGCGCATGCACATGCGACCCCTCTGCTCCCCCTGCTCCTGGCACGTGATGGCACGGTGGGCACGGTAGGCCTGTTTTTCTCTTTCCCCAGGCTCCAGAGTCTTTCTAGGAGCTTGGGGAGGGTGAAAACGGCCTTCCCCACACACCCCCAGAGGCCCTCTGGAGGCCAGAAACATCCTGTTTGACAATTTCCGTTGGGACTGGAAATCCCATTTTTTGCTCTTCCCCAGGCTTCAGAGCCTTTTTAGGAGCCTGGGAAGGGTGAAAATGGCCTCCCTCCCCACAAGGCCCTCCAGAGGTAGGAAACAGCCTGTTTCCCTACTTTTGGCGGGCCCAGAAGGCCTGAAAATCAGCTGGCCAGCGCAGACATGCATGCCATAGCTGAGCTCACATGCCCACCGATATGGCTATGCGTGCCACCTGTGGCACGTGTGCTATAGGTTCGCCATCACGGGGAGATAACTTCTCAAGCACAATTAAAGAAGCTTTGCTTTAAACTGGGATAAGCAGTGAAGATAGAATGAGCAGTGAGCAAGATCACTAACAACACTCTTATTGGTAAATTTAGGGCCTCAGGTCACTAATGGCCTTACTGTACTTCGAAATGTCCACAATATAACTGGTATATAACATTTTTACATTATTTGTCTGCCTAGCAGAAGCCTATAGTGCAGCCAAGGTAGATAAATTGTTACGGCCAGTTAAAGAATAATTGGTTAAAGTTACAGAGTGTCTGATTTAAGTAAGTAGTATTAAGAATGGAGAGAAACATGACATTTAACCAATACATACTAAAGGACTAACAAATTTGAAAACATCATTCCTCAATGTTATCAGACAGATGCTATAATGCAGTTTTTCAGACCCTGAGCATATTTGCTTGATCTAATGCAAGGGCCAAAACACATTTTTAAAAAAATTAAATAATGCAAGATTTCAACAATTAACATCCAGTTCTCAGAAGACTCTTGTTTTGGACAACCGCATGAGAGATTTTAATGTTCTTGTGTCATGTCTTAGAGTTCTTGCTTGAGAATCCTGAAATCTTGAAATAAACTATCATTCAAAAATTTATGTTTGAAAGTTATAGGCTTCATTACATTGTACGCAGTAACCCCTTTGCTAATGGCTGTGTTTCTGCTTTTGGTAAATGAGATTAAAACATATTATATGTAGCAATTAATTTAATCTGAAATGGTGGTCTGAGGCGAATGGCTCAAAACAGTGGTGAAATCCAATTTTTTTTACTACTGGTTCTGTGGGCGTGGCTTGGTGGGCATGGTGTGGTGTGGCTTGGTGGGGGTGGCAGGGGAAGGATACTGCAAAATCTCCATTCCCACCCCACACCAGGGGAAGGATACTGCAAAATTCCCACTCGGGAGGCTTAGGTACAGATACTTTGCAGACAGGAATACTGGGAAGGGGCCAGCCAGAGGTGGTATTTGCCAGTTCTCCGAACTACTCAAAATTTCTGCTACTGGTTCTCCAGAACCTGTCAGAACCTGCTGGATTTCACCCCTGGCTCAAAACCCCTTCCCAAAAACATGATTTTTTTTTAAAAAAAATTGATATTGATTTTTTAAAAACTTAATTAATTTTAGAGAATGCCCAACTCTTTGTAGGAACTTACTTTATAGATAACAGCCAGTGATATCTACTGAAACAGTTAATTTTTCTTTGATTCTTGATCTTTTTTGGCTTAATATAAAAATGGCCCAAATAGAGAATGGCTTGCTTTCTTCTGAAAACCCTTTTCTTTTCTACTCAAGTTTACAATCCTAGAATTTCCCAATGGTTACCACCTGGCCTTGGCTAAGATCATATTTTACCTTTATTCCACATTGTTTATTAAATGTCTACCGACCTTCAGTTTAAGGGTATTGTGCTTAGTTTTAAATGTACTGTGGTTATAAATGTATATTTATAATTCTATTCTCCGCTTTCAATACTTGGTCCTGCTGGAATTGCTTGGTGGAGCTGAATTGTTAATTAAACACAAGATGACCTCAATGCTTGAATTATTTGGTAGAGAAGGTTAATGAGGTTCTTCATGAAAACCATTGTAACCATTGTAACCAGTTTGCCAACCACTTCACATGCCCATTTCTCTAGCCTACTAGAAACATGCAATAAAAGGGCATTAAGGAACAAATACAGTCATATTTGACTGGAAACATCCTTGAAATAAAGTTACACTTGATAACTGGTTGCTCTGTTTTTCTGACTTTCTCTTTCATTCTTCTTCCTTTTCGTTTTTTTCATTTTTAATGTCAATTTTTTTCATCCCCTCCTGTTTACAGACAACATAAATCATCATAATCATAAGCATTTCTATCTTGTAGTAATGTTTAAGCTTTTGTTGTTGTTAGTTGCGAAGTTGTGTCCGACCCATCGCAACCCCATGGACAACTTTCCTCCAGGCCTTCCTGTCCTCTACCATCCCCTGGAGACCATTTAAGCTCACGCAGACTGCTTCAGTGACTCCATCCAGCCGCCTCATTCTCTGCCTCCCTTTCTTGTTTTGCCCTCAATTGTTCCCAGCATTAGGCTCTTCTCCAGTGAGTCCTTCCTTCTCATTAAGTGGCCAAAGTATTTAAATTTAAGCTTCATGTCATAGCTTTTATCTGCCTAAAATCATCTGCCTTGGAAGTTATAATCTAATGCAGGTATTAGATTTCAGATACAGAATTACATAGTGGTACCTTAAAATATGTACAGTTTCTGAGTCTAAGTTGATATGATAGGAAATACCAATAATTTTTGTATGTGTAAATTATGCAAATCTGGTCCAAGGACCCTAAATAAACAATGATAGTAGGTTATAAAAGTGTATCTGAGCAGGAAAGAATTATAGTGAAATATTAAAATGAAAATTCAGAAGTGTCCAGTCTTGTGGTAGGTTCTTCTTATAGATATTCTTCATATATCATGTTGCTAAGCGACACTTGGCAATGTGATTCTTTTTCCTCCTGCTATTCAGGTACATCTTCAATGTACTTTCCTTTTGTCTTCACAATGTGACATTATCATTTGAAGCTTTAAAGGTGTCAGACCTGGCTGGAGGGAAATAATGGGAAATGTGTATAAGTCCTGCAGTATATAAATTGCAGGCACTGGTCAAAAAACCTTTTATGTCAAGGTTAAATTGGGGTGGGGAATGAGGACAAGAATCTGTACTACTTATTGTCATGTTGGAGTCTCTTGATTTACATGGTTTGTAATCATGACAATGCTGGTTTTAGTCTTGATGTTTTTATAAGCAGGTGGTGGGAATAGCTTAAAATATGGATAGTATTTGTTATGAAATAGCAAAATACTATTTTTACTTTTAAGAAGCTGCCATCCCACATGGTTTCATCTCACACTGTAAGAATTGTTGCTGAGGGAAAAGCACTATATACACAGAAAATAACTCCTTCATGTATAGCCAAATACAATTTAAACTCTTATTGTTCTGTATGGAATAACAAAATGTTATTCTTCTATATTAGAGAGTAATGAAAATGTTATTCTTCTATATTAGAGAGTAATGAAAAAACCCGAGCATTTTAGAATGACTCAAAGAATTTGGCAGCATGACCTACATTTAAAGGTTCAGCCTCTTAATTGATCATGGCTAGTCAGATTTTAATACTGTAATATTTACAAATGGGTTGTGACAAAGTCCTGAGTTAGCAACCTAGAGCGAGAAAGCTGTTGAGATAATGATAAGGGATCAACTATTAAGCACCCCAGAGGAAACAGATTTTTAAAATCTTTGCCAGTCAGGATTGACAACTAGTCATCAAAGAGAGACATTGATCACGGTAGCAAAGTCCTCTCACCCAGACAGGACCACAACTGATAAACCAGCTAATGTGATAAGTCCAGGAGGACTCCAAGTTGTGGAACTGCTTTTTTGGGAGAGTTCTTTTTCATCAAGAAACACCATAGGAGCATACAGAGAACCTTGATGGACAAAAATAATTCTGTCTTGCTAGGATTCAATGTAAAGCTGTCTAACATTAGAATACTGATGGCACTAACCCTCAAACTGTTAGATAGGTTCTCCCACTAATTCCAAGTAGATATTAAGCATTATGGAGGAGAAAACAGAGTCCTGTAATACCCAACAAGGAAACTCAATCCATTGAGTTGACTTCCTTTTGTCTCCCCCCCCCCCCCCAGTTGGAACCATCTAATAATGGGAAAGAAATTTAACTATTGCCTGAAATACTCAATCCATGAAGATGGTCCAGAATGATACCATGGTTGATGATACTGAAAACCACTGAGAAGTCTAAATGAATCTCTCTCTTCTCTTTACGATCAGTGTCTCCCTTCAGTGCCCAACTATGAATCCTGACTGGCAAGGGCTTGGATAATCTGTTTTCTCTGGGGTGCTTAGTAGTTGATCAAGTACCACTATCACAATAATCTTCTCTTTCTAGACTGTTAACCAACCATTCATAATTTCTTCCTTTCCCTTCCCTGGCTTTTCCTGCAAATGCTTCTGTCTGGACCTTGAAAAAGGACTAAACCAGTGTTTCTCAATCTTGGCAAGTCTGTGTTAGTTGGACTTCAACTCCCAGAATTTCCTAGCCAGTTAAGATAGGTTGAACCCAATTTAACATGCCAAGCTTAAGAAATATTGGATTAAATACATGAACGTCACAAATTCTGCTACGCCATCATGTGTTTTACTTGCTTTGGGTCAACAATTTGCCATCTTTAATCATCTTTTAGCATAGTCCTCAGTTTGTTCATTTCTGTTCAGCTTTTAATCTCCATTGAAATATGTTCCTAAACTAAGTCTTAATTGCTGCATATAACTCAGTATAAAAGATTTGGTATTGCCTTAAAAATGATCATACAGTACCTTGATCAACCTCTAGAGAGAGACAATTTCAGAGTAAAGGAGCTACTTATATGGCATCTCTTTTTCTTCTGTTGATGTTTGATATCAGAGAAGGAATATTATTAGATCGTGAGGATGTACATAACAGGCATTTTATTTTGGCATATTCAACAGTTTATCAGCATATTAGTGGTCAACATTGCACATATGACTCCTCAGAAAAGAGGGAGGGTGATCTGTACATCGTCGTATCATTATTTATTAAATTTATATGCCATCAGAGTGCCAGTGACTCTGGGTGGTAGGTATACTCTTCCAGGTGTATATAGAATGTTTGGTCCTCCGAGTTTGTGGAACCTTGCCTTTCATTATCTTTCACAATTGATGATATGGCAGGCTTGTTAGCTATTGTACTTTTCATTCATGGCAGAACATGCCAAATTTTTACCAGACACACCAAAATGTTTAACCAGGACTTTTTCATGTGGATCATATTTCTGCCTTGTTTAGATTTTTCCCCCAAAGAAGAGTTAACTATTCAAGCCAAATGTGTGTCAAATAAAATATATTCAAAGAAAACAAATTAGTTAATGTTAGGTTGTTTGAAAAGCAGATGAGTTGACGAAACGAGCAGTTCCTTCCTAGTAAAAGCAAAACTGCAGAGCTGAAAATGTGTAAGTTCTGCCGAAAATAGCAAGTTGGGTGAAAGATTTCCCTGTTCTCCTTTTACATCTCTGCCATGCCCTAAGATCTCTTGTTTTTCCCTTGCCAAGCATAAAAGAGCCAGCGAATGGACTGTTGAGGAGGTATGAGTGGGATGATGTCAGACTATTTCCAGCCAAAGAATGTCAACTTCTCTCTGACCAGTAACAGGAGCTGCCACTTAAATGCTTTTTAACTCCGCCCCAACATTCTTCTTGTCCAGTTCCCACAGACATGGAGTGGCATTAGAGGTCAGAGTGGAGGAATACAAAAGACACCCCCTGCTGCCAGACCATCGTGCTGGGCTGTCACTTTGACTAATTCATGACTTCACCTTTAATCTTGCAGATCCATTATGGGTTAAAAAGAGACCCATTTTACAGCTGACAAGATTGAAGGGTGCACAGGCCAGGGACCAAAAAAAAAAGGAAAAGGAAAAAAGATGGGGGTTGGGAAGAGAAAATCTTCATCAAGTGTACATAATTGCAGCCACCTGTTAAAAATGAACTTTTTTTCTCTTGGGTGGTGGTTTTTCTTTGGTGGTGATTTGGTGCTAGAACAAATATATAGAACCAATATATAATTTAAGCTAAGGAAGAGAAAGTCTTCTGGTTCCAAATCTAAGGGATATTTTGGTAAAGCAAAACATTATAAGAATAAAGAGATATGGGGAGGATGTCAAAAAGAACTTTAAATTCTTCACCATTGAGGATTTGTAGTCTTCAGCCACATCATCATTGGGAGATAACATTAAGATTAGTTCTAAGTTTAAAACACTTGCATCAAGTCAAGTGTTTGCTAATTGAATCTATATGATAAAAGCAGGGCAATAAAACACTTTTATTCGCAATTTCTCTGTGTGTGTGTGCATGAGAATTAATGTAGCAATATGGCTATTTATTTTTAAAAACATTCATAACGTCAGATCTTTTCTATTCCTTTTTAAAATTCCTAATTATGCTTAATTTTTTTGTCTGCCTCAGAAATACTGAATATGTTCTAAGAAATAATTAGGCATTCTTTGTGGTGGTTGATGGACGGTGTCTTCAAATATAATTCTACCTTACAATTATTTTTTGTTAATAGGGCAATCATTTCAAATATGTATTTACTAAAGGTTTTTGTAAAACTGCTTTAAGTGAACCAAAAGATACTTTATAGTGTTAAACAGTAGAAGAAATGATATTTGTAGAAGGAAAAAAGAGAAAAAGAAGCAAATAATCCAGTGCAGTTGATACTTCACATACTGTACCTATTCATCTCAGGAGCTGAGCATACGTTGATCCTGTTTGTATATAAACTAGTACAGCTTTTAAATAATGACATTATACTAATTTTACATAAATTATTTGAACAAACAGGATCAGAATCATACTTCTTGACTGATAACATTTACTTAATTTTAAATAGCAAATGATTATGAGTAAAGTCACAAAAATTTTTAAAAGTCCAAGATAAAGTACTATAAAGTACCATATAGGAATTAAGCTCATGTGCTGGGGATTAAGAACAATTTTTAAAAGATTTGTGTAAGATTAAGGATTAGTCTCTATTATTTTCAGTTAAATTGTCTTTCTTCCATTGCTGGAAACTAAGGATCAGCTCTCCCTTCCCTTCCCTTCCCTTCCCTTCCCTTCCCTTCCCTTCCCTTCCCTTCCCTTCCCTTCCCTTCCTGGATGGGTCCTGGATTATTGACACATTCTTTAAATTACCCATCTGAGGGACCTTGGTTTAAAAATTTGTGCCCTATGATGCACCGTTTCACCCTGTTAGGGGTTATAGACACAAGAGGTTTTAATAGTATATAGATAAACCAAGGCTGATCCATTAAAAAATAAGGCATCCAAGCCTAACTGCTTTCATAGGAGACAGTTGGACCTCTGGGAAGAAGGTGATCTATAAAGCCCTTCCAGATGGTTCTTGTGGGGGCAAAAGTACAAGGAGAAAGCACTATGTTTGTTGCCTTGAGCTCTTGAACAAAAGTCAGAATATAAATCCAATTTATTAATTAAATTAACATTCCTCCAAGCTTTCTCCATGATTTCCAGCCACATAAAACTCTACTTTCTGCCTGCCTCCCAAATGGATCCATGCAATAAGTCTCCTAGAGTAAGGATACACAACTTTTCTCCCTCTACAGGCTGGGCTTTGGATCCCTGCCAAAAGCTGCATTCCAGAAGGAGCCAAGGTCATAATTGGTTTTGGGAAGGGACTTTAGGAGTTTCAAGGTTAAAATGAAATGGGAATCTTAATTTACAAGGCCCATATTATTCATCTTGATCCCTGGCGCCATTCATAATTTGGCCATGTTTTCTACAGTCTTCTCCTGAGCTTCTACCTATGGTTCAGGTCTTCCATTTTACTACCTGGTATGATTAATTTTTCCATCAGATCAAATAATGCAATGATCATCCAGGATGGGATGAGAATTGACACAGAAATGCCTTCTGTATAGCAGATTCTGCTTGGTAGGACAACCTCTCTTTTTAGATCAAGCCTTCTGGAAAGTGGTAAAAAGCTGGCTCCCACATTGAGTACAGGCAGAGCCTGGAGATTATAACTGTATTGTATTGGAGACTGTTCATTGAGGTGCCAGATTCTAATTTTACTGGGGGGGGGGGGGGTTGGGATAGGTTCAGTATTATTGCTATGAACCACCTAGAATTATATCACATAAGATTGGTGCTGGCCACATAAAGCAAATGTGGGACAAGTCCTGAGGGATGATAGGTTTGGTCATATTACTCCTTATGTCATAATTGGCACACTAGACCTCTAAAGTTTTGAGGCTAGGGTATCCTTCCTACTGTACTATTTCTGACATCTGTACTAAAGCTTCAACAATGTTGGCTTCTGGAAGGCTTTAATTCTGCTGACCTATTTTGATCTACTGGTATCAATCTCTCAAATGACACATTTTAGAGAAGTGTATAGTGGGAGAGTGCTTTATTTGTTAATAAGGAATTGTGTCATACTTCGGAAAATAATATTTCAATATCAAACCACTTTTATTCACCTTCTTTCCTATTTTATTGTGTCTGAAGATTACATATTAAAGGTTACCATATTGGTCCGCAAAAATTCAGACAACCATGAGATAACAGGAAATATTTTTTTATTAATTTTTAATTTTTTCCTGGATATTTATAGCTTCAATATTGTACTCATATTGGAAACATTCTAGGAAATACAGTTTGGTCTAGTGGTTAAGACATCAGGTTAGACAGTGGAAGACCATGAGTTCTAGTCCTGCCTTAGCCATGAAAGCCAGCTTCAGCCAATCACTCTCTTTCAGCCTACTTACTTCACAGGGTTGTTGTGGTAGTGAGAATAAGAGGAGGATATGATCAAAGCCTTGAATTATTTGTAAAAATAATAAAGGAGAGATATAAATAAATAAAATTCAAATGAATATCTGAAGCTGTCTTTTGTTTATATGTTTCTTCAAGAAACAAATAGGATGTCTTTGTATTTTTTGTATCCATTTGTATCCATTTTTGCTTTTCTTTTTATGGATTCAGGTAAATACGATGTAGGATAGGATTATAATGGACAGCACTGATTTTATTCCACATATACAGTTTATGGAAGAAATTGCTGTTCCTCTGCAAACCATTGACAGATTCAGTTCTTCAAAGTAAGTGGTTCCAAGACAGTTTTTATTCTCAAGTACATGTTTTGTTTTTTAAAAAGCCATAAGTACTTAGTACCATAATCTACTTTAAAATGTAATTAACAAAGCCATTTTTCCTTCAGTTTCTCATGCCCAGGTACAGTAGCATATAAAATTCCATTCTATTCTATCATACGCCTTTCTGAAGATCATATTCTGTTCAAAACCATAAATTCTTTTGTCTACTTTAAATTTTCTATAGAATTAATTTCTGTAATTTAAACTGTAATTCAGAGAAACATTGATAACTGTAATTTATTATTAAATTTACTTATTATTATTAAATGTATTTATTGCCCAACTCACTGTGGGGCTACTCTGGGTGGCTATATCCTAGATAGATAGATATAGATGATAGATAGACGTCAACTAGCAATTTAGCTTTCATGCTTTATTTTGTTTAAAGTGAGTTTAAAATGATTCGAACTAAGTTGACAAAACTTTGAAAAAAAATGTTTACAGAATACAGTAGAATTTGCAAAACTTTTCAGTAACAAGGAAAACCACAGCCTATTAAGATCAGCTTTCATATTTATCAGACTTCCTTTAATAATTCTATTCATAGGCAATTTTATATACTTCTCTAATATTTACATTTTTATAGATTGGCCCCAAATTCATTTGTGATTGAAAGAATTAAACTGAAACTAATGGAACAATTAGTTATGACAATTTATTCCTATTGATTTCATTGGATTCATTCTAAGCATGCCTTGCTGTGCATCAATCCATTATTTTAAAAATTATGTAGACCAATCCAATTGTTCTTTTTAAATATGAAAGAAAAACAAACAATTGAACCACAACCAAAATAAGTTGATAGCATAGAGATGCACTGTGTTTAATACTTACAATCTTTAGAGAGCCTTTTAGTATAGTCCCCCATATTTTTACATGATTAGAATACAAATAATCTTTAAAGATCTCTAGTTTCAAAACATATGAAAAGTGTCAAGTTTGGGAAGAGCACGTTATGATCAAAACTAACTGAAATTCCATCTTCTATATTTACATTTGTCCCAACCTATTCCCTTTTCTAATTTGCTGAAAAAAGGGATTATTTACAAAAGCTCCAAGATACTATTTTAAAACTAATATTACAAGTACATATCTCTGGACATTCTCAGTCATCTAGGTCATGGTCCCAAAGCCTTCCTTCCGTTCCCCACTATCCATTCAGAGCTGAAGAAACTTGGATGGAAAGCAAAACGTCTTCAAAGAAGAAAAACCAGAAAGTCTAGTTGCCTCTTGAAAAAGCACCTTTGAGATTACAAAGTACATGTTCTTTCATCCTTGTTTTTTTTAAAGAACACTTCATGTTGCTTTGAGAATACTTTTCCTGGTGATTTCCATAGTCATCCTATAAATATCCTCCACAAATTGACATGCACAATCATACAAGATTTTTAATGAAACACAAAGCAAGTTATAAATTGTTGAATTCTAGAAAAGTGTGCAAATGTTTGCACACTTAATTACTTGGATCAGTGAATAGATCCATTGTTCTGGAGATGTGCATTTCTATGACATGTTTGTCCTCTAGATAAGTTTGCTCCTTATGTAATGTTTCATCTCCTTTAGAGTGTTCCTCACTGAACACACATCATCTGCCGCTCTGTCAAGCAGGAATTTCCAACCCAGCATTTGGCAACAAGACATCTTCTAAAAGCAGTTGTCATCTTGGAGATCTGCTGCCAGCCTTTGTTTGTAGTTGAGCTGATGATGAGCCTTCGGTGACTTAGCAAAATGATTCCCTTTGACTGTATTTACCCTTAGGTTCCAAAGTAGGAGAGATTTCAGAGAGTCTTCTCAAAATAATCTCTTTTAACTCTTCATGAGATTTCTCTATGTACTATATACTCTTTCCAGAGAAATAACAGAGATTTCCTAATGCTCATAGAATGTAAACTTTCTGGAGATAGTTGTGCAGGGGTAACTTCAGATTTCATTTGTTTCAATAATTATGTGTATATTTTTTTCATTGATCTCTTAATTTGTATTGAGCTATGTACTAAAATACTTTTTTCTACCTCCAGACGCTCTTCAATGATCAACATAATATCTCCTTGTACCTTTAAAAAAAAGAAAATGTTAATGAAAATAAGCTACTTCTGGATAAAAGAGACTATAGTGCCTGGAGGTATTGTAAATCACCAGATTGGACCTTGAATATTCATGTAAGTGTGTGTGTGTGTGTGTGTGTGTGTGTGTGAAGAGAAAGAGTGTACTGTATAACATTAAAGACCCAGACAGGCAAATATATCATACTCAGGACTGAATCAATTACTGTATTTGTTCTAATGCTTTATGTAATAAAAACTAAAATGCAACTAACATTGTGAGGTTTCATAAAGGTGAAAGTGCTTCAAAAGTTTCCACAAGCGTTTCTTTAAGAGGAAATCTAGAACATACCGTTCACTAATGTTTACATCTCAGAAGTCTGTTAGCAAAACCAATACAGAGTATTTCAAAGTAGAAAAAGTCCTCAGGCTTTTTCAGGAAAACAAGAGAAGTGTTTTTTAGTTATTCCTATTGCAGTGCAAGGTATGCTTGAAGGATTCCAATATTAGAAAGTTTTATTTGTAGGAAGTTGTGCACAGCCTGAGGGGGGAGGAGGGGGCAAAAAACCATTGGTGGAAAGAAAAGAAGCTCTGAATGGGAGCGATTAGGCATAAAGTAGTAAAGATGAGGGCCTAGTAGGGAGGGAAGGATAAGAGGGAGGGAGGAGACAAAAGAGAGGAGCAAAATTTCTCTTAAAGAAAGGAGAAACAATCAGTGCAATTCCTGAAATAGAGAAAGGAAATTTAGAAATAATGGGTCTCCCCACTCCCCCAAAACCAATCTTTGCTTTCCAAATTGCTATTGGCTTGAAGTCTGATAGTAACACCTGTTTTAAAATATGTGTCCGCCTCTGCATGTTTGTTCCAAATGTTGTTTTGTCTTTTTTTTCACGTTAACCAATTCTCGCTGTGACACAAAATGGAAAAAAATGTGCAGCAGATTCTTAAGGTTAAATTCATCAAGTCTGAAAGTTGTCAGCAATCTTTAAAATAATTCTTTTATTTGCCAATTCTTTATCATGATGTTTACTTTTTGACTTTACCATAATAGAGCATGCTATCTTCAAGTCCTTAAACAGGAAGCAGCCGTCTTCTAATCCTATTATCAAAAGAAGGGCCTATGGGAGGAGGAGTGAAAGAAGATGCTTCATTATGGCACATAATAGACCTGGGTAAATAAGTCAAAATCAGGTATACACACAGTATAATGAAGTCCTGTGAATAACTGTTTTGTGAAAGGCCACAAAATACTCAAATACATTCTTGAACAAGCACATAAAAAAAAATCCTTTTTATAAAACTTGTGGCAACACTGCAGGGATCACAACTAAAATACAATATGTGGTTCTCTTAAGCCAGATGCAGGAAATGAAGAGTGGTCCTTGCCTTCTTTCAAGGTATTGGCCAGAGAAGTTACTGTTAAGGAGGCTCTACGTACGTGTTAGAGATTGGTAGGGCTCCTGCATCTATTTATTAGGTATAACATCTGCACTAAAATATTTACAAAACAGATTTCACATAAGTGCTATTGTAAAACTTTGAAGCCAAAGTACATATGTTTTTGGGGTTAGGATTAGCTGTCCAAGTCTTAGCAATTTAATGTAATTAAACCTTTGCAGTACAAATGCAATTCTTATTGATTTCATGCTGCAATAAAATAGTTACTCAGCATATGAACATGGATGAAATATATTCACAATAATAATATTAATTATTATGAATATTAATAATTATTCATATATTATCATTGTGAATACATAATTATGAGAAAAATAGCTCAAATGACAACGGTAGAGTAAAACAATATCACTGAATGTAAATATTAAGATTTTTTTTTTTGCAAAAAGTTTTTTATTTTTTTAAACAAAAACAACATAAAAACATCATCCTTCCAAACAATTACAGACAGTGTAAATATTAAGATATTTTAAATTGCTAGGGAAAAAAGGTCAAAATGCATTGATATATACTAAAGGACATGTTACCGTACCCTATTTGTGGATTTCTGGCTAGAATTTGCTTTGATTCATCATAACAAATATCAGCTTACATTATCAGCTTCATTACCCCATATGCTATCTCTGTGGAGTCAATGCAACAGATTATTGTACGTGTTGGAAAATCAATATTGGTATAAGAATGAGTACCTGCCACACCACTGATAGCAAATAGCCTGGGTATCTGATATAATACCATGAATTAAGGCACAGCAGTAACCTAGCTAATTGTAGTTGAATATATATTTTCCTTATGGGTATTCTGTCTCTCCTCCTCTCCTAATTTCTCTGTAGGTCAGATGTGTCTAACATGCAGCCCACGGGCTGGATGCGGCCTGCTATAGGCCCAGAGTTGTCCCAAGGGGCCATCCCAGCAAGGGACCGGCCCATGCTATCCCAACCCTGGTCCACTATGGCCACGGCCACCCAGGATGTTCAGGCCACACACACCCCCGCCCCCCCCAAGGGCAAACAAAACCCTGAGATGGCCCACAATGGGATCAAGTTTGACACCCCTGCTGTAGGTAAAGTAGCGAAAAGGCAGAATTTTTTTATAACTAGCTTGTTATGACTTGTTCAGGTTTATCAACCCTTGCTTTATACCATGTTCAGCAAAGTTTGGGTCAGAGCTACTTCTTAAATCAAGCTGCAGCCAGCTGTCATCAATCAGAAGATAATCAGAAGATTTACTCCCTTTTTTGGTGAGACATCTAATAGAACAACTTGCTCTGCTCTTCACTCTTTTTATTGGGTGTGGAGGCCAGGAGGCCTGATGTCGCCAAAATCAATTTATTTATTTATTTTATTTATTTATTTGATTTTCAAGTACGTATTGGATAATATATATAAGTATAAACATGAATTGAATACATAAAATGAATACAAATAAAGGGAACATTAGGATAGAGACTGTAGGCACGCTGGAGCTCTTATGCACGCCCCTTACAGACCTCTTACGAATGGGGTGAGGTCAAAAGTAGACAGTCTTAGCTTAAAATTTTGGGGGTTTGGGGATGAAACTAGAGTCAGATAGTGCATTCCAGGCATTGACCACCCTGTTGCTGAAGTCATATTTTCTGCAATCGAGTTTGAAGCGGTTCACTTTCAGTTTGTATTTATTGTGTGCTCGTGTGTTGTTGTGGTTGAAGCTGAAGTAGTCATTGTCAGGTAGGACATTTTAGCAGATAATTTTATGAGCTACGTTTAGGTCATACCGAAGGCGGCATAGTTCTAAGTTTTCTAAGCCCAAAATTTCAAGTCTGGTGGCAGAAGGTATTTTGTTGCGAGAAGAGTATTGACTGCTCTTGCTGCTCCTGTGTTTGATCAGTCTGAGATGATTCTTGGCTTTGTGTCTCCTGAGTCTGACATTGCACAGGTTCTACCCGAGCCTCTTTCTCAATGTCTGAGTCATCTGAGTCCTGGGCTACTACAGCTCTTGGTACGTAATAGAAGTCAGCTGAGAGACATGAGTGATAAGACTTTGATTTGCAGCTGTGACAGCTGCATTGAGATCACTGTGGTGCATGTGCATAAGAATGTACGTGTGCTTATGTAGGTTTCACATGTGACTTTGTCTTCCCCACTGATCATGTTCTTATGAATGGACATACGAAGAGGAGGAGAGAAAAAAATATGGATGGTGGATGTTGCAGTACCTGGAGACAGCAAAATAGAAGAGAAAGAACTGGAGAAAAATCATAAAATACAAATACCTGCAAATAGAATTAGGAAGACTGTGGTACTACTTTGTAAGCAAAGATAATATGTATAGTAACAGGTGTCTTGGCCATAATCCCAAAGCATCTGGAGCACCACTTGCACACCATCAGCATTGACAAAAATCATCTGTCAATTGCAAAAGACAGATTTACTTGGAACAGCTTACATGCTGCAAGGATACCTTTAACACCATCAAACAACAACATCTGCCTACCTCAGGAAGACTCGATAGGTGGATAAAAATGACAAATACTGTCTTAACATCTGGCCGACTGTGCAACTAACCACAATAATAATGGCATAAACTGAGAGTGGTGGCCCCAATGGTTATTAGCACACTGGCTGCCATAACAAAAAAGTCTTAGATGGCACTTAGAAAATAGGCACATTGACAAAATTTCCATCCGTCAATTACAAAAGACCACGTTCTTGGATCCACACATATATTACATTGATACAGTATGATATCCTAGGTTTTTCAGAAGATCTTGATTGGGGTGAAATGTAAAATTTGTTACTACTGGGTCTGTGGGCATGGTTTGGTGGTGGGGGTAATGTGACTGGGTGGGCGTGGCCAACTTTAAAAAAAAACTTTTCAAAGCATTTTTTCTACAACCTCTTCAGCCGAAGAGGTTGCAAAAAAAATGCTTTGAAAAGCCTCTGCCGATCAGGCAACTCAGCTGGAATCGTCAGAGGCTTTTCAAAGCATTGTTTTTACTACCTCTTTGGCTGAAGAGGTTGCAGAAAAAAACACTTTGAAAAGCCTCTGAAGATCCCAGCTGAGCCGCACGATCATCAGAGGCTTTTTTTTTAACTTTTAAAAGCATTTTTCCAGCGGAAGAGGTTGTAGAAAAAATGCTTTTAAAAGTTTTTTAAAAAGCCTCTGATGATCGTGCAGAGGCTTTTTTGGGGGGAGGCAGGGATTTTTGCTACCGGTTCTCCAAACCACCCACCGCCATCGTACCGGATCGGGTGATCCGGTCCGAACTGGGAGCATTTCACCTCTGATCTTGATGCATATGTAGGTGAACACAAGCTAATGAACTGGCACCTGTGACTTGACATTTTTGTGCATATACAGTAGAACCTCTGGTCACAACTGTAATTCATTCCATAACTTTGGTCTCAACCCAATTTGGTCCTGACCCAAACCTAATTTTGGAAATTTGGCGCTTACAAAAAAATTGGCGCGGAAAGGGAAATCGGCTGTAAAAAAAAATATTGTGAATTTTTGGTCCGAACCCGATTTGGTTCTGGTCAGAAGTGTTTGTGACCAGAGGTTCTACTGCAACAACAATTTATTAACAACAATTTATTCTCAATGACTCTGGGCAGCTCACAATAATCAAAGACATTACAATGAAATTAAACATAATAAATAAAGATAAAAGAAATGAAGGTGGAATGAAATGAAGGTTGACACAATAATAGTTTACAATGGATTACAATGTAATACATATAAAACATACTAAAAACTAAATAATTACAACCAGTTATAACTCAAATGTATAAAAAGTAGAATCTGATAAAACAATTCAATCATCAATTAATACAATTTAATATTTGAACATAGTTAAGAAAAATGAGTACTTAAAACCAACTACCGTATATAAAAACTCAGGGAAAGGTAGTTAAAATAAATATTTTTAAAGACTTTTTAATGTCAGGATTAAGAATGTTTTACTATAAAGGGAGTTTTGTAATCTGAGAATTATTACAGAAATATCCTATCTCTAGGACAGGGGTATCCAACACGTGGCCCATGGGCTGGATGTGTCCTGTGCTGGCCACGCCTACCCCCAGTTTAGCAAAATGAGAAAAAGTCACAATATGTCACGTGATGACAACATGATGCCACAAGTTTGACACCCCTGCACTAGGATCTTTTAATCAAATTGATTTCCAGTGGGATGTCACGTTGTAGAGTAGTTTAATTTTCTATAAGAGTAAATGCAGGAG
Source organism: Ptyas mucosa (assembly GCA_012654045.1). Lineage (NCBI taxonomy): Eukaryota > Metazoa > Chordata > Lepidosauria > Squamata > Colubridae > Ptyas > Ptyas mucosa. The sequence goes on along the minus strand of WNWU01013815.1, from coordinate 7,636,173 downwards.
CTTATGTGTGGAAAAACCAAGCAGTAGGTTCAGTGAATCTCAATTTTCCAGAGTAATGCCTCAGTATTTATACAATATATTGTCTTTTATACCTTTTCTAAATCCTTTGAAGGCACATGCAGAACAGAACTGAAAACTGTTCACATTTTTGAATATGCACAGCAAGTAGATTAATTAAACTAAAGGCTCAGTTAACATATTTTCTAATTTAGGCTTCTCATCCAATTGCTGTTTATCCCACTGCTATACAATCTTTTCTTCTTAACTGTCTTTAAATATGCTTGGAATTTTAACCAAACCCCCTTTTTAATTGGCCGTGTTGCACTATACAGTCAAACTCAGGGTTCCATTGTAAAGAAAATCTCTTAAAAAGGCAAAACAGACTTTTTTGAAGTCTTGCATAATGTTCACAGGAGCAAGGGTTCATAGGATTAGGACCAATAACACTCAAGATGAATAAAACATCAGGCTCATTATATCTTTTGATGTTTGCACAGTTCTTTCTTAAAAGACTATAGTAGCTGTCCTTTGCTCACCTGAGCTAAAATTAAATTTTTAGCTACAATGGCAAAATGGGTGCATTTATACTGGAGCCCCTACCGTAGATAAATGATCTGCTTTATTCCCAAGTGTAATAGAAACAGCACAAACAGAACAAGAAACAGTAAATCAGCAGATGTATACAGATGGCTATAACATATCTGATGCACTTGTGGGCAATTTCATGTATCATGTTTTCATATAAGCAGTTTTGGACGTTTAGGCATTCTCTGCTGGAATTATCCAAAAGGTTTCTAGAAAATGAAAGTATTAAGTGATGGGAGGTAGTGAGACAAGACTGGATAACTCTTCTCAGTTCCAAACATTACATATGTGGGCTTGGATACACACAGTCATGCTATGGATACACTGAAACACACACCCTTCATCTTTTCCTTCCCCCAGTAAGTTTTAACAGGGGCACTTGTGGAAACAAAGATAAATCAATCTCCATCCAACAGTCCTTGCAGATCACCAATTTCCTACTGAGAAATTGCAAGTGAGTTTACTGAAGGAGGAAAGTATGCTTCATTTCAGAACAAGGAAGCTTCCTCTTCCCTTCCCTTCCCTTTGTGTTGAACCAATTCAAAATTTCAGAAGTATTGCTCAATATTGGTAGTTTCTCACTGTCATTAGGATCTGGGAACCTCTTAGTTGCTTCTACTGGCCATCTGATAACAGTGATCAGCTGGCAGCTGCTACCCATGGATCCCAGGACCAAATCTCTAACTGCCATTGGCTAGGGAAGACCGCAAGGCTTAACTGTTGCATTAATTGTGGCTCATTCAATCATATTTGTGATTCAAAGCAAGTGAAGTGCCATTGAATTCAGTTGAGTTTAGCTACATAAATATAAATAGAACCCTGTCTTTACCTTTTAATATTGATATAGGTGAATTTGCCAAAGTTATTCAGCTTGTGTAAGTGTAATATTTTTTTTTCAGTGACCATTTCACCCCCACACTACATACCACTCACACAAACAAACCATTTCCGCTTACAAGAAATAAGACCTGCAGGGATTAGGAATCAGCGAGAAGGGTTGTGATAAATAATTCACATGTGAAGGAAAGATTAAGAACTTCACTCACCTTTTACTCACTCAGTTTTCTTCTAGAAATGCTTTCTGTTCATGCACAAATCTTTAAATGGCAAATGTTTTGTTAAGACAATATATAGTCCCATCTGAGAAGAAAGAAGAATATATGACAACAGTCTGCAATAGGCTGAATACTCCAAGAGATCAGAGATTTAATTGTAGAGCTCAGCAAAGTAGGTTTCAGCCTTGTAGGGTAATCATGGTATAATTTCTGTAATTGGGCAGTGTATAGATTGCCACAATATAGCTTGCTTTCATGTACACTTAATTGCCAGTCATGTGTAGAAGATGACTGTGTTTTAATGTATATTCAGGTGCTTTAATTATATAGAAAAATCACAAAATAAATCACAATTTCTAAGTGACATCATTTTATCCTTGGATTGGCCATTTAACTGTACAGAAATGTGTAAATTTAATTTTACTACAGCTAGTAATTTTGGTCACCGATATATAATTACTTCAAAAATGATCATTGGTAAAACGGATATTTAATGCCCATTTTACAAATACGATAAGCAATCTAAATGGTTTCATATTCTCTTCTTAGTCTGTAGATCATTTTACTGAAATACAACTATGAGAAATGTTGGTGAGAATTGTAAACTTTGGGTTCATAAACTGGACTATTGGTCACTCCCCAATGGAGTGGTGGAGGACTATTGATAGTATAAAGTGGCAAGATTTGATCCTCTAGCCTAAGTTGTTAATACCTATTTAGTGCAAAGTAAAACAAGCCTATTGATTTCAAGAGGAATTTCTCTTGTGAAATCCTTGATATCATGAATTTTTGATTCACTGCTAACCTGTGGGAAGAATTGCTTCTCTTATTCTTGTTACTTTTTTGTCACTTTTTTGAGGACAATGCAGAAGAATTTGCAACCTAGAAATTAGTTGGTAATTAGTTTCAATAGGGGACGACAAGGTAAATGGCAGAGCTTCAGTCCTCAGTCTTGCCTTTCAAACTGAATCAGTGATTATTTGCTCCTTTGAGTACATCTGATTCACTAACAGTTAACTTAATTCTTTGATTATCTATTCTTAGATAGTCAAAATAGCACTGTCTGTATGCAAGAGTATAATGTCAACAGGTTTGGCAAACCTGCAAATATAAAATACTTGTTATGAACTTTACATGTCTCATCTGGTAGTGATGGCAACAGTAATTCAAGAAGAGGATTAGATAGATGACAGATAGATGATAGATAGATAGATAGATAGATAGATAGATAGATAGATAGAGATAAAACCTAATGAATGAATTAAATCTGCCGTATTGTGCATATATATGTGTTATGTTTGGATTTTGATAAATATCAATTACAATTTCTAAATATTGATATGTTATTTTATATTAACTATAGGAATTGGTTCTCATCATGTTTTCCATCATGATATACTGAAATAGAGCTGGAATAATCCTTCCAAATAGCTAAGTAAACTGGGCCTATCATACCCAATGAATGTTATCCTGACTAACCTTGAATGAACCTTTGAGCTGAAGAAACAGCAGTAATAAAGAAAGAAAACAATTTGAGGCTTTTATAAGAACTTACATAACTAGCTTTGCTATATTGGGAACATGTTGCTGGTTTTAATTATACATATATGGGTGTATTTCTTAAGCACCGTACCACCTTCTTGCCCCCTTCGCTTCTCAATGCACTGATACAGTGAACAACTGCTAGGTGTACCATTTTCATTCATATCTCATTTTGACCCAGTTGCAAGTAGGAGACTTATTTGTTGCTTTTTGATTAACTAATTGTCACTGACACGTTTGATGTTAAGGGACTTTTTGTTAAAGTGAGATCAGACTGTCGGATGTACAGTAGCTGTCAAGAATTCAGTTTTTATAGTCTGGCATTGCGAAAATCTTCAATAAGCAATGCAACGACCAATATATCATATTATTAATTATATATACTTTTTCCAAAGGGAGATAATATTAGATCTCTGTTTGTAAGGGTGATCTGCAAAAGAAGCAAATCATTATTTTCAAGTCCATTGAAATATTGTAAAAGAAAGTCAAGGGGGTTGTTGCTATGAGACCTGAGTAGGTGGTCAAGTTAAATTTAGATTTCTGCCTACACCATACACAATACTGAAGAACAGTTCATGACTTGTATTCTCCAAGAGTAGATCTATTTTAGTTTTATTTATTTTAAATTGTTTATGATTTCTTTCTTAAGATTTCTGTATATGTTTTTACTCAACAATCATTAAAAATGTGTTTCCAATTAGTTCCCCACAATCCATTTGTGGCTTGCCCAGATAGTAAGTATGCACATGGTATTTATCTATATATTACGTTTGCCCTTGTTACTGGAAAAAACAAACAAAATGCAAATCAAATGCATTACACTCTGATAATTGAGATGCTATTTTTTCTCCTGATCATTTGTAAGTTTCTTGTTCTTAATTAGATAACTCTGTCAAAAAGCCTGTGCCTCTTAGTTATGACTATATTTGTACAAATATCATGGATTCAGAATGTCCCCATTGTAATACCCACATATAGTACAACTCAAGTGTTCCCTGTTTTCCATTGTTGAACTACAGATATAAGAATTCTTGGCCAACATACCCAAATTCTAGCAAATAGCATTTGTAGTATACATTCTGCCACAATCAACTAGAAACCTGCAACCTTTAGCACTGCAGTGTCTGTAATTGAAAATGTCAGCTGAAACTCAGGGTCTCCATATGACATCATAATAAAGCCACCTTCCCAGCAACATTACTCAGTATTTTGGAGAGTGAGGTAATGCATGTAAGACTTGAGCATATGTATGCAGATGTGCCTTTGAATGATGAAATGTGTAATTCCCTTGTCTCTAGATCTGATAACTGATATTTTGAATGTTTCCTCCCTAAAAATAACTTTCATTCTAAAGTTTCATTGCATTGTATACTTTCATTCTAAACAAGCTGTAACCTTCCTGATATTTTAAAACTGGAACTCTTAGCAATTCCTGCCAGCAAGGACAATAAAGAATAACATTGTTTGTGCACCCAAGGATCTATTCTTGTTATCTATCTCTAGCCTACTGTATTTGATATGTCACGTATTTACAAATATCAGCAAGAGCAACCTTAACAATGGAATGAAGAATTTGAGATTTTTGAGAATTGTGAATTACTAATGTAATGGTACAGGCAGATTCAAAAAAAAATGCAAATGGGTTTAATAGTGAAAGTAATAGGTAATAGGTAATATCCCAACACGGCTTGGAAAAATGATGTCAAATTTCTTTTTTGTTAGACAGATAAGATCAATCAGCATCCCAAGGTAGTTGTGAATTGAATACATGTCATAGTGCACAATGTTAACCAAGTGGTGTCGTTTGGTGCTAGAAAAATAAAAGTTAATAAAGAAGAAATATGCCTATTATTGATTACTGAAAGTTATAGATGAAAGTACACAGAAAAGTATCAATGGTACCAGAGGTGCTGAACAGTTAGGTGTGTAAAAGCATTGGCAACCACAATAAATACAGTGACTCTTTGAAAGAGATCTGGTCATTTTTTACCTAAGAGAAGGAGACTACTCTTCTTTGAAACATCATGAGAAAAGGCAAAGAAAAATATGATTAGGTTGCCTCGCTATGTCTTATAGAAGAACACTTCTATTTCTTCCTGCAGGCAGGGGTACAAACTCTCTTGCTGAAGGAAGTTATTGAATCTTCCTTCTAGCAATGAAGATTGCCAATACCACAGCGGTGGAGCTGAGGGTAAAATGTTTGCTAGATATCCTGCATGGGAGAACCTTATCTGACTGAAAATGAGATGGCATGAAAAACAGCTAGTACAAAAATTGATTAAACTAAAGGCATCCCATTTTGCACTACATCCTACAACATCTTGAATCTCCAAAGACCTATGCAAGGGTCCTATTTGTAGACTTTAGTTCAGCATTCAATACCATCATACCAGATATTTTTCTAACTAAACTAAATCAGCTAGCGGTACCTGAACACACTTGTAAGTGGATCACAAGCTTCCTAACAGACAGGAAGCAGCAGGTGAAGCTAAGCAAAATCACATCAGATACCTGTACAATTAGCACAGGCCCCCCCCCAAGGATGTGTGCTTTCTCCACTTCTCTCTATATACCAATCACTGCATCTCAAACGATCCATCTGTTAAACTACTGAAGTTTGCAGATGATACAACATTGATTAGTCTCATTCGAAACAACGATGAATCCAGATACAGACAGGAGGTTGAACAACTAGCCTCATGGTGAGACCGGAACAATCTGGAACTGAACACACTCAAAACTGTAGAAATTGTGGTAGACTTTAGGAGAAACCCTCCCATACTACCACCTCTTACAATACTAGACAATACAGTATCAACAGTAGAGACCTTCAAATTTCTAGGTTCTATCATATCTCAAGACCTAAAATGGACACCTAATATCAAAAATGTCATCAAAAAAGCACAACAAAGAATGTTCTTTCTGCGCCAACTCAGGAAGCTCAAACTGCCTGAGGAGCTGCTGATACAGTTCTACAGAGGAACTATTGAGTCTGTTATCTGCATTCTATAACTGTCTGGTTTGATTCTGCAACCCAGCAAGACAGACGCAGACTACCAACCTGCCTTCCATTGAGGACCTGTATACTGCACGAGTCAAAAAGAGGGCTGTGAAAATATTTAGACCTCTCACACCCTGGACATAAATTGCTTCAACTCCTACCCTCAAAACGACGCTATTGAGCAATGTACACCAAGACAACTAGATACAAGAACAGTTTTCTCCCAAACGACATCACTCTGCTAAACAAATAATTCCCTCAAACTGTCAAACTATTCACTAAGGCTGCATTACTGTTGCTATAGGTCTTCTCATCGTTCCTGTTGCCCATCTCCTCCCACTTGTGACTGCATGACTGTAACTTGTTGCTTATATCCTTGTGATTTATATTGTTATTGATTGTTTCCTAGTATGATTTGATTGCTTATTGTACCGTATGACTGTCACTGGGTGTTGTGCCTTGTGATTCTTGATGAGTTTTTTTTGTATTTTTATGTACACTGAGAGCATATGCACCAAAGACAAATTCCTTATGTGTCCAATCACACTTTGCCAATAAAGAATTCTATTCTATTCTATTCTATTCTATTCTATTCTATTCTATTCTATTCTATTCTATTCTATTCTATTCTATTCTATTCTATTCTATTCTATTCTATTCTATTCTAACTGATTCCTTTCTAGTACTGGCTACAGAGATTCAGGGGCTACTTCAAAACATTTAACTGCCAAAGTGAACATATCATACTGATCTGTTTTCTGTCATAAACTGCTCTAAGCACTTCCAACTGGATGATCTTCAGGATTTTTTCCCAATCTAGTGACACCCACAGCTATAATAGGCTGCAATGTTCCTCTCCCCTGAGTGGCCAATCTCTGCCTGGTAGAGCCATATTATCCTGAACTGCAAAGCTGCTGGGTCCTCCACTGGTTGGTAGCTGTCCTTTTTTTTTAAAAAAACCTTTTAGTTGATCCAGTAATGGCCTATTAAATCAATGAACTTTCCTAAGCTTATTGCTTCATGCAACTTCAGTCTGCAACTTTCAGTGGGCATCTTTCAGATTTTGTCCAGGCTGGATGAAGTTCATGGCACCAAGGCTACAAAGTTCCAATGGACGCTGCTTTGCTTCTATGAAGCTGAACTATCGTTCTTCTTTACTACAAAATTTATATGGCCTTCAGCACAGTATAGGAATAAAATAACACTCTATACCAGATGCCTTGAGTAGTGTAGCATTACATCAACAGTGGAAAGAACAAAAGAAAGGTTATGTGTTAGTACCAAAAGATAAAACTTGGAAACAGAGTGGGAAGGCAAACGTAGGAAAGGAAAAGAAAAAAAAAAGTCAGGGACTAGTCAGAAGGGAACAAATTCTGAAAGGAAAATGTGGACTTTGGTAGAGTGGCCCACAAAAGGAAGACTTTCAAGACTTACCTTCCTGGCATGGATGTGAAGGATAAGAACCAGGGAGATGATCAATACGGACAAAGCACCTACCCATCTCCACTGCTACATAGACTGACATTTTCAAAGTTGGCTTTGGGAACAGGTAGGAAACACACCAGAGATCAGCGGTTTGGTTGCCAGGTGGAATTGCCCTAAGTGGTCTCCTTTCTGTGCAGCTTCAGTCATCGTGTTGAATGTCATGCTAAATTCTCAGACATCCTTTTCTGCCTCAACTAGACTCCTAACTTCTGCTGCTTGTGACATCAGACGGCTCTTCTGTAGATTCATATTGATGCCATTGCCTATGAGATCAGTCTTCGGGTGACAGATGGGTAAATTCTCTGAGAGGCTGGCCGCATGCCTGTTTTGCTCAAGACCACATTTGTGGCTTGCAAATAAGCTTGGCTCAATGGAACTATGTGGCCTTCAGTAATGACAAGAGCTGCCGGCAATACAGTTGTGATTGGCATTAGGTTGCAAGACTAGGGCAATGACAAAGATTGATATCAAGGTTATGTTGCAACAAGTATAGCTGTGATATGATTATACAAATTACACTTCATATGGTTCCTGCATGTGGAATTGAACTACTCTGTCTCTTTGTATCATGCTTGAGGTACTAACTTTTTACAATCTATAGCCTAGCTGTCTGTTAAAACACATATATGCAAAGAAAGGATGTACTGCCACATCTGACTATCCATCCTCCCAGCTTTCTTTTTCCTATAAAACTGTTTTTTGTTCTGTCATACAGCCTAGTGCTCTTTCCAGACTAGAAACAAATAACACAAGAGATGCATTTGCCTGAACATTTCTAGCTAATGTTACTGAAAGGTGTGCCATTTAAAAAATCCAGTATTTGGAATTTAAATTTTATAAAAGAATATAGCAAAATAGTCTATGATTATATATGCAAAATGCTTTGTATGGGTGGAATGTTTAATTTATATTATATAAACTGGGGCATCCAGGCTGGGCTCTCCACACAGAAATGGGGGAAACAACAGAGGGTTGATTCGTACCTTGAGTAGCTAATCAGCTTACTTACATTTCTTAAAAAGTATTGATAAATGACAAACATCGAAGTTTTGCTTTGTACTATGGTTACCTTAAAGATAAATAATAAAAGCAATGCTTATCTCCAAGGCCCTCTGATGATTCCTGCTTTTCTGCCACAAACACCAAATTGCTGCAACACATTACACCGCAACTATTTTCTCGATAAAGGTGAAGTGTATGTTGATTCAGTATAAAATTTTTAAATTTTGAAACATTTGATTATTACTATAATGGCTATTGCCATTCTTTTTTTAAAAAAAAAACCCAAAACACTCAGGTTTCAAAATGTATAGGTTGGTTCATGGGGGAAAAAAAAAGCAACCCCTAGAACCCCCTTTTTAAAAAACACACACACACAAAACAAAGGTCAAAACTTTTAAAATGTCACTTCTTCTGCAGTTTTGCATAGAAAATACACCAAGTCAGTGGGAGGGCTCCTTGTCCATAGAAACAGGCTGTAAGAAAAGAATGTTATCCTGCTGTTGTAGTTTCCACTTTCACTGGCAGCTGCGGTCTGAGCAGAAAAGCACTGTGGGAGCCTATTGTTACCCCAGCTGGGTAATAGTTTTCTTATTTTACAGTCAGGAACCAAGGGGGGTTGGGGTGCCTCAGTAAAGTGCCTGAAAATATAACTCCTGGAAACAGATCGCTTTCCTTCTTCCCTATGAGAAACAAGCATCCATAAATCTTTCATTTTGGTCCTCCCAGCAAGGAAATGAAATTCTTCAGACAAAAAGAGGATTCATCTCATTATTATTTATCCTTTGAAACAAAACAAACGCTGCACAAAAATGCATACACTCCTCCCCCCCTTTCCATCCCATCTGTGTAATTACCATGCTGAGAGACTTGCAGAAGGACATTCCTTACTTGAAGTCTGAGCAATGCAAATCAATGTTTACTCTTATTTTAAAAAATAAAATCAGAGCCAAACTACCTATCGTGTAGGGCTTGGCAACCAACTCTCGCTTTAAGAAAGTACTGCCTGCCTGGTGTCCTATATATATGGGTATAAAATGGATTGTGTCGACAATTCAGAAGATTAATTAGCTGTAGGACAACAGCTTATATTTGTCACTAGTTTATCCAGTTAATGAGGCTGATTTTAGCTGCCATGGCAACCTAAGTTTTAAAGGTGAAAGGTCGCTGACCCAGCCATAGAGCCCTACAATCTTTTTGGAGGCACTTCATATCCTAGACTTGGGAAGCCAGTGAAGATCCATAGGAAATTTCAGGAGATACAGGTTGGCTACTGAATGTCACAAGTCATGTTCAGAATGATATCTTCCTCTAATGGACCTTATTTAATTGGGAGAAAATTGGACAAGTTCCACCAAACAAACAGGAAAAGAAGTAGTGCTCTTCTTTAGCTGACAAAAAATAAAATTATATTTTTGACACAATTAAAAGAATATTAAAAGGAAAGGTATTAGGCTCCTCAAATCAGTTGAAATATTGAACATTTTATATCATTTTCCAAGTGATAAAAGAGCCAGTTTCACCTAGTGGTAAGGTGCTGGCTTAGAAACCAGAAGACCAGGAGTTCAAATTCTGCTTTAGGCATGAAAGCCAGCTGGGAGATTTTGGGCCACTCAGTCAAATCCACCTCATAGGGTTGTTGTTGTGGTGAAAATAGGAAGAGGAAAGAGTATTATGTATATTCACTGCCTTGAGTTATTATAAAGTAATAAAGATGTGCTAAAATAATGATGATGTACCAATAGTAATAGGTGCCTTGGGTGCAATCCCAAAACAACTGGAGCACCACTTGAACACCATTGGCATTGACAAATTCACCATCAGTCAATTGCAAAAGGCAGCTTTACTCGGAACAACTTACAACCTGTGATCATATCTGTAACAGCATCAAACATCCAGATCTGCCTATATCCCTGGTCCTTGGAAATATAAGTAGATAAAAACACCAAATCCAGTCTGAACATGTGGCTGACTGTGCAACAAATCATAATCATTTGTAAGGAAATCTTAAGTGCATTTGAGTAACTACAATGAGAAAACTGTGGTCATATTAATGAACTGCCAGCATCCTTCACTTGTGGTCATTCTGAATGGAGAAGCTAGGACAGTGTTTTTCAAATTTGGTAACTTTAAGAATTCCCCAATCAGCAAGCTTAACGTTATCAACTTTGAAAAACACTGAGGTGGGACAAAATCTTGAGGGCTAGGGCTACTGATATACATACCTGCACTTCTAAGTTTTTAAGAAAGGGTCCCCAAAACAATTTACTAAAGAAGAAAGTCCTCTCCTTATGCTTTTTGGTGCCATTTCACGATTGGGGTGGCTGAAGTGGAAAAGCTAATCAGCCCTTATAGTGAGATTGTGCAGTAGAGGTGTGCAGGCCTTTGCATTTTGTTCCCAAAGGATACTTCAGAAAGTATAGTGGCAGATATGGAGCCCTGGTCTGAAATTCTTTAAAGCAGCTATGTTTTGATCCAGGAATCCATGGCAATTATGGAAGGCAGTTGGGCAATCTTGGAAAGAGATTTAGCTGCTTTAAAAAGTTGCAGTTAGGTGCTACATTTAAGCTCCTGTGCATTATGAAGTCTCCTAATGGGACTATATCTGAAGCTCTGCACAGCCCTACCTATTATGGAGCACTTATCCCAGATAACTCTAGATGTAGCACAGGAGTTTTCCTCACCTACCAGAATATATCATCCAATAAGCATCTGTGATGAGTCATATGAACACAAGTGACTGGTGCAATATATTGTGCTGATAGAATTCCTAGTTTGATATAGCAGAGGTTGAGAGGTATATTCATCAGTAACCTCCAACTCATCTCCATCTGACCAGATTTATCTTTTCAGAAAGTGGGATATCTGGGACATCCTGCCTTTAGTTTAATCTGTGTCCATCTTATATTTCCCTATCAGTGGCAATTTTAGAACTATGCATGCCTCAAAAGTCTTTGAAAGAGGTGCTTTGGACACAGCAAAGAACCTCATTTATTGAAACAACCCATCTTCTAAAGATTTCTGCACTAGCTTGGGAAAAAGTGCAGCTGTTTTAAGAGTTGCTTTTGTAAATCAAAGTTTTTTTTAAAGTTACATGGAAGTATGAAAAAGGATGGGTTACTTCAATGAATGGAACAAAGATTCAAGGTTAGTTATACTAATGTTTCCTTTGACTTAGGTAAACAGAAAAAGCACTTACAGGATTATATAGCAACACTGAAGAAGAGAAGCTATAAAATATGTTCGTCTTGTAACTTTTTAGGTATATATGCCAGACCTTGTCTTTTATCTTCTCCCTTCTATTTCTTTTTCCTTATGAATTAAATCTGAAGGCATTCCACAAGAAAAGAATAATAAAGGCAAGATGGCAATCACAGTCATGTAAAATCAAAGCTGCCACTTCGACTTTAGACATCTCCATATAGACTCCCCTGGTCAGTTCATAAAACATCTTATCATTGGTTATCCAGAATATTTTGCTATTAATTTTACCTTTCTTCTAGGAACTATTTTGCCTAAAGAGGCAATTCAAAAAATTAAATTAAAAAATTGAGTTATGCTCCTGGAAATTATGTACTTGCAGCAGGATATATATACCATATTCATGTATGCTATCATTTTAGTGTCATTACTAGGCTATTTTAGTGTCATTTAAGTGTCATTATTATGCTATTACTGACTGTATTATTGACTATACTATATACTTCCTGCACAGTACATAAATGGGCTAAATTAAATAATTAAATAAAATAATTATTTTTCAATTTGCCCAATTTGTTCAAAGCACATTCCTCAAGCATGTTGCACATTGAATCCTCCTAAGATTCTGCTAAGTATCATCAATGGAAAGCAATCATGCCCTGTTTTTATACCCCAGAAATCTCATCCAAAATAGCTTGGAAAAAAGATTTTCTGGGACACACAGGAAGACAGAGGTATAGTAAGCAGCTGGTGGAAGCCATATTTCCAAGCAAAAACTGGTGTGACATCAAAACAGGTATGTCTTTCCCACCTGTAGGGGAAAAGGAAAATTTAAAAGTTTAATTCAGGTGAGGAGTTTTTGATGTTTCTATACACACAGAGGCTGCTTTGCAACTACCCCTGGGATTCCTGAGACAAGGGGGTGGGGCAATCATCAATTCTAAGTGCAGGACTTTCACTGCGTGTAACAGAGCTGTATACGCCCCTGGACAGGTAGGGGGTTGGGGTGAGTGGTGTCAACTATGCTATACATATCATTGCACAACTGTTGTCAATTACAATATTCTTATCATTGAGTGGCAATATCATAAAAAGACTACAATGTCATGTAGCTTGTCCCAGAAGCCCATGTTTTGTTGGGTAGTAAGTGTGTGTTACATTTTCCCCTTTGCTGAAATTATTGGAATTATTACTGAAATCAGAGAAAGATAAATCTGATTCTGTCATTAGGTATGTGAATAAAGAAAAACAAGGCTACATTTCTGCTTTTTGTCCAGCATTGCTCCTAGAGCAGAAGAGCAAAGGCAGTCCCAATTTTTGGCAAAATTTAAACAGACTAGGGACGTAAAGTCCAGCAGTTCATAGAATGCCAAGCAGTAGAAGGAAGATTGCCCAATCTAACTGCTTCGTAGGGCATTTTTCTTGATTGCGATGGGAGTTATGAAGGTACTTGGTCATAACTGCCTGTGGTCCTAGACAGCTACTATTGCGGTCCTACAACTCAAGACAATTCCACAATACAACCCAGGCATGCCAAAACTGGACAACCATGTTCTAGCTGGAAGAAAGAAAAGATTTAGCTGGAGGGGAGAATGAAATGTTCAGCATTTCCCCCTGATTTTCCCTTCTGCTATTTACATGTCTCTTTCCACTCTGATTCAGTAGGGATATTGGACATGGTTCAGTATATTGAACATGGTTAAATAAGGTTCAGATTGGCCAACAGATCAAAATTTAGCCTCATTTTGCAGCATGCATGCAGAAGTAATGAAGTGACTTTATTTCATAAAACAAAAATATTATAATTAGGTAAAGAATATTGATTTGTTGGTAAGATACCATTATTAGAAAGTATCTGGCCAAGAGTCAACCTGGCTACCTATAGGAAAGTCATGCACCCAAAATCAAAATTTGTAAGGGTAATGGGACTCAAAAGTTAGATAGGAAAGCAATCACAAAACAGGTCCATTCTCCATTGAAGGTGGAGACAGCAGCCAAACGTGGGTTGTGCTCATTGGGCAGAATGAGGGACTGAGCCTGTCAATTCAGTTAAATTCTGCCCCAGTTGTGTGGATAGTTAGCTCTGACAGCTTTCAGCATTAGAGTATTTTTTCCTTCATACCTGATTCTTTGGATTTGACATCGAACTGGTGAGTTTCTGTACTTTAGTGGAGCTTTCCGCTCCTGTGGGTGGCCCAAAGACACCGGCTTTTTTTTTTAAATTTGATTTATATGCCGCCCTTCTCCGGAGACTCAGGGTGGCTTACAATGCGCTAAGCAATAGCCTTCATACTTTTGTATATTTACACAAAGTCAGCTTATTGCCCCCACAAACTGGGTCCTCAATTTACCTACCTTAGAAAGGATGGAAGGCTGAGTCAACCTTGAGCCTTGGTGAGATTCGAACCTGCAATAATTGCAGGCAGCTGGTGTTAATAACAGGGTGCTTTAGACCACTGTACTATCCAAGGCTTTGGCGGTGGGGTCCTGCCTTTTGACTAACAGCTTCTCTTTGTGGAATCCTGTGATTCCTGCTGTCTTTGGGCAGCCATTTTGTAACTGCCAGCCCCATAGCCTACCTAAGTTAGGACAGCGTTTTTGCCTGGAGGAGTCTTGCGCTCCCTGCTGCCCTCAGCTAACCTATTTATAACCGCCATTTACATAGCCATTGGTGGAGCTTCGCGCTCCCTAATTTTAGCCGCTTGTCGGCTCTTTAAACAGGAACAGCTTTTTCCCCAGCAATTTAATGAGCCAATTCTCAGCTGATTGAGATAGCCACTGTTTACAAGTGGAGCTTTCGCGCTCCCTAAAGAGCACAGCTTTGCCGTTTTTACTGTTTACCGCCCCTCAGCTGATTTATATTGCCACAGCCTTTGAAGTGGAGTATTTCGTTCCCAGCTGTTTGCCGCTTGTCGGCACATAGCAAGGGTCTTATAGCTGGCACTAACTATTAGCCTTATTATAGAATCGGCTCATAGACCTGAATTTACTGGCCAACATATCAGCTGTTCTGGGGATTCTGATCGGCTCAGTAAGGGAGCTGGGTGCTCTCTGAGTGAAACTCCGGCCACCATTTTGTTTAAGGGCAAAGCGGCACGTTGATCGTGTTTCAGGACCTCCAGCCTTTCAGGCTGTGTCTACTAGCCTGGTCTCATATTTATTACAAAGAAATTTGATATTTCAAGTGCAGACTGCAAAGCCTGACTACTGTGTTACACACATTGAAACAAAGTTGCCCCTTAACTGAAGTACATTTAGTTTGGGAATTTGACAATTTACTGATACTCAATTGCCTTCATTGGCAAGAAGTATATATTGTTTTATCTTACTTATCACGGCCAATCATGCCTAAGGCTCTGGCCAAATCGAAGCATGGACGCTGGGCCACAGTACATGACCAGTCTATGTCTTCCAAACGGGAAGAGACCAGGCACGCACTAAGGGATGGAACATCCATCACACCGCATTCTGAAAAATTTGCTAAGCGCAAGGAAAAGCCTCTACAAAAGCCTGTAGTCAAGGCTAAAGATAAGGGTCTTGCACCAACTATAACGGCCAGAATTTCTCCAGGAGAATCTAGGCGTGACATATCACTGACTCTGGATCAGTTGTCCCTACAAGACTTCCCAGTGTCTGTTGAGTCAGCTGAATTATGGGGATCTCCTCCACCTGAGGGGTTTAGCAATAATGTGGAGTCTAGCGCTTCCACTGTGTCGGCGGTTCATCCACCTATACATTCTGTTCCGGTCCGAGCCTCTACGGGGGTCAGCCCGGCCCGTGACCATGATTGTGTCTCTTTACGTCCAGAGGACATTCAGCGTATGATTGCAGCAACAGTACAACAAACTCTAGCTGCTCATAGTTTTCCCTCTCTCAGATTAGCTCAGACAAATATGGCCCATTTGAATTATTCTGCTTCTCCAGACAGAGTCAATCTGGGAGATGTCCTCTCTCTGGCAGGATCAGATTCTCCTTCTTTCTCCAGTGTCAGCAGACACTCTAGAGAAGAAGAGATGGAAATTCAGGAACCAGAGTTGTCAGATGATGAGGAATTTTTAAAGTTACAACCATTAAATCATGCAGGGAAACAATCTAAGATAAGGTAAGTTCTGCCAGCTTGGGAAGGCCAGCTGAGTTTGTGCAAATAATAATTGAAAATATTCAAAAGACTATTTTCCTGCCATGGAGGAAAATAGCTGTATATCATTCCAGGGCAAATGGGTGGCATTAGTACCATGTTACAGTATCATTGTACAAGTATTACCAATTATAATATTCTTATCATTTGTGTGCAGTGGTGGAATTCAAATTTTTTTACTACCGGTTCTATGCGTGTGTCTTGGTGGGCGTGGCAGGGGAAGGATACTGCAAAATCTCCATTTCTACCCCACTCCAGGGGAAGGATACTGCAAAATCTCCATTCCCACCCCACTCCAGGGGAAGGATACTGCAAAATCCCCATTCCCTCCCCACTCTGGGGCCAGCCAGAAGTGGTATTTGCCGGTTCTCCGAACTACTCAAAATTTCTGCTACCGGTTCTTCAGAACCTGTCAGAACCTGCTGAACTTCACCCCTGTTTGTGTGGTAATGTCATAAAATGCCCAATGTAATTCTGGCCTATCCCAGATGGCCTCAATGCCACATCTAGACCCTAACTTTGACAGTTTATTGCGGAAGTTGCAATATACTGTGTATCAATATCAAAGCATACTATTTGTGAGAAATTTCCCATTTTTGAATTATATAATATAAAAATGTACTCTTATTGCTGCTCTTATTATCCAGCAGGATAGGCTAGAATTCTGGCCCCAACAGATCTGGAAGATTTTAGTTTGGGGATGGTTGATGAATATAAATTATTATGCAGTGATATTATAGAAAATAGTGAATTGTCTCATATTTCATTTGCTTGTTTCCATAGACAAAATAGTAATTTTGTCCTGATCCTGCTGTTGTTCACAACCTTACACCACTATTTGAAGTTCTCTTGGGGTAGATTTTACACATCAGTATCTTATTCAAGTAAAGAAAGAAGCACAGTGTAGCTTCACAATTTATGTGCTAAACTCAAGGGATCATTTGCATCTCCTCTTATAGTCTGATTTATTGTGGTTCTTCAAATAAATGTCACAGGCAGCCTGGATAAGAGCCAGCGTACTTTCTTATAAAATCATAAAATCATAAAAATTGATAGATGGCATTTTAAAAGCCACATGTTGGAAAGCTTTCTAGATTACCAAATTTGAGAATGTATTAGTTTTAATTATTTGTGCTATAGAATTTTTAATAGGGCATAAGGGAGCAGTCTTAAAATGCAAGTAGTAAAATTAATACAGTATGCCTATGACATTGGTCATAGTGTCATGGTTGAAGTCTCATGAATTTGAATGTTTTAGGCCCAAACCTCATGTGATTGCCAGGGTAAAATGCTGAAATATGTAATTATCAATCTTGTAATTTCTTGCAATTTGAGCAACTGAACATGATTATTATAAAAAAAATTGTAGCACTATCAAAGAAAATGATATGAAGGTACTTGGTATCAACTGCATCCATTGTAATATATGTGCTTCACTAAGAGTCTTTTAAAAGTAAGATTGCAAGTACAAATGTCTAGATTAGCGGAGATACAGATTTATGCATGTTTTCATATGAGCGCTAACAAATTAATCATTTCTGTTTTGGACTGTATTATAAAATGTTTTCAGGAATTAGCATGTATCTGTATAGTTTGACATTGTTTTTTAAGAATTAAGAAAATAGAATGTTAAGCCAAATGAATTTTCTTTTAGAAAACATAATTACCAGTATTTTATGCGTACCAAGAAAAGCCATACAGTCTAGGTTTCAAGTTTTATTTTATGCTACCCATAAAATAACATAAATATTGTTAATTAATGTTATAACTATTGCTACATTGTTAAAATAGTATCTGACAATAAACTTTAAATTAAATGTTTCTATAATGAAATTTTCACATAATGGCCAAACTTTGTTTTAAAGGCATTCTAATGACCAGAGAAGTTCTAAGTGGAAGAATCCATTCAGAGTGTCCATGAAGATGGGGAGAGGGGATCACACAAAAATAAAGGCTGTAACCACAACCATGCAATTGAAGCCCCACATTTCTTAGCTTTATTTTAGCACACAAACTATGCAAAGCTGTTACAATGAAGCCCTGCAAAATGTAACCTATTTGCTAAAGTTATTTGGACTGTCTGGGTATTGCTGGAAAAAAATGTTTATTCTATTTACACCATGTATATACTGAGTGCATTAAATATTAAGTTATACCAGGGGTGGGTCGAACTTACCTTTACCATTGGTACGCAATGGGATCGCGCATGCGCAGATTGCTGATGATGACATCTGGGGTGGTGGGTGGGGCCTCCCGCCAGTTTTACTACTGGTTCTTGTGAACCGAGGGCAGCCCACCACTGAGGTATACCCTGCTTTCCTTATGGCTCATCCAATTCTTTACCAGTGTGGACCCTTTGCTAGCTATAACCTTTAGTATAACATACAAGAATGAATGTGACTCTCAGTTTTACAGTTGTTCCTCTATCCCCCTCTTGATTTAGTTTATAGGACTATCTGAACTAGTCCTGTATATCTTAGAACTGTGGTCCATAAAATATGAAGTGGGTTATATAATGAAGGTGAAGCAATCCCACATACAAAACATTTAATGATATAACTTTGGAATCTAATTGCTCATCTGTTTACATATCTATATTCTACTAAAACTCTCATTGCATTTATCTGTTTGTCACTTTGTACTTTCAGGTTAGCCCAAATGGTGTATTACACCACAACAATTTTTGGATGAATGTACCTAAAATCTGCTAACTTAAAGAATGTGTAACAATATTGAGGATCCATTACTTCTATGGAAGTTACATTTCCACAATGTTCGGACCAGTTTTATTTGCAAAGTTGTGGCCATCGCAACATCCCCAAGGTCAAGTAATTGTCATTATCAATGTTCCCTGGCAATTTCTCATGAGCACAATCAATGGGGACATTGTAGGGAGTCAGACATCTCTTCTGCTCTCACTGATATTTGTAGTCAGTCGATGGTCAATCTCTTTCTCTGTTTAGGTAAGTAAATATTGATTTATTATTGAAGTTTGCTTGTGACTACAATTATTTTTTCAATTTATGTTATATACTCTTATTTCATGATCATGGGATTGTCCAGCACTGGCATAAAAACAAATTATCAGCCTAAAATTTAATTTGCATTCCAGTCATATCACTCTTCTCTCAAAGAATGGCCCAAACAATCACAGGGTTGTCCTGAATGGTCTAGAAGTTCCAATAAATATTTGTCTGAAATGGTATAGGGCTTCCTGCCTGAGCAGGGGATTGGACTAGAAGGTCCTTTCCAACTCTGTTATTCTATTATTCTGTTATTTGTAGCCCAGCGTTGAAATCAGGGATCCCATTTGGTGCTCTCTGAGCTTGGTTGTTTTCTTGCAGAAGTTTCATTACCCAGCTAGGTAACATCCTCAGCACTGGCACTGATGATACCTTAGTTTGGGTAATGAATTGTCTACAAGAAAGCAATCAAGCTCACCGAGCACCAAGAACCCCTCAGGTCTAGAGGTTGCATATCTTCTTCATCTGTACATGAATAGGCTTTAACACCAAAAAGTCTTATGGTACTTTGAAGATAACATTAAAGGCTTATTGTACTTAGATTCAATTGACAAAAGAGATGCTCTAATCATCTGTAATCTAATTTTGCTACTACTGATTAATGCTATCTGGCATCATTATTTTTGTTTAATTCAGTTTTAATACTGCCTGACTCCAGAATAACTCTGGACTCGGAAACCATGACACACTGATACAGCACATGTTTTCAGTACAAAAGACCCATGTTCAAATTCAAATTTGCTCTAAACAAATTGAGGAACAATCTGCTTTCCAAAGTGTTGGAAAGTGTCTGCTGAAGAGGCCATTTTGAGCTACATGAACTAATAATTTAGTGCAGACCTGGCCACTGTACAGTCTACAGGCCACACCCGGCCCGTAGGCTGTTCCAGTTTGGCCTGTGGCAGTGGGCATCATCAGCAGGGAGGCAGAGCATTACCAGGGGTGGAGCATCATCACCAGGGCCAGGAGTCAGCAATGGAGGTCAGGGAAGTGTTGGTGGGGGTGGGGTGGCATTGGTAGATCAGCAGAATGGCAGCCCTCCACAACTGTCCCAGTTTCTCCTGTGACCTCTTGGGAAAATTAATTGCCCATCCTTGGTTTAGTGCATTTATTCATTTATTTACGAATCAAGTTTATAAAGCTGTCCAATTTACAACAATTCAAAAGTTTGTTAAAAGTCTGTATTTTTATTTTAATCTGCTTTAATTACAGTGGCTACAATATCACTTTTGGTCTCCAAATACTTCTAAATACGTACAAAAAAACACCCACATGTAATCTGTTAGGCCCAAATACACCATCCCTATAGGATTACGGATGTTGTTTGCAGTTTAAAGTTGATTATATGACAGTTTTCATTTACACAGGAAGAGGAAAACATGTCTTCCTTAAACTGCCATTATGCTAAGAATGGAAAGGTGTTTAAGATTTAATAATGTTTAAAGGTAATATCAGGTTACTATTTCTAAAAGACATTTAAAAAAATGTTTACTGTAAATATTTTAGCACTTTAAAATCATGGTTATCCGAGGAGTGCTGTCTCTTCAATCAAGCCAGAGGTGAGTTTCAGCAGGTTCTGACCAGTTCTGGAGAACTGGTAGCAGAAATTTTGACTAGTTCGGAGAACCGGTAGTAAAAATTCTGACTGGCCCCGCCCCCATCTATTCTTTGCCTCCAGCTGATCAGGAGGAAATGGGAATTTTGCAGTAATCTTCCCCTGCCACGCCTACCAAGGCACACCCACCAACCCATGCCACGCCCACCAACCCATGCCTCGCCCACAGAACCGGTAGTAAAAATTTTTTGAAACCCACCACTGAATCAAGCTCAGAGAGCGCCACAATACTTGGTGCTGTCCAAACTTGATTGTTTTCTTGCAGATATTTCACTACCCAAACTTGGTAACATCATCAGTGCTAGTAGGGAGTGGGGTTTACTCTCTATTTATATTCTGGTGGCTTGCCCTGTCAGTGTTGATGAGAGTGATTTTGGTGGTTCTTTGGTTGGGCTGTTTATTGTTAATTTGTTTGGCAGTTCCTTGATTGGAGTATTGTTTATTTCTTGATTGTTGGTCTGATGTTAATTTTGGCTCACCTGGGTGTTGATTGCTGGTGGGAAGGTGTTTTGGTCTTTTTGTTCCCTTTTTGCCTTATTGTCTTTTTTGCATAGTATGTTGTTTATGTGTCTGTTGATGGCTGACTTGTCAGAGTGCCTCCAGGAATTCTCTAGCCTTTTTAGACTTGGCTTGGACTAGGATAGTCACAGTTTCTCAGTTGAAACTATGGTTAAGTCTGTCCATATATTGTGATTATATATTGTGATTCACAAATTGGCCACCAAATATAAATTGAGAGCAAACCCAACTCTCTTACTAGCACTGATGATGTTACCGAGTTTGGGTAGTCTGCAAGAAAACAACCAAACTCAGACAGTACCAAGGACACTTTATTTCAATCCTGAGCTACAAATATTCTCCTTGATAGTTATCTCTCAGTTTACACAATTGTGATACTAACTACTTAAGTTCTCATACCATGTGTCTCCTGCATATTTCCCCAATAAAGGTTTGGCTGGCTGGGAGTTAAGGCCCAGTGCATCTTCAGGTTAGGGGGCTGAGAAAGGCTGCATCATGTTGGGTTCTAGAATGTTCATGGTAAACGCAATTTCTATCACTTATGAAAAAGTCATCGATTTTCACATTTATTTCTCAAAAGTATTATCAGGAACTACAGCAGCCTCATTTATGTAAACGTTTAAAACAAATGTGCATTCTTCTAAAAGGAGAGATGAATAATGCACTGCTTCTTCATTAAAATATATGTGCACTATACTATTGTGTATAGCAATAGAAATGTACCGCTTTTAAAAACTTTATTCTTATCCTAGCAAGTTAAATGGGCTTCTCAAAGCCAGGCAATTTTTAAAGCTGCCTTTTCTTTTCCAGAATTGTTTGCTATAATAATTTTGTTTAAAAACGGTGGTGGAATCCTTGAGAAGAGAAGGAGCAGAGCTGACTCACAAGCTCTCCTTCTCTTTTGTGAAATTCACAATGACTGGGAAGTAAATGGCTTCTTAATAAGTTTTGTATTCTACAAGGGTATGGTTAAAGGGTTAATTTAACGCTTGACCCATTAAAACCACTGAGTGCAGTGAGAACCTTACAGGCTGATCAGATGATTATTTCTGGGAGATAAGTGGTTGAAAACTGAGCTTCACTAGTTCAGGTAATCAAGGGAAATCCGCATAAAAGAGAAGATGCGGCTGAGTAAAGGCAGAACAGCTACCTGAGATTCTATTACTTGTCGTCTTTCAAGCATAATAATGAGATTATAGTAACCCTAAACTGACTGAAAACAGAAATCTGGCTGTCTGTCAAGTTCATTGTGCTGAGTTTTACATCACTACAGATCTGGTTCCCCTCTGAACCTGCAATAATTATGGCAGGAAGGCACACTGAAAGAAACTTTTTTCAGATGTGAGTTATTGTCAGATTTTGGCTTATGACCAATGTACCATTGTTAATGATGTGGAAACCCTTGTTAATTCTTCTTATTTGTTCCACCAGCCCATGTTAAGAAAGATCACTCTATAAGTATATCCTACCACACATATTTTTACATTGCTTCTGTCATAGGTAGGGAATGACTCTGCTATTGATCTAGGCATTTGGCCTTTTGCTTGTCCAAGCAAGAAAGCTTACGATAGCCTGATATATTTATGTCTATGTTTGTAAATATATATGCACCCACCCAGAAATGTATATAACAACTCCAGTCCTGAAAGATATTTACTTGGAGATATAGAGATGGGAAAAAACAGTTCTTCTGAAAGTCTTTAGAATCAGACAAAAGATGCAATGACGAAGCATTTTTTTAAAAAAACCCAAATGTTAGTATTGTCATTAGCCTTTAAAAAGTCATTTTAAAAATACAAATGCTTCTATAGTAAGACAGCATAAACGTTATGAAGAAAGTGCTGTTAAGTGAGGGTATTAAAACCAATTCATATCCTATAGTTAACACAGAATGTAGCTGAAAATTGTAACCTTTTGAATATTATTGTTCATTACTAAATCATGATTTTAGAAACATCTATCATTTGGAACTTGGGCTGACATAGGGAGACCTTAAGGAACAAATGGTTATGGTTGCAGGGAGGGCAAACATTAGTAAGAGACTGGCACAAGAGTGTTGTTTGAAAGGAAGAAAAGAGGGGGTATCATGAGCTTTTGCAGTGAATGGTCAAAAGAGGCCAAATGATATCACAAGCTTCCTGACACCGTTATGCAAATAATGCAGATTATGTAATCTATTTCATTTGCAAAATGGACAGACCCTGCTATTTGCAGTATAATATGATGGTGCACAGGATTTCATCAGAGGTTCTAATTGATAACCTACCATTGAGGAACACTGAAGCATAGCAGCAGTGTGTGAAAAGTCACCAATGGCCTGTGATAGGTAATACCAGCAGTATTCTTATGTATATACCTTGCACCATGAAGCTTCAGTCTTGCATTTTCAGTAGTCAAGTAATACTTCTGGATAAGGAATAAACCTTCTTATTGGCAAATTGGAGATATTCAGTTCTTTTCCCTCTTGATAATTCTTCTCTTCCATATTCTTATAATCCTCACCTTTATCATTCTGTCATTATTTATATCCTATCTTTTAGGCTACAAATCCAACTGAGCTATCTTATGAGCCGCATTAAGTAAAAACAGAGTAAATCCTATGTTTTTAAAAATATTTCATTGCCCACAAGTAGGTTGTTTGCAATGGCCCCTAAGAGCCAAAGAATATGCAGGTGGAACAGTTCTCAGGTGATCTGTGCTTAGCCCCATGTAATTCTCTCTGTAATATGTTATATGCGTACAGTGGACAACATTCAGTATGGTCACCTGTCCCATCATTCTTCTTTGATGGAAAAGGAAGATTTACATTGTATATATGTTTATCGTCTTTTTGTTGGTCTGCTTATTTAGCATCTTCCCTAAAAGTGTATATTAACTGGCCCAGGTTCTTCAATGCCTTATGTACTTACAGCTACTTATTCAAAGGAGGAGTCTCTGGGCCTCCTTTATGAGTAGAAACTCTAAGTATGCTCTGAAATTTGATTTTGGATATTTTTTTTTTATCAATGTGTCACTCAAAATCTGGATGTGTTGAAGGATTATATATATATAAATATATATATATGTATTCCAATAGCGAACAAATGATTGTATTCTCATACCAGTGATTTCAAAGGTAAACTGTAAAATTATGCTGCAAAATTTATTAAACTTTTAAGTGTTCCATTTTGACATACTCTGATCTTTACTTAACAATGACAGGACGCTACACAAAAATACTGCATTTCATCTGGTTTAGGTCTTTATCTTATCTTGACAGATTATTGCTGGTTAAATTGTAGAGCTGACTTAACGGCAGGACTCTTCAAGGGAGTCAGAAATTAAGGCTTCACCAAATGGTAATAAAGCTATTAAAAATGCAAACAGCAAACAGCTACACTGTACAGGTTAGACAGCTAATCCAAACTAGCAGTTAAAAAAAAAAGCAGAGCAATTACACTTTTATTTAAATGCAAGGAATATGAGCAAGAATAGAATGAAGAGCCTTGTTTAAATGCATTCTTCTGAATATTTATTAGAAATAATACATGTAGTTAAGCCACTTATCTGATTTCAGTGAATAACTAAAATGCAAAAGATCAATTTTCATAATTATACCAAAGAAGTCTGTCTTTCATAAAAATCTCATTAATAACACCATTATTACTGAAAAATATCTCAGTATTATTATTGTTATTATAATTATCACAAAATGCTACTGATAATGTTGTCATAAAATTCCTTTTTAGTATCCTATTAAGGAAGAGAAACTAAATAGTGGTATAAGTTAAATCTACATCCTAAGTGGCATTATTAAAACCTTCTTTGTGTACTTGGTGGAAATACATTACATGCATAATTACATAAATTGCTTCAGGTTTGGCCAATAGGTATTTATTAATGTTAGATCTATCAACCATTTAAAAGACACAGTCATTTGTGCTTAGTATAACGCTGGTGCCCAAGGGAACAGGTCACTCAGATTCTGCTCTGAGATTTGTACCTGGCACAGAGGAGAAATCAAGGAAATGATTCTAATTTGTTCACAACTTTGTTTTAATGAATGGCAGAAAGCATTTTTCCACGTTTTAGAAAAATGTAGAAATGTAGAAGAATAACATTATTTGAATTGTATTAAAGTTCTCAGTTAAGAATTAGGTTTCTAAATTTCATCTAAATTTCCCATCACAAACATGTTGCAGGTGTTTAACACATCTCCACCACACCAGTATTCATTCCATTAAAATAAAAGCATTTGTTTTATATCGTGTGAGACCCACTTCCTTATTAACTGCTGTTACATGTTCCGAAACTGAAATACACTAGGGATGTCTTTGGAAATGCTCTGTTAAAAAAATGGATTTTCCTATGACTGGGGGTGGGCGGGGAGGGGTAGGCGAGGGGGGAGCAAGGAATCCACCCTAGATAGTTTTTCCAGGATTATTGTAGGTTACTCTCAGAATGTTTTCTGAATATTCTTTTGCTATCTTTTCTACATTTTTTTTCTTTTGTCTGCTCCTCATCTCTTCCTCTGCTGTTCTTGGAAAAGGGCCCCAATTCTGACCGGAACTTAACTGTTACCATTACTGAACTGGAATTGGTTAAATAGTGACGATTTTTTAGGAGTAACTGCGCTCCCATTGTTTTAGAAATAACATGTAACTCAGATGATAATCAAAACAATAAAAGCTATGTATTGTTACACACAGCTACGTCATGGGGGCGCCTTCCCTAAAAATTCATTTAATTCATTTAAATGTATTGTATGCGTTTAAAAAAGAACAAGAAAAACAATACCCGTAATGTCGCATCTTGAACATTATTGCTTTCATGTACCTAAGAGGCAAGGGTAAATTAACCAAACTCGTTAGAAGAAGTAATAGGAGTTTCATAGAAGTATGTATAACTTTCACCCTATATTATTTTTGACTGACATGAAATAAGTTATACTTACCTTTGCTACATCCCTGGTGGCATTTACTGCAACGCATGAATGCAAAAGCAAACAGAAACAGCTTTTATCACAGCAGCAAGTCATGATCTGCACTTTGGCCTCATTCTTGTCATCCATATGTGGTCATAGATTGATGTATACTATAGAGCACGGCTGTGTCTCTCCTCTACTTGGAGAAGGTGTTCTAAAAATATCCTAAGTACTTGGGAGTTGCGGAAATTCTTTTTCTTTCCTGATTTAATCTGGAAGGGATGGTGACTGGAGGAGAGGTGAGCTTGTTTGTCTTGTCTTGTTTTTCATTATATGTCCATCCCCTCTGAAGAAAAGGAATAATCTTGGGGTGTCCTGTGTTCTCATATAGAGGAAAGATGTATTGCTAAAATATAATAAATACTATTACAATTTAAACAGTAAGAAATAGGAATTCACCATACTATATAAATTCACAAGTTATTCACATAGCCAAGACCATTGGTTGACTAGTTAACTATGAATAATAGTTTATTAAAGTTGCTTCTCTATTTGTGTCATTTAGTTGCTTGCATCACCTTTATTCAGGTCTACTGCATTTTTAAAATACATTTTAATGAATTAATTGTTTTAGGAAATACATACAAAATTGATACTATTTACATAGTTATGCTTTTTTCATTATGATATCCGGTGAAATGATCTAGTATATCTAGCCATTTTTTTCTAGCCACATTTTCATCTTACAAATAGATCCCTCAATCACTTTATCTTCTCTGTATTGCCTTTAAAAACAAACAAAAAGGCAGTTATCAATTCACACAGTCACTTTTTCAAATCAATTGTTTAAAATTTCATGATTCATTTTCCTAGATTAAACCATAGATTAATCTGCACTGAACAATTAAGGGATTGTTCTGGCCACTAGATGCCTTGAAATACAACTCTCACATAAACTGGGGCTTTTTGGAATTGTAGTTTGAGTCGTCAGGGTTGGAATCAGGATGAAGGTTGCAAATTTCATGCTGAATATCTAAATTATTCTGTTTTTAATTGGTAGTTATTTTAATATAAAGATAAAGCAATCTTTTTATCTCTTTTTGATTTTAGATAATCGTACGTAATCTCACAGCAGTTTTCATTGTTAATTCTACTAACAAATACTATCAAGAACTGAGCACATCTCCAAACCAATTAACAGGAACTCATATAGCCTTGACATAAACTAGATGTCTCACTCTATCTGGTGGGCTGTATGCGATGCTACAGGAGAAAACACGCAGAGTGGACTTTGATTCTGCTTTAGAGGGGTCATCCACCTTTTTTGAAAATATTTACGGCCCACAGGATCTGCAGGGGGAAAAGAAACTCAGTTCCATCAGCAGTTTTGATTCCACTAGCAGACCATCAATATTGATGCAACCTGGTGAGACTAAGTAAAAGGGATAAGCAACGCATTTGAAAGAGGCTTTCCCAAATGCATTAGATTGAACGAAGCACCTCTTCTCAAAGGATAAAAGGAGCTGTGCCCTTTGTGAGACTTTTAAGGCTGCTTCAAAACCCAAACAGGACTTTTTCCATGTGTGTTTGCTGCGCAACTACTTCACTTTCCTGGCAGGCTTAGGAGAAGTGTGGGCTGGGCATGCACACGAAGACAGCTGCAAACAGACTTCAAAGCACCCGCACGAGCCTTGCAAAGGACGTGAGAGCTTCAACACTTAGAAGAGAGGTGCTTTGTTCACTCCTGTGCATTTATGAAGCACCTCTTTCAATTACTTTGCGCAGCCCTAATAAATAAACTTCAATCAAATTTTATATTGCTGTATAATTATTTTTCCAAGTTTATTTTTCTATGCAAATTTATAAAGAAGGTTGATTCAAGTGAAATTAATAGAACTCACCAGAAAAAAAAAATTGATAGTTCTGGTCATCTGTTTCTCTATGTCAGGTGCTGGCAGATGCCTCTGGAAATCTATTAGAATAAAGTGATTTCTGTTTTTATCTCCAAAGTCTCTGAAATATCTGCCCTATAGAGATACCTTATTCTAAAACTAGACAGTAAGTAATGAAATCGTCTCTTCATCTTCACCTGACTCTGACTTCAAATAGCTCAACTGAAAAGAGGCCAAATAGATTTTGCTCACTCGGTTGCATACTTCAGAGCAGATAAGCCCTTGCTGCTAAAACACAAAGTTAAAAATTGCTGCCCTGCATTTTAATAATGATTATGGAATGACAAATTAAGAGATTTGAACAAAATACCGAACCAAAACACTTTTGTATTGAATGTCTTTTGTTCTATGTACATATGATGTCTATTTCAGTCTGAACTCGGATTTACAAAGCCACTTTTGATGTCTATGGTAGTTTTGTTTTTTAGCAACTGTTGCTGCTTCGTTCTTTTATTAAAATATATATATTGGAAATGAAGGCCTCTCGGCAGCAGAGAGTTCAAAAATGTGATGATACTAGAGAAAATGGTTTCTAGCAGTAATATCTCTGTTATTAATGAACTAAACTATTATAGAGACAAACAAAAAAGTTATAAACACTCCAAAATATGTATGATTTCCCCCATCTTTCATTGGTTAAATTATTTTAGTTTTACTAGATTTATTTTATTATTTTTAAATATTTATATTGAGAGTTTAAATAATACAAAAGAACACCTAAGAACCAAACTTATATTTTTCATTTTACCCTAGTTTAAAAAATATGTACACCCTTAAAAAAACTAAGCAATACTATCTTAAAAAAAGAAATGAAAAGAAAGCAAAGGAAGCAAACAATACTATTTGATCTTACCCCTAAAGTGATCAAAGCCAGTTGAAAAGCAGAGAGTTTAAAATACATTTTGTTACTGTCTTCCTATATATTGCCTAGTAATATACTAGATCACTTCTGTAAATTTCCACATTAACTGTTGCTCACAATGTCTGAAATGTGTTATTCCAGATTACTGTGGGAAAATGAGGGATTACTATGACTGCTTGTGTGTGTGTGTGTTAGCTACCATTATAATTACCTATTACATTGGTTTGGCACATCAGGGACATAATAGATAAATCATATGGGTGTCACAGATAGAGCAACAAAAACCTTTACTTCTGCCACCTATTTCTTCAATTTGATAGCCAGAATCTCAAAACCTTTGGAGTTATTTGATACATCGGTACTGATGTGGTGGTACTGATGTGGTGGTATTTTTTTTTTATTTTTTAAAGCTATTTATAACCTGCTTGTGTGCAAAGATAATATTTTATATTAGTGAATATAAAAAAATTAACCTAGCTGAATAAAATAATGAAATAAAATTACAATAAATGGACTAGAACAGCAAAGGATTCGGCTTGGATTTTAATAGTGTATAAAAACTAAATACTTTGTTCCTGGCAAAATGTTCTGAATAATTATGTCATGATAATTCTAAAAGTTTAGCTCTGGAACTATAAAATAGAAATAAAACTTTACGTAAAATGCTGTGATTTGAATATCTTTCAGAAATAATAATATTACCTTATTTTTATGCAGGGAGAAATTTCTATCCTACTGTTTTCCTGACTGCACAATCCAAAGCAGCTCACGAAGTAAAACCATAGGGTTCATTTTTTTAAAAAAGCAAAACAAACCCTTCAAAGGCAAGCTTCTGCCAGATACAGATGTCTTCTCCTATTGTCAAAAGGTTAAAAATATCTTCTCTCAAAACCTGAGCAGATAGCTGAATAAAATTAAAATTTTATTCTTATTAAACTGTATATCTCTAGGGACATACTGGGTTTGGCTTTTTCAAGATTGTGCAAAGCTAAAGTTATATACCAACATGCTTGGCAGAGTTCAATACTGAACAGAATTCGACTCATCTCTAGATGCAAATTATAGGATGTACCGTACAGGTGTTTATTAGATTATTTGATGAAGTCTCTTAAGGGATCCTGACATTTGCACTATAAATTTTAATAGCACATATCCTTTTTGATGAAGGAGATAGTCCCAAAGGTGCACTCATTCAGCAAAGAAGTTACTGGCAATTACTCCCCTTCCTTTAATACCTGTGAGTCAGGGTTAGCTTCTACTTGTTTTATGAATAAATGTTTCATGTACTATGCTGACCTTTGCCTATCAATAAATTTATAGTTTTTCCAAGTTTTTCTAGTCTGTTGGTTCACATCCCTGCCCCAAGTATGTGAATTTCGGTATGCTGTTCATTGTCTCAAAAGAATAGACAACTTTTATTGAACCAGGACTGACTAATTAATTAATTAATTATTAATTATTATTAATTATTGCAGTCCATGCTGCCTTTAGTAAATATCTCCAAATCCATAATTTAAGGACATACAGTTCGCTCTTATTTTTTTTTCTTAATATCCATCTTTCATAGCTGTATATTACTACTGGAAAAACCATCACTTTCACTATTTGTTATTTGTTATAAGTGTCATTTTCTTATTTTTCATTATCTGATCTTAATTTCATATTGCCTCTTTCCATAGGATTAAACTTCTCTTTACTTCTTCAGTACATTATCCTTCTCTGTCTTTTATGAGCTGAGGAAAAAAACTTTCGCTTCTCTACCATCAGCTGTAAGTTCATTAAATATTCAAGGTTATTAATAATCTTATTTATTTATTTCATATTTTTGAACCGCCCATCTTCTTCAGAGAGGGTCTCTGAGCAGTATATAATAAAATGTTAAAATATAAAAACAGTATATAAAAATTAAATGTTTACAAGGAGGCAAAGAAGATTGAACTGTTAAAATTAGTTAAAAGGTGAAGGGAAGAATGCCCCCATGGCTGCATGCTCCTCTGGGCTCCCCATGCAAGGCCACAGAGCCACTTTTTAACTCCTTTTCAGAAGGCCAGAAGAATAGGGACCTGCCTCACCTCTTGGGGGGGGGGGACAATATTCCACAGGGCTGGTACAACGGCAGAGAAGGCTGAATGAGTGAATGACAGAGGAAGGGAGGGAGGGAGGGAGGAAGGGAGGGAGGGAGAGGGAGAGAGACAGAGAGAGAGACAGAGAGAAGGCAAATTCTGAAGAAGCAACAACTTCTTGACAGCCATAATTTCAACTTCAGATTCAGTTATTCATTGAAGCAGATGAATACGGGTAGTTCTCAAGTTACAACCACAGTTGCACCCAAAAATTTCCATTGCTAAGCAAGACAGTTAAGTGAGTTTTGTCCCACTTTACGACCTTTTTGCCACAATGGTTAAGTGTATCACTGCAATTGTTAAGTTAGAAACATGGTTGTTAAGTGAATCTCGCTTCCCCACTGACTTTGCTTGTCAGAAGGTCACAAAAGATGATCACATGACTGTGGGACACTGCAACCATCATAAATGTATGCCAGTTGCAAATCATCCAAACTTTGATTACATGACCATGGGAATGCTGCAATGGTTGTAATTGTGAAAAATAGTCATAAGTCACTTTTCCCAGTGCCATTGTAATTTCAAATGGTCACTAAACAAATGGTTGTAAGTTGAGGCCTACTTGGACTCCCTTGAAAAAACCAACAGCAGGATAAGGCTGTGATAACATTTTATACTGATATCAGGTAGTAATATCTCACAATTTGGTGTCACATTTATTCAGCATGCAACTGAATGAACTGGATATTTATGGTAGAATTTCAAATCTGACAACAGTTTTACCCTGTATTCTGCTCTGGTTTTAATAAAGGGAAATCCCCACATCACCCTTTTTAAAGAGGTGTCTCTTGAATCAGAATAGATGCTTTTTCACTTCTTATTTCTGATTTGAAATCACTTAGTTCCATGTTGTTAATAAATGTATGTAGATAACAAAGGATAAACTTTTTTTGTTTCTGATAGCAAAGTTAGAAATAACTGGCTTAATAATTCCAAGATACTGATACTAAAAAATGAACAAAATAACAAAAATGTTAATCAATCTAAATGCTACAATACTGCATGAATGAGAACCACAGAGATAATTCAATGTAGGGTTTTAAAGTACAGGTAATAAACAAAAATAAATGAAATTAAAAAGATCAGTACTAATTTCCAGCTTGAATAATATTAGGAAAGTATTTACAAACTTGAATGCTTGTTGGGGGGGTGGGAGGACCAAGGGCTCAAAGTGACTTGGGAAATGTTAAGACCTCCACAGCATTTCACATTTGTACTACTGGGAAGAGAGAAAGAGAGAAAAAGGAGGTACAGGCATGCCTTGAAACAAAGCACAGTAAGGTTAAAAATCTCTTAACCTAAAACATTTGCTAAAAAAAAAGAAGGTATCAAGATTAACGATTATCCATTGATGATCTACTTTGCCTGGAAATCTGTTTAATGTGCCTTCGGTTGGCATGTTAAACCAGCCATCAATAAGCCATTGATGAATCAAAATATGCCATTTCAGACAGGAAGGTTTTCTGTGCTCATTAGGAGATTTCTCCTCTAACTTCATGGGCAATCTTGTGAAGGGCAGCATCAGAAGGAGCCCACTGATTGGAACTCCATAGGCTCAGCGGGGTTCCAGAAGCTCAGCGGAGGGAAAGTGTCGAGTTAAAAATACGCCTTGGTGTTTTCGGGGCTGGGAAAGAATGCCTGGCTGTGCTAATTGGAAGGGATTGAAAGATCTGGGTGGTAGCCAAACCATCCTGAATGTGGGAAAGGTGGGACTTTTGCACGGAGCATGTTGCAGCGCTGACTCTAATCTCCCGTCTGCCTTCAATTCTATGTATGTATGTGCATGGCAAATGCAATTAGATGAGAACCACTGGGGAGGGGTGCCAGCCTCCTGACTGTAAAGGAAGCCCAGATAAATAACAGCAGCTCTACTCTAAGGGGATTATAAGGAAACTGCAGCAACGGTGTTCCTAAAAATATCGGGTTGCTATTTGTTCCTGGTGAGGTTGTTGCTTACAAGAATCATAGCAAAATTTGCATAGGAATTGTACAACAGTAGAAAAGGAACATTGCTGTAAGCTGGAAAACTGCCTAATTATTGGATTGTACGATTTTTCAGCTGTTACCATTCAGACGTTATCTCAGCTATCATAAAAGTTTCCTACAATCTGCCTGATGCTTATACAGCCAGAGCAGAGCTGGACCTTTTCCTAATGTTGTTGAACTGCAACCACAACATCCAGACCTTGCAGGACCAATGACGAGTGAAGTTGAGAAGCTCAGCAGAATCTGGAGGGTCACAGGTTTCATGCCCTGCTAAGGATCCCCACAAGGAACTTGTAACCTTCCAGATACTGCTGAGCTACTGCTGGCATTTCCTCTACCCTATCCTTATTCTGCCAGGAATAAGGAGTGCTGGCTGTATTCTTCCTTTGCTGCAGAGATTTTGCAGACTCGACATTGAGATAGTTGGGGTTGATTGATTGGTTTTAAAAAAAAACAACACAAAATTTCCTTCTAGTCCCAGGCTGCTTTTTCTATTGTTTTAGTGGAAGATCTGGAGTTTTCAAACTCACCCACAATTTTGTTTGGATTACTAAATTCAGACAAAATTACAATCAAATGAACATAAAGGTGAATAAATTTGTAGTTCATTTTTGCCACTGAAAAGAGGGTTATACAGTTAAGTTCCCACATATGTGAGTTGTGGGATCATTTGCTCATTAGAGAAGCAACTGATTCAGTAGTTAGGAAGGCCTAGTGAAAATAAATCTTCTGTTACTGGCTGCTCTGGTGTATCTCGGCCTCCCTCCCACCACGCCATTCTTTGTGTCCCATTCAGCTCCCTCCTTTGAAGCCAACCTTTGGAGGGGTTTGGAAATTTGTGGTGAATTTTATCAGAGCTCTCACAACAGTTTGGGCAAATACAGAGAATAGCAGAAAATAAAGCAGAAAATAAAGAATAAATATAAAAATCCTAAAATTGGGTCTCACACTTACTCATCAATAAATTTCAACAGCATGTTTTGTCTTTTGATAAACTGAACAACTGTTTTATAAAAACAAGCAAGCTTTATGGTTAATATGGGGTCATAAGTTCTGGTAGAGACTTTGCTATAGCAAGAAGGAGCCCAAAGAAGTGAAATAGGGGAAAAAATGCTATAAAAGCATTTCTGTTGTCATTGGAAACTTTGGGGGAGAAAAGTCCCCAAAGACTTCAAACTTTGCACTAAGACAGAGGTGGGATGTTTCCTCTAAGAATACAAGAATAATATTTGGGGTCAAACTAAAACCTCAGCTATTCCAGTGATCAATTCTCCTTTCCTAGCTCAGGGGTACACAACTGGAGGTCTCCTATGCCATTTCCTCAAATATGTAGGTGCAAATCCCAGAAGGAGTGGGCCAGTATGGCTCCAAGAACCAGACTGGTATACTGGTTATGGTATTAGAGAAGGGCCATGAATCCAGTGGTGGTATTCAGCCAGTTCGCACCACTTCGGGAGAACCGGTTGGAATAAACTATATTGGAAAACAGACAGGATGTAAGAATGGTCAGGAGGATGCCAGTGAGGAAGCAACGGAAAAGAGTGCAGTCCTGCTTTTTATTTCTATAACCTGCTTATTGTTGCAGATCAAAGTTGTGTTTTGATAGCAAATAAAGATTTTGTTCCAATCTACAGGGTTTTTCCCCCCCCCCCCCAAATATTATTGATTTTGCACTACACCTAGTAATGCAAGCAAAAACATCATGCGGCTATAGTTAGTCCTTCATATTCTGCAGAGGGAAGGGAGTTTTAAAAACCATCTAGCAATAGAAATACTGCATGTGGCTTTCGGAAATGCATGCTTGTCATTTCTCAATAAGCCGTGGTGGAATTCATCATGATGATAAAAGTTGCTTCAGCTCAGTTAAAATCTTTTTCTGTCTGATGTATCTGTTTAGGGCTTGAGAGAGAAAATGAGGGTTTATGCTGTAGGACACAGCATTGCTGTCATAGAATTCAGTATCTTCCATAATTACATATGTAGTAGTGGCACACAGTTTTATACTGGATATCCGCTCACTCTAATGAGATGATTCTGTTATTTATTCAATTATAGTTGGATGCATACTTAGTGAAATTCTTTTTTGAATATCATTGCCATACAATTCTTTTGTATGATCTTATGCCCTGAAGATGGTTTCTTCCAATCATCTGATTTAGAGTATCTATCTATTCAATTTAATATGCTTCATTTCACTTTGGAAATTTCATATTTTCCTTGGTTCATACATCTTACAGTCTAAGTCCCAGATGCATATGTCCAGTGGTGAGATTCAAAAATTTTTATTACCGGTTCTGTGGGTGTGGCTTGGTGGGCATGGCATGGCTTGGTGTGGCTTGGTGAGCGTGGCAGGGGAAGGATAATGTAAAATCTCCATTCCCACCCTATTCCAGGGGAAGGTTACTGCAAAATCTGTTCTGATCACCATGGTATAAAAAAAGATGGTGAGAGTCTATAAAGAGTGCAGAGAAGAGCAACAAAGAGGATTAGGGGGCTGGAAGGTAAAACATATGATGACCAATTGCAGGAACTGGGTATGTCTAGTAGTCTAACAAAGGACTAGAGGTGACATGATAGCCGTCTTCCAATATTTGAGAGGCTTTCACAAAGAACAGTAGGACAGCCTATTCTGCAATGCACCTGAGGGCAGGACAAGAAGTGACAGAAGGAAACTTATCAGAGAGTGATCCAACCTACAACTAAGGAGAAATTATCTGACAGTCAGAACAAATAATCACTGGAACGGCTTGCCCTCAGAAGTTGTGGGGTCTCCAACGCTGGAGATTTTCAAAGAGACAGGACAGTCATTTGTCCAGCATGGTATAGGGTCTCCTGCCTGGGGAAGGGGTTGGACTAGAACAGGGATCTGCAACCTTAAACACTCAAAGAGCCACTTGGACCTGTTTCCCACAGAAAAGAAAACACCGGGAGCCACAAAACCCTTCCTGTGCCTGACTATTTCTTGAGTGGCTACAAAACTACCATATGTAGTTGAATTAAATGTTCTGTTTTCTTCTGAAACTTTTCTTTTCTTGGATTTATCCATGGTTGGCCTACCAGGGATTGAAAAGCTCAATAAATCATTTGGTGGCGGGTGTCACACATTGGCGGTTGTGACGCATATTTTGAGTGAAGGGAGCCACAGCAGAGGGGTGAAAGAGCCACATGCGGTTCCAGAGCCGCAGGTTGCTGACCTCTGGACTAGAAGATCTCCAAGGCCTCTTCCAACTCTGTATTTGTGTATTCTTTTGTGCTGTAACAGCAGTATGCATAATTGGAAAATAAGAAGATGGTAACATAAAGTTTCAGTACATAAAATATCCTATTTACAATGTGTCATTAATGTACTTTATTCATTCACACCAGTGGTACTTTCAGAATGCAAGTGCCCTGATAGCCTTAACTTGGTTTACCTTCACAATAGCTTCGTGAGGTATGTAACCTTTTGTAACCCTCATGATACAACAGTGAAAACAAAACCAAATAAAAAAACACACCACACACATGAATGCACACATATACACACACACACCAAAAACAGCTGGGTCTTTGAAAGAAAAGGCAACTGTGCCGGGGGAGTTATTGGCGTATGAGCCAGATGCAGTTCACATTGTTTTAGGATCTTGTTCCTCCCCACCACCACCAGACAAACACACTTTCCCCCTCCTTTCTCATGCTCACTGTAGTGCGGCAATTAAGTTTACAGAAGAAGAAAAAAATGCTTTAATTCATGTGAATAGGACCTCTATCAAAGCTTTCCTCACATGTAGCAAATTCCCACTAAAACCACCCTTTATGTGCGACAAACATTGTGATTAGCAAAGTAGTTTAGTTTGAGCTGGATGGCCTGGCAATT
Source organism: Ptyas mucosa (assembly GCA_012654045.1). NCBI lineage: Eukaryota > Metazoa > Chordata > Lepidosauria > Squamata > Colubridae > Ptyas > Ptyas mucosa. Next base: position 7,599,328 of record WNWU01013815.1, on the reverse strand, counting down.
AAGTGGCTATGTAGCTAGCTTGAACATTGAAGAAAAGAGCCTTCATCAGTGGTTCCTCATCAAATTAGAGGGAAGTATCAAGTGGGCGCTATAAGGCTCAGTCCTGGGCCCTGTACTCAAGATTTTGATTAATATCTTACATGATGAAGCCGACGGAATGCTTAATTAAATTTGCCAATGACACAAAATGAGTGTGGGATAACTAATACTCAAGAGATCAAATTTAAAATAGTCTGATACGTTAAGATAAAATGTCTGAAAATAACAGAACGAAACTTAATAAGGACAAATACGAAGTTTTTCCCTCTGAGTAAAAGCAGTCAAATGGACAGGTATAGAAATGAGAGGACTTGCTTGGCTATGGATTTTCTTCTTCTTGCATCCAGGCTAGTTCTGGGACCTGGCAACTAGAGCAAACAAACAGGGTAAGTTTCCCGGAGGCTTGGCATGGGGAGTTGGCCAAGAAAACCAAGATCTGTCAATCTGAGATCTGTACTGGCATGGCCTTCTTCATACATAGCAGCAATGAATAAAGTGAGCACTTGCAGACATGCCACCATTAACCAGAAGTAGGGGTTTTTTTGCAAACAAATCATGCCAGGCTACTTTTACTTTTACCTCCTTTACCAATTCCTGGCCTAAAAGATCAGGCAAATGTGCTACCCGTCAAAACCTTCAGGGTGACTCATTATATTTAACTTCAAAAAAGATAAATTTATAGTTAGCTCAGTGCTTCTCAATTATTTTCTGTCATGCCCCCCTAGGAAGAAGAAAACATTTTTCGCGCCCCCCGCGCGACTGTAAATAGTATCATTATTAAAAAAATAGTATCACTATTAGAAAAAGGTCTGTTCTCCTTGAAAGGGAGGAGCATGCGCAGTCACATGTACTGGCTTAATGCTCACTATCGATGCAAATGTCAGCAGCGGTAGCCCGATTTCTTTAGCAAGTTTGATTAATTGGGGCAGCGTTATGTTTCACAGGAGAAGGTCATTGTCAGTCATTTGAGCATCAATTGGGCGCACATCCATCGGGCAACAAAGTAAGTGTGGACGGACGTCCCACACTAAAGATGGCTCCGACAGGCTCGTGTCACAAGGGTTTTGGACAGCCAATCAGATGTTCCCGTTGTTCTCTGATTAAATACAGAGACATAAACACGGGGCTTAGCTTGTTATGACAGTGTTTGCCGAGGTCAAACGCGCCCCCTTTTACAGAGCCTCGCGCCCCCCCTGGGGGGCGCGCCCCACTATTTGAGAAGCACTGAGTTAGCTGAATTATGACATCCCCAAAAAGAAGGGAATATTTAAAAAAAATGAAGACAGGCTTTAGCAGGAGGCAGAAAAGGACACAACTGTGAGAAATGTCAAGTTCTACATCTAAATAGGAAAAATGTAAGGATCAGGTACATGATGGGAGAGAACTATCTTGGCAGTCAGTAGCACCCATAAAAGGGAGCTTGTATGTCCTTGTTATCCACAAGTTAAATATTAGATAGCAATATGCAGCAGCTGCTAAAAAGGCAAATGCAATTTGGGATGCATAGAGTCCAGACCATAGGATACAGTTTTCCCATACTGAAAAAGAAAATACTATGAAAAATTAGTGATGAAATACAGTATAGGTTTGTGTGGAAGTCTGTGAATGAATGGATGGACAAATGAGATTATATATACAAGTAAAAAAAAATGTATAATCTTTGATTCCACTATGACTGGTATACATTCTTCAATGGGCCTAAGCAATATGTTTGCAATATTTTATGATTGTTGTTATTATTATTGTTGATGATATTATTAGCATCATTGTCATCTCTGGGCAAATTGGAGACAGATTGGCATTTTTCATGGAAATAGGTACAAAAGTAAGTATGTCGACTCGAGCCTCCACTAGTTTTCAAGCAATTATTTTTCACTACCACCTCCAGCCCCCGTTCTCCAATGAAAAAAAACAAAATGAGCTTTGCTGACAACACTGGATCCCTGTCATCTTTCATGCATCTTTTGGAAGGGAAATCAGTCAATCAATCAATATTATTTATTGCTCACTCCTGACATAGTATTAAAAATCCATAAGGTATCAGATGAAATCTTGCCGAAACTGGCAACTTGAATGTCACTCTTGTTGAAATTCAGCCTGAGCTGATTGCTCTTCATCCACCCCCTTTCTGCATCCAGGCAACTGCCTGGCACCTGCACAATGTCTCCTGATTCAGTTGGAATGAAGCGACCGCACTGAATATGATCAAGGCACTGATGACTTTGATGATGACACTGATGGCTCTCATCCAGATCGCTCAGTGTAGCTTGACCCATCAGATTCAGCAAGAGTCTCTGAGAGCTCAGTCTTACCTGGAGCCGATATGGCCGTACCAGAGTGAACAAGGGCAGACTTTAAGAATCGGTTCCCTGTTCATCTGTGGCAACAAGAATTGGGGACACTGTTGTGGCTCATAAATTTATTGTAACCTAATTCTGCTGGCTAGAATCCATTTCATCAGCTGCACGAAATGAGATCCTTGGATGGCAGATAAAGCGGATGCATGCTTTGTAAGAGAGGCAGAAAAGTAAACAGTGAAGAAATTAAAGGCAAATAGTAGAAACTTTAACATGACATGTATACAAAAGAAGCATAACAGAAGTAACTGAAGGTCAGCATCCTGTCTAAATTAATTAACACCTGGAGAGAGATGTATGTGTCTATGTACCGGTAAGAATATAGGAACTTGGTTTTATTTAACTAAGAAGTCCCTTCTTACCATAAGTAGGAATGTTGAAACATGCCAAGATGTTGCAGGGAGATCCAATGCACACCCTACCTGTGTGCAACCTCTCATGTGCTCCCTGGATCGCTGATAATGTGTGTCCTGAGAGACGAGTTCACTAACAGTCCTTAACTCCACTGCAACCCTTTCGTTTGTCATACACATCTTGGTCCCCTTGGAGATGCATACGTAATCATGCAGACATGAATGTGAAACCCCAAATGTTTTTATATGGGTCTGCAAACTACTTTATACTCTTTAGTTACAATAAAGAGTCAGAAAATTGTTTCTATATGATTTTCCTATTTATTAATCCAATTAAAAAGGAGTATTTTTAGAGGCAATATGTCTGGCAGGAAATTTGATCCTAAACATACCTTCTTTTCTGCTAATATTTGTGATAGAGCAATCTGCCTCTAGGTACAATGTTGTAGTTAATGAAGGGGATTGTGGCTGAAGCTTAAATTTTGAATCTGACAAGATAAATCCACATATTTTAAACTGGGATTATCCCCAAACACAAAGAAAACATGGAGGCATGATTTTAAGAACAAAATCAGTCTATGAGGTAAATTGGTGTTTCTCAACCTTTGCCTCTTTAAGATGAATGGGCCTCAACTGCCAGAATTCCACACATCTTAAAGTGGTGAAAACTGAGAAACACTGATGTAGAAGAACAAGACTTTTCCCACAGTCTCTTTCCACATAACTTCCTGTATTTAATTAACTAATTAACTTTGGTGTAATGGTTAAGGCATCAGGCTACAAACCTGGAGACTCTGTGTTCTAGTCCCAATTTATGCACAAAGCCAGCTGGGTGACCTTGAGCCATTCATTTTCTCTCAGCCCCAGGAAGGATGCATTGGCAAACCATTTCTGAAAAACTTTGCCAAGAATACAGCAGGGACTTGTCCAGGCAATCACCGAGAATCAGACACAACTGAACAGAAGAAAAAAAAATGTGAAAGAAGGACAAAGATAAGTGATAAAGATTCCATATTTGGTATTCATTTGCTTGTTGTCATAACACTCCTGTGTGTTTTATACAAAAAGTCAAGATTTAAACACACAGTCTATCACCCACAGCAGCAGCAGTGCAAATTTCAATTTTCTTGTTCAAAATATTTATCAACTAAATATGAGAAAAATTGATAAATCATATGCTATACTGTTTTTGCCACCTTCATAGTTCTCTTCTTCCAAATGAAAAGAAATATTCCTTCCCTTATTCCTGTTTAGTTAACTTTTTCTGCAGCAATAATTTGATGCTAGAACCATTTGAATTATCCACTTAGGCCAGAGATGTGTAATTTGGATGCTCTGCTAGGAGCACATTCCCAAATTAGGCAAAACTAGGCCAGAAGTCAGTTGTGCTAGGACAAAAATGAAATGTTATTCTACTCATACATGATTTTAAGATTGCTCACGTTTTTAATGCTTTGCAACAACTTTAGGTAATTTAGGGTCCACACCCATGTTTTTGGATATTCTGCATGTCAGATTTCAGCCAAAAAGTGCTTTCTATTTTTGGTATCATTCTGATCCTTTAGAATTGTGTTCCTCTTCAGGTTTCAAAGACAGAAACAAAGCCTTAATGAGATGTGAATAGAAAACCTAAAGGTTTGCTTTGCCACTGTGTAGACATTACACGATAACTTGTAGTAATTTAAATTTCATCATTATCTTGCATTTGTAGGGTACTTTAAAAGTTTAGTTGATAGTTAATTTAAGATTGCAGACTTCGATCACAATACAGTAATTAGACAGAATTAAGGTAAAAATAGAAAGAAAATGAATCACATAATACAATGCATAGTATTTTTCCCACACAGTCCTTTGTGGCGGTGTTACAGTGTTTGTATTCTTATGAAAGAACGACACTTTGATTATAAATACTTCTGTTCGGAAAGTACTTTTGGAATACGTTGGTTAGCTTTGGCTTCTAGCTTACTGCACCCGTTGCAATGTGTTTCGCTGCATTTATTGTACAAGAAGCAGAACAGTAAATCTTCCAGAGTCTTTAAGAAAATTATATTCTGGCCTTGCCTACCAGCTACTGTGCTAAGTTCCAGGTCAGAATGTTTATTTCAAATCCCTGCTTTTCACTGCATGGTTTTTTTCCCTCCCAACTGTCTCAGCCTCAATTTTCCCAGTAAGCAGTGAGAATAATGACAGCCTATTTCATAACAACGAAATAAGGAAGAACCAGTTATAGGGGCTGGAAGAACTTTTTACCATGACTGGATAAATACATTGAGTGGAATGATGATGTGGTAAAGGGATAAGGACCGTTTTTGAATGCTATGGGGGTGGGGAGCAAAACAAAATGAAACAAAATAAAAATCTGTTCCCTTCAGTTGTTGAGACAAAGCAGTTTTTTTTTCTTCATTTATACTGTCTTTAGGGTGTGCTCAGTTCTATCTACAGACATTAAAAGTTATTCTCCAATTCTTAAAGGAACTGTTTAAAAATGCAGCAGGAAGGAACCTTATAGCAAAGAGAGAGAGAAAGGGGGAGAGAGAGAGGGGGGGGAGGGAGGGAGGGAGGGAGAGAAATCTAGATGTATAACTAGAAATACTAGTTATTTTACTTTCAAAATCATTTGTAATTACAGGAGTTATCACTATTGGGATTTTCCATCAAGACACCCAGGAACCATTTATCTGTTCTGTATATATATAAACTCTTATGGAACCAAGAGGAGAAAACTACAGGATGCACATTCCATTCACTAAACCTACAATTTTTTTCTCCCTTTCCCTGTGAGTATGCACGAGATGGCAATATACAGTATCAAATGATAATAAAGATGATAAATATAGGCAGTGCATGTGCAGAGATAGCTGGGACTGAAAAACATATTCTTGCTGGAGATGGCAAAGATTGCAACAGCAAATGAAAATTGCCTTCCATTTTCCAAGATTCAAGTTTAGGTTGTTTCCCCAATTGCAGAGAAATAGTAATCAAATCAGTATGGGAATATCTGCAAAGTTAGTTATTTCTAGATATTCTAGCAAAGGGTATCTGAGTGCTACAAAGTGATATTGATTTGTGTGTGTTTTTTTAATTTATGTGCAGGTTTAGCCAGAAACAAGTCCCACTGAATTTTGTGAGATTTTGTTTTCCTCATTTGATGGCACATGAAATTGCAACCCTGGCTATTTGTCAAATGGTGAGCATTTTAATAATTATTTGCTGCTGTGGGTTTGTTTTTAGTATGCACAATAGATTATGTAGCACATTAGTCCTGACATTCCTCTTTCACAAATGGCGCACCAAGGGTGAAATAAAGTATCTGCCCAAAGGACATATATAGTGTGAGTTGTTGGGAAGTAGTGGCAACATTTCTGATTTTATCAGTCTTGGAAAGTAATATTCAGATACTTGACATACTGTATGGAATCCAGGTTAGTTCCAGCAGCCTGATCTTATCTGCCAGAAATGGAAAAAGATAAGTAAATGGCTTGGTTGGGGTTGGGGTGGGGTGGGGTACATCATGGGGAAGGATTGCATCGATCCATTATGCAATTAGTAGAAGTAGCAGGCCATTTGGTGTAGTAGTTAAGGCACCAAGCTAGAAACCTTGAGACCTTAGGCACAAAGCCAGCTGGGTGGTCTTAGGCCAGACCCTCTCTCTCAGCTCTAGAAAGGAGCAGGCAATGGCAAGCCACTTCTGAAAATCCTTGCCAAAAAAATTGCAGGGACTAGTCCTGGCAGTTGCCTGGAATTAAAAACTGATTTGAAGACACACACAGAGAGACAGACAGACAGAGCAAGAGTAAATCAATAGCATCCCTGCAAGGTTTGCTTGTTTATTAAATTTTTATTTAAATTTAAATATTAAATAAATATTTAAATAAATATTTTATTTAAATTTAAATAAATTTAAATTTATTTAAATTTTTATACCATCGAACTCCCAGAAACTCTGGGCAGTTCACAATTTAAAAAAAACAGAGAGAGCAATTAAACAATGCAGTAACATATAATAAATATATGAGTGATCAACACTGATTCTTATCGAGAAACTAAATCTTGATAGCATTTGGGAACATAAATTTTTGAAATTTGGAATATGGCTCACTAACTGAGTGCAAACTTGGAATGTTCAAGTTTGCAAATGACACTTTGGAAGGATTTTAGTGGCGGATTTAAATGCTGATCAAAGACATTCTTTTGATGGTCTTGATTAGTAATAAGTGGAATTGTTTATACAGAAAAGAGGGCAAGTAAATCATGGGAATTTTTAACATTTTAAGAAAAAAATGCCATAGACAAATCAGTAATAATTCTACCCAAAACTATTTATGCAGTTGCTTAAAGCTATCCTGCAACAGAAAACATTAGACAAAAAATTGTCTATTTTTGTAAATTTGTTAATATAACTCATATTTCAAGCTAATACCATTCCATCCTAACTTTAAATGTATTTGGTAGTAGGAGGCTAAACATGAACTGAAAATATTTTGTTGTTTTATAAGAAAGAAATCAGAGGAAAGATTTTGTATTTTAGAGTAAACCTTTATGTTTAGTTTAAATCTTTATGTTAGAAAATAGCTAAAAAGTGGAAGGGAATAGATTTATTTAGAGGGTTTGATTTGAGTAGTATAAGCAATTTGATCAATTGTGTAACACTTGTGGACTATAGAATACCCTCTCTTCCTATGAATGAATTAATCAAATATATTTTTGTTCAAGTACAGTATGTGAAATTTTGATTCTGTACTAGTTAGTTTCTTTTTCTTTCTAGACGCATATATGCACACATTTTAGTATTACACATATTATAAAGCTTGTGGATAAATTACCAATCTAATTTCAGTGTAATTATCAGCGAACAGTAAACAGTAGCTCAATTAAACAATCATTTGAGCATTTCAACTCATATCCTGTAACCCTTTATATTTATTCATGATGTATTAGAGCTGGCTGATGAACACTAAAGTGCATAAGGTAGGTAGACATCTTGCTTAAACACAGAGATTGGCAATTTTATGCATATATTTCATAAGCCTTGAACAAAGTGAACCATGATCAGGGTTTGTAGAAGATGTACTCCAAAATGTTGATAAGAGGCCTGGTTCCTTTTCCCTATTTTCTTGAGCAATCTTGTAACACAAATGAATGACAAAAACCACAAGCCTAATATGGCAAATAAATTGGAAAAAAAATAGTTGGACAATTGTCTGTAATTGTTCCCCTCAATAAATTGTTCCCCTTTCATCTCAGTTTTAAAGAAAATGAACAAATACTTTTAAGGGAATGCTCTTAACCTGTTCTCAGCTTCTTTTGGTTGATTTTTATCTCCCCCCCCCACCCCTTAAGCTCCTTCTTAGATTGTATGGCAGGGCAAAGAGATAAAACCCTTGAATATGTCTTATATTTAGTATTTATTCTTTCAACAAGGAAGCGTGAGCCAAAAGCAATAAATAGATACTTCTGTCTGACTATTTTCCCATTTATTTTTTGGCAACAGAGACAATTGATTTCTGCTTATTTTTGCACACCCACAGTTCAAATCAGTTAAACCTGAAAATGATACATGATAGATGCCAGCCTCCCACTTTACTCTGTCTTTAAAATAAGGATTTGAGGGGAGGGGATAACCTATAATTGCAACCCACAGTCAATTACATATTCTTAAGGCTAATTAAAATAAGGCTTATAAAGATTTATAACATGATACAGGACTGTAGCAACCTAAAAACCCTTTTAAGATAATTAAAGCTACTGATAGCCCATCCTTTTTTTCAACCTCCTTCTGAAGAGCCCACACCTTTACACTTAGTCTGAGTGATTTAAAAAATTCAAAAAATTTCTATATAAAATGTATTTTCTGTTCAAATAGTAAACACACAGAGAGACACATACAGCGCACAATCAGCTTTTAAAAATCCAGAGAAGTCAGGGCCAAGGAAAAATAGAGCTAATTCTTTAAAAGCATCATTGCAGTCAACTAAGCATAGCCCTTTGCTAAGCATTTTTATTATAAGCATTCTTTATACAATAAGTTAAACCACATGGAAATTGAAAATAGGAGAAGATTTGTTCTTTTACTCTTTTTACTCATTATTAAGAGAAGAAAAAAGTTGCTCAGGAGAATACCAAAATCAAATGGTCTAATTTTTGTATCTCTCCACCCTATAGATGCACAAAATATGCAGTTCCAGAGTTTGGGTCAAAGTTTCACTGGAATCTGGAGAAGGGAACAATAATGAGGTCATGGAGAGAGTCTGATTATCTTCAGCTCAAAATTAGGTTGTGTGGGGGAATTGAGCTGCATTGCAGCCCTGGAAAACATAGCAATATAACAGATGAGTGGGCTGGAGAGACTACCATCAGGCAGCTTTACTCAATAACATATACAGTATAACTAAGGTAAGAGGTGATGGATGGAGGGGCCTAGAAACTCAGGCCAATCAATGCCTGTTCCATCTGTGTCGGATACCTTGCCTAATATTTGCCTAATATTTCCAGAGTTAAGATGGCCTGATTTTTGTGACTACCATTTTTTGAATTTGTTTTTAAGCATTGCTTTGTTGGAAAGCAAGTCTTTTATAGAGGAAAATTGGTTTAAAGGAATGTATTGGCTTAAAGAGGAGGAACACATAGGAACAGAGGCATTCAACGAAGCAGAAAATGTTAGCGATAAAGATGTTTAAACATGTTTAAGGGCCAGTCATGATGGGTTAAAGGATCTCATCTTTAGATATAAAACATAAGAGCTTTGGATAGTACAGTGGTCTAAAGCCCTGTTATTAACATCAGCTGCCTGCAATTATTGCAGGTTTGAATCTCACCAAGGCTCAAGGTTGACTCAGCCTTCCATCCTTTCTAAGGTAGGTAAATTGAGGACCCAGTTGTGGGGGGCAATAAGCTGACTTTGTATAAATATACAAAAGTATGAAGGCTATTGCTTAGCGCATTGTAAGCCGCCCTGAGTCTCCGGAGAAGGGCGGCATATAAATCAATTTTTAAAAAAAAAACATATTTTAAAACAAGGAACTTAAATATATACAATGGGGTAGAATCATCCAGATAGGAAAAGCAGGGTCATTCTGTCCACTTTTCATACTTCACATTTCCTACAAGAACTTCTCACTATTGCAGTTGGCAGACTTATATCGCTAACCGTTACCTTGCTTTAGAAAGAATATGTTACTGTTTCTTAAGGGAAACTAATATAAAAAGGCTATGTCCCATATTCTGAATGGGATTGTGCTTCCTTTGAAATATGAGGCACAGAGGTCAGTGTTCTGCAGGAAAGACTTTTTGTTCCCTTTCAGACATCCCGGAATATGGCCAATTTTGAGTTTCCTGCATCACTCAGTCAGTTACTCTGATTTGTAAGAATAGATATACTACAACCTACTCTTCTTCTTTTATGGTACTTTAATCATGGCTCAAGTCTTACTATAATTTGAAACCAGTTATAAAGTTTGGCTTCAAATTCTGGTTCACAGCAACTAGAAAAAGTAGCTGCTATTGGGTATTAATATTCTCCTCCCTGAGATTTGAGTGACCCTGATCCTATTAGCCTTCAGGAAGGCCTTGATGATAAGGCTATTTCTTTAGGCATTAGGTTGAGATTTTAAAGAGGCTCATCCCTTGAGATGTGTTGTGTTAAATTGTTATTTATAAGATTCTGTTTATAATTCTTGGAGTGACACTTTTGCTTGTTGGACAACCATATAAATCATATGAACAAATAATAATTTAGCTTTAGGAATGCTTCAAATGTTGACTAATGTGCAGTCTCAAGAAGAAGGAAAAGATTGTTACGTATAATTCTGTGCAATATTTGAACACAGTTTTTACACTGGACTGTCTTGGAAGAAATACAAAAGTAGTTTTATTGTTCAAGCTAGGGGTTAATTTCACAATTGGCCTTTGAATGAGTCTAAGCTCCAAAAAGTAGCCAGGCCAAAGCAAAGTAGTGCCTGGAGTCAGGATAAAAACTAAAACGGATCTGACTGAAATTAAATAATCAACATTTAATGAAGAATACAGTTCACCATTGGAAGATCTCTAGGGTCAACACCAAATCAAAGCTATTGGTTGTGTAATCCTATATATTAAGTATTACTCTGTAACCCAAATAAAAGGCCTTAAGGGACCATTTTCTTAAAAATCTTTTGATGTGGCCAAATCTGTACCTCTATTGAAATGTGAAGTGATGATGGGTAGTTGCATTCCTATTTTTGCAGTCCCACATTCCAGGGATGGAGAAATCTAGAGTCAGTGCTGGACAGATGAACCCTTTCATCCCCTCCTTCCATTACCCTGAAAATCCAATTTGCACAGCAATTAAGGTTAAGAAAAAAAAGGCTCATTTATATTAATAGGACCTTTAGAAAAATCACTAATTGCCACATTGGGTGGTACTAAAGAAGGGAAGTTGCTGGTTGAGACAAGGTTCTATAGGCTGCTTTTCCTTGATGAAAGCATTGTTTCCTTATTATTGTGTACACTCACAGAGACCTGGGGTTAAATGATGCGGTATACGAATCTCAATGCCTGGCTCAAGGCACTTTACTGTACTTTCTAGGACTGAAAGCTTGGATATAGCATGCCATCTTATTTGTATGTAAATAAGTTGATATGTTTTGCTTTTTATAGGTTTTAAATTCTTTTTTTTTCCCTCTTACATGTGCAGCTGCCTTGAGCTGGGAAAAAAATCATGAACTTAAATTTTACCAACCTAAGTAATTTTAATAAGATGTTTAAATACTACATGGACTAGTCTCACCTGTGTTAAGGCAAGGTTATTTTTCTTATCTTTAAAAAAACCCCTGTGATTAATTTGAAAACAGCAGGAAAAAGTTTTCCTGCAACGCTGTGGAAATATACAGACTAAATGCTTACAGAAGCAAATAGTTATTGAGAGGGAGAAAACAGAATTACCGGTAAGTACTGTTCTATCTAGTGGATTTTTGTGACAAGAGATATACTAAGTACTCAGCTCAGTACTGCCTTAGTAAATCTATCTATCTAGTGCAATACTAGTTTAATTCTTCCAAAGTTTCAGTCAGATGCCTATTTTTGAAGTCCTTTGTAGTCCTGCCTTCAGTTAGTGAGACTTCTCCTGGAAAAGAAGAGCCATTTCTATCTTCAAGGCCTAGTTCTGAGAACCAAAACAGGAAGGGTGATCACAAGAGCTGCCTAAAAAGAAGGGAAAGAAAGGTAAGCAAACTTGAGCTGTTTTTGTATTTCAGTTTAGCAGTGTAATCTTGGGCATGGAATGAATTTATTCCAAAGTATTTCTAGGAAAGCAATTTAAGTATTTATAAACTATTAAGCAAAGTATTCCTTATACCCCAGAACTCCAATTTAACACGCTTTACAATAACTTTTGTAATGCTGAGCCTTCTCTCTTTTATTTCCTATCACACCTCCCCTCTGTCTTTCTCCTACTCTCTGCAAGGAAATGAAGATTCTGATGCAAAAAACTTAGCCTTTGAAAAGTGGAATGTTTTGTTTTGTGTGTGCCTTTGAGTTACTCTTGACTTTTAGCATCAACAATGTTTTTTATTGGCCCCTTAAAGATATTTACAATAGAATGGACTACTGTATAATCCATTTCATCAGAGCTTTAGTCCAAGAATATATCTTACTCCTCTCTCACTGAATGATGTTCCAATCATCCAATGACCTATGATCCACAAAAAAATATGATAATTGGCTACACTAATGCAAAATTCCTGGTTGCTTTGACAAAGGATGGATTAGTAATTGGTAAGGAGTTGTTACTAAGCACTTTGTTGGTTTCATTTTACTACAGAACTTACTAGGGAGACTTCATATTGCTTAGAACTGGGTTTCAGAGTTCAGAATCCCAGGTTCCGCTCCCTGGGAAAAGGCCCACTGATTGTAGTGTATTTCCTAACCTTCCCTGGGTTTTCAAGGATACATTTACAGTACACGACTCTGCAAGGTAGATGTGCCATCAAGGAGATACCAGTTAATGAGAATATCAAACTAGATCTGAGAAGGCAAGATTAAGAGTGCATTTCGGGGGAGGGGGGAGAGAAAGAGAAGTAATTTTGAAAATTACTTTTGAGAGGTTTAAAGATGCTTCCTATAGCAGCTTTGGCTGATGGTGCAGATGATTGGCCTGCTTGTTTCTGTTTCTCATTAACAATCCAGAGGGCTACTACCGCCCAGGCTCACCTCACTAGTCATTGTAACGGCTGGACTGCTTGCATTGCTGACCAGAGAGTAGCAACTGGTGGTCTGTGCCTGCAGCACTGCTACAGTTGCCTTGGCTTTGCACTGTGCAAGACAATGGGAACCACTGTTCTCCCCTTTTTTTTTCCATTCCATCCTATTTGCATAGACTGTTCTGCCTGATTGAGCAGCTTGGGCTGTCCAAGGGACCCCCCATTGTTCCCAGATCATTTGGAGATGGCAGAGATGACAAGATTCAGGTGAGAGATGATGTGGGTGATTTGCTCATACATCCAGCCCAAGCCAGACACTCTCAGGAGCAGAGCTGAACAACGGGGAGCACGTCCAGGGAAAAGAAAGAAAGGAAAACTGTTCTGTCCTAGATTTTTAAATGGGAATTACTCCGGATCCAAGGTTTTGTGTTCTCTGCCCCAAAGTCAGAGTAAAATAAATGTTTAACTCCATCTAGATGATAGTACAGAGCACTACAAATATTTTTAATTCATAATTTCTCACCAAACTTACAACAGACCAAGAAGATATGGATGACTCAAAGAGTAAATAGGATCTTATGAAATCGTGACTGGCTTTGTTCCCTTAGAGAAGAGTGTCTATTATTCAGATAATATTCAGATAATAACCCTCACCCCAAGAGCCCTTCATCTTGAGTCCAAGAAAGTAAGCTTCGATCAATTCCTTAGAAAGAGAAAGAGACTGGAGACAGACTCTTTCTCCTGCTTGAGTCTTAGGAGACTAAACTTTGAAAGATTAAATTTAGGTGGTTAAACACTGGAGCAGATTGAATTGGTGACTAAGGAAAAAAAATGAGAATTTGGAGTTTTTAAAATCGTTCCATTTTCACTGATGTCTGGCTATCTCTCAGAAGTTTGCAATGGAGGTTGCCCTACATTATTTTGTTAAATATTGATACTTTTTTATTTAAAAAATTTAAAAGAAGGGAGTTATACATCCCCGGAGGAATCCTCCACTCTCTTCCCGTCTCCAGGGAAATTTTCGCGATTCCCAGCGGCTCTTCCGAGCTGGCTCGTTAGAAGAGGCAGAGGCTGGCTTGGCTCAACAGGCACTCGCCCAAGATGGAGTTGGATTGGCACTGTTGCTTTGACTTCGTAAAACGAAGAACAAGCGTTGGAGATCCGAGATTATTGTAATTTTTTTTCCCTATCTGTCCCTTCCCTCCATCCCAGTCTTATGTACTTTTTGCATTTATTTAAATCCAGGTACATACATACAGACATCTCTCGTAAGGAATTGGCCTAAGCAATCGAGGTTATTCCGAGGCAATTCTGGATTTCTGACATTCGCGTCTCCTTACAGTGCAAAGATCTCTTCCACTCGCCGCCTCCCCAGTCCCCCCCCCCACAACATCTGCTTAGCCCGGAAGAAGGAAATAAATGTGTGGCAGGACTCCAGCGATGCTCAGGCCCAAATGCAAGTGCCTTAATCCCACTGTCGTCCACAATCAGCGGAAGGAAGAAAAAAGGAAGGGAGGGAGGGCTAAAGAGTTACAAGTATTTATTTATAATTAAAGGCTAAATTCTGCCCACTGCTGAATCTCGGCTTCGAGGCAGAACGGCTGGAGCCATCAGCTTGGCTTCCGAAGGTCTCCTGCCGGCATTTACTGGAGATTGCCAAGGGATGGCTGTCGGATGAACCTGTTGAGCTCGCGGAAAGCAGTGTTCAGATTATCGCCAGGCTGCAGTTGCCTAGACCGCACTCCGCGTTAGTGGGCCACGTTCTCTCCAGGGGAGCAACCCAGAGATCTATAGGATCGCGCAATCCTATAGATTGCGCAATCCCGCAAAACTGCCCCCCTCCCCCTTATTTTGGGGAGAGAGGGACGGTGAAAAGAAAAATGGGTACTCTGGCCCTGAAGTTGCCTGGGGCTGGCATTCCGGACGATCACATAGCCGCTTCCGTTGAGACTAGCCCCCCCACCCAAAGGGTCGCCTCCAGATAGCCTGGGCCTGATTGGGATAGGCCGTTTTGGGGAGGCACGGAGTCCAACTGGTAGCATCTGCCTGCGATGGGGGCTAAGCTGGCTCTCCCTTGCCTTTGGTTAGACGCCCCCTCACCCGTTCCTTGCCCTCTGGGTCTTTGTTGCTCCCTACTCCGGGGTTAAGAATACGGAGAGACCCGAGCAGGCTCTAGAACGGGTTTAATTTCTAGTGTTTACTGATCGTTCGAGAGGCGCTTATCTCGATGAATATATAACGATTAATGCAACCGCAGGTTTCCAGATAAGTGATTGTGATGGAGATTGTTGGCGAGAAAATAGACAATTATCCGCTGTTAGCTTTATATAAAGATCGCATTAACTTGAATTAGTTATCAGACAAAAGAACATCCGAAAGCTGCACCTTTTGCCTTCCAGGCAACCGTTCTTGGGGACAGATCCTGGCCAGACGTTTCTCCAAGCACTCCATCGGGCAAAAGGCAAAGAGGGGCGGCCCAAGGGGTCCAAGGCCGTGGGGATGTTGTCGAACCTCTTATTCAGGGAAGGAAGGGGGAACTTTTAAATGACTCCCCAGGCGGCTCGGTAGAGCTCGGTTGCTTCCACTGCGCTGTTCCTGACGGGAAAGACTCATCCCCCCCTCCCCACTGTTAGGAGGGGAGGCAGTCATTATTAAGTAGGAGCGAAAGTGTCCCGTTGGGGAGGGGAGGGGAAGGACGCGCGCTCGACCCCGAGGAATTCTTAGGGCTTCCACTCCACTCAACGCCCCCCCCACGTTCCCCCCGCCGAGAAAGAAGGGAGGACAAGCCCAGTTGGGGAGCGGCCCCCATTGTGTCGGCAAACAATTGTCCGGTCTTTCTTCTTCCGCGGAGGTGAGCCGAAGCCTTGGAAGCTGGTGGGGCTTCCAGGGAGTGCGGGAGGGGATGGGGTACACAAGCGCTCGCAGTTCTCTCCGTGTCAATTCACCCCCCCCTAACCCTCCTCCTGTTTTAAACTGCTGCCGTGGAAGTTCAAAACAGAAGGGGGGGAATCGAACCACTCCAGTGACGGGGGAGGGAAAGTGCTTTGGCGGGCGTTGCTGCTGGAGAGGCGAATTGGCTGCCGCCCAAGAGCTGGCGAGAGTCAGACGCTGGGCCTTGGGCTCCTTCCCAAGAGAGGGCCCATCCGGTGCGGGAGGGGGGGCTCCTTCCCGCTTGCCAAGCCAGCTCCCCCCGCAAACCTCTCGCTGGGCTCTCTCCCAGGGCCTCTCCGTGCGCTGCGGCGCTTTCTGGATCCCCGCTGAAAGGAGCGGCTAATGACCCCCCGTTCCCAAGCCTGGCAGGCCGGCCTCGGCTCTGTGTGGTCCAGGCCTTCCTTTCCCAGCTCGCCCCTCTCGGCGGTCGGGCGAAGGGGCTCCCTCGGCTCGTTTGCACCTGCGTCGCTTCTGGCTCCTTCAGGAATGCGCTGAAGCTTGTAATCAGCTTTGTGAAGCCATTGAGCGCCCGGCCGAGGGAAACTTCCAAGGCTCGCGGAGGACCGGCCGGTTGAATGAGAGTCAGCATGGGGCGCCTCTCCAAGGCCCGGCGCTGCCAAATTCCAACAGAGCCCCGCACAATCGCTCCACACAAGCGGGGACGCGTCCCCCGCCCTGAGAAAAGAAAAGCGAAAATGCCAGTCGCAGAGGTTGGCCATTTGTTCCCAGATTAGGGGCGAAACTCGGCAGGCTGCTCGGCCGGATTAACCATCCAGCTATCTATTTCTCATCTGCCCATCCAGCAAGCAGCGGAGGCTCCTCTTTTGAGTGTCGGCTGGGCAGAGGATTTGTGTGCGTGTGTGCGTGTGTGTGTGCGTGAGCGTGCCTGTTGTGCTTGATTAAGAAAGGTAGCCTCAATATTATAAGCAACTCCGGAGAAAAATAGCTTGCTCCCTTTAAAACGCAAAACTATGACTTGCGACCAATTTACTTTGGCAGAATATCTGATTAGGAGCGATGGTGCTACAATATTTCAAAACTGTGTTTGGAAATTGCAGCGGAAAGGAGGGGGGAACAGGCGTGGGGGGGGGGGTAGCAGCGGGCAGCAACATCATTTAAAACCTCAACCCTGGATAAAACTTGGTCATATTTGCAACCCAACATTATTTTTCCTTTTATCCCAACGGGGCTCGGTGCAAGCGAGGTGCCCGCAAACTCAGTGAAAATTGGGAGGGGGTTCCAAGTCCCTCTTTTGTTAGAGCCGAGTTGCATGAGAAAGGCGACCACCGAAGAGGACAAAGACTTGGGAAAGATGTAACTGGCGCAGGAGGCAACGGTTCGGTCAGGGGGTGATTCGTCTCCTTTTTCATCATCAGGCTCTAGAAATGCCTGGTGAAGTGTTGCCCCAACGCCCCCGCGAAAATCCGAGGATTTTTGTTTTGCTTCGCAATTGGTTTGCAGGACGCCAGAGTGAAAGGTGTTCGCCTTCTGTGATTTACTAACTCGCCGATTCCACCGAAAACGAGGCGGGACCGTGGTTCGTTTCGAGACAGGTTGACTTACTGGCGTCCTGATGGATTCCTAAGGACGACATTTACATTCAGGTTTTATGCCAAGAGTTCTTAGGTTCGACATCGTCAGGCCTCTGGGAAATAATTAATTTACACTAGGAATGACACTAAGTCAACAAAGTTTAAGGCTGTAACACCAACCTGCCTTTCAGCGTGAATCCCTTATTTATGTGGAAAAGTTAAGTCGTTCTAGAAACTTTACGGCATCAAGCACGGTCGCTCCTTTGGGGCGAGGTATTGCATGTACCCGGCAGCCTTTGCAGGCAAGCCGGGTTGCTGGAGAGCCAGATCTGAGGCCGGACATTTAAACGGGGCTGCTGGGATTTGGGGCCCGATGGGGGGGGGGGGTTGGCGCGTCACGGTGCAGCTGAGTTGAAGCCTTTGGGTGCACCAAGGACAGGGCAGCAGCGGCCCAGGGGAGTTGAGGCCCAGCGGACTCCCTTGGCTGGGATAAAGAGTGAGCGCCGGCGCTTTGGCCAGGCCTTTTTCAAACGTCCCCTTTCCCCACCAATTTTTCCGTGCCCTCCTTTAGATGTGCGGGGACTACAACTGTCACAATTCCCCAGCCCTTCAACATAGGAATTCGGGGAGCTGTCATCCCAAGCAAGTAGAAGAATTCTGTTCTGGGCCTCGTGCCCCTGAGACACTTCGTGAGGTTGGCCTAGACTAGAGACAAGTGAGGAGGCCCAGTCCGGTTTCACGGGCTTGTGCCCTATGCCGAAGGGGCGTTAAGAGTCCGCCTCTTCGATCGTGCAGGGCGGAGCCCGCTTCCTTTATAGCGCGTCTCTGATTTACCGCTATTCCCTATCCTAAGCTCTTTATTGCGTGGAAAAAAATCTACTTTCGCAACGTTCAAAGGAGCTCCCCATAATTAAAAAAGCCCCCGCGTTTTCTTTTCATCCTCAAAACGGTGGTTAGTCGCACCAGTCAGGTGTCCCACTTAGCTCTTGATCGTCTAAATCTGGTCCCTGGGGCCGAACTTTTCCCGGCCAGAGAAGCACTCGACAGTCGCCAGCGCCACTCAGCCCCTCGGCAAAGTTTCCTTTGTTCCTGGTTCTTAATGAGGCCGCGAGCGAAGGCGTCTTCCGCACCTGACTCAGCCTCCATCCTCCTGCCGCACCTGCCTCTTCCCCGGCAGAAGCCCCTTCGGTTCCCACAGCGCTTGGCTTCCGACCGCTGGCGGGAGTGAAAGACCCGTCCGGCGGACAGCTCTGCACCCTCCCTGCATATCCGTTCAAGTTGTTAAAAGCTGGAAGAAACCACCCCCGAGTAAGCCTTCCCATCCAGACGCCTTCTGTTTAATGGCTGGCGAACGAAAGGCCCGCGCTCCAAGTTTGGCTTGTGAAGGGCGACGCTTTTACACTTTTAATGCTGATTCCACGCGGGGGAAAAAAATCCCGCTGTGAGATTTAACGAGTTGGTAGATGTAATCCAAAAGCAGCGAAGGAAATGTTGCGTTGAAGTTTGGGTGTAAAGGGATAAGCTTTACTTTGAAGCTAAGGAGCATTCCAACTATCTTGCCACCTGAAACTCTAGTAGCCAAAGCTTGCCCTCCCATTCATTCCAACCTACAAAGGAACTATTTCATTTTCTCTCACCCTCCACTAGGCAAATAAAGTTTTCTCTCCAACTTTCACCACAGCCTCCCCACCACCATCCCCACCACAACCCATCTTGCCTCCCTTGGAACTTGGGTGCTCTATTTTCTCTGTCTTTGCTTCTTCCAACTATTCTCAGAGACAAGGCAGGAGGATATGCAGTAATTCAGAAATTAGTGAAATTTTATTCTTGGTGGGCGCATTGGATTAAGAGGCTGGGAGAGTGTGAAACAAGTCAACGTGTAATTGTATGATAAGGCTCTCACGAGGAATTTATTGGCCAAGTTGCTATTTCTATTCCTTCCTAATCTCGTTTAGCACATTCATTCTCTGCAATCTGTCTCCATAATCTTCTGTGACAGCATGGCAGCCAATAGAAGCATGCATGTTTGGAGAGAAGAGAAAATATGCAGAGGCGTGATAAACTGATGCTAATTATCCATATTTAGGACACGGAGTGCAGAAGATCAAGGTTTACAAATAACAAACTAGAGCCAATGATGATGACTTCCTCGTGTGGAATATATTGTAGGGGACAAGATAAGGCCTTCACATGCAAAAGAGATTTATTGGTCAAAGGGTTCACCTTCCACTTTTCCACTTTTATATAGCAGTAAATTATTTAGGCTAAATTCACCAGAACATTACTCTTTTATTTGGCAATGTGCCATGACTTGCTCCTTCTTTGTGTCCTTTCAATGCAAATCCTTGTAGTGTAACATCAGTTGATAAGAAACAAATAATTGAAGTAATGGGGAATTCCCTTTAAATAGTGCATTTAAGATAGTACAGCAATCATAATCTAATTGAAGGGAGGGGTTGAGTCTGAAGGATAGAACAGAGGGAGCTGAGGATGGATAAAATGGCCAAACTTGGCTATTCAGCCAAACTGGTACCAGCAATATCTAAGAAGAAAAAGATGTGGGTTTCAGGTGACTTTTCCGTTTTTAAACCTTAAGTGGCTTTTCACATCCATGTAAAAGAAAACAGGTATACATTTAAATTTGGAAGTTATTGCCATTCCCCCTCCTCTTTTCACAAATCTGCTGCCTCCAAGAAATATGGAGATTCAGTTTTTCAACATTTCTGTTGTATGGTTGAGGGCTTACGAGGAGTAGTGATCTTAGTACTTTGCAATAATTGTGTCATACTTTTTTCTGCCAAATGCTTTGGCAATTAGAGAAAAGGGATGGTTCGGAATGGTTTATGGGATTGGATAAGTTACTTGTTCCCCAAATGGTAACATTTCCCCACATATTTATGTGGCATTTATTTTAATGTTTTTCCTTTCTTTTTTTCCCAAATACTTCCATCTCTATAGCTTTTGATTTTCACACCACTGCTTGTATTTGAAATTTCTGTTAAGATCTTTTAGTTTATTACATATAAGCAATATGCCCTTGGCCACTGACTCAATGATAAAAGCCTACAAATAGATTCAACTCATACACAGGAAATTTATATCAGTTAATTTGGAAGACAGAGAGCAGCAAGGGAGTTAAGAGGTTGGCATCATCTCCAAATCATTTTGGAGCCTGCAGTTAAACAACAGCATGGCTCTCCAAAAGATTTTCTTGAGCTTAGACTGCAACCTCAGCGTTGATACGATTTAATAACATGAAATAACGTGTATCTTTACCCAAGGCAATTTTTTGAAAGATGAGTGGAGCATTATGTATCAGGAATACCTACCCCAACACACACACACACACACACACACCAGCAGTTTTGTAAGGAAAGGGCACAATCTTTGTTTAAAATCTGCTCCAAACTGGGGGATTTGTAAACTCTTCCCGAGATACATTTCAATTTAGGAAATTAAGATCTTTGTAGAATTCTCAAGAAGAATTCTCACTGTTCAGGCTGCAATGCTGTTTAATTTTAAACAGGTATGTGTTTATTTGTATTTCCAATGGTATGAAGGAAGTGGGAAAGGAATATTTGTTTCAATCAGGCCTTTATGGTTTCTGGTCAGCCATTCTGTTTCTCCTGTAAACCACACTATTATCCTAAATTGATTGTTTTTTGGGGGGGGGGGGTTCTCAAATGCATCATAGCAATATTGGAAATCTACAGTAATTGAGAAATCACAGAAAAACTCTCATTTTTGCCCTAATGAAGAAAGAAATGATGCTCAGAACCAAAATCTTAACATTAAATTCTGGATGGTACTTGAGATCTAGTACTAGTTGTATTAATTTATGTGATCAATGACCAGAAAATTATTCAAGATCTAAATTATAAGAACTAAAAGATATGGTTAATAGGAAGTATTCTTCAAATGTTTTTCAATTCCTGGAGTTCTAGCCAAAATGAAGGGAAGTTATGGCAGTTGAAGCCCTAAACTTCTGAAATTTAGAGAACAAAAGGCTCTACCAAAGACCCGTAAAATTATTGTAAAAGACTTGTAAAGTTATTTTTATGACAGTGGATCCTGGTGAATAGCTTTACTTTAGATAGAAAGTCAAAATGAGGCTCCTGGAATCTTAGAAATAGAAAAAAATGATAGTGTTTATTTAAATAGTGGCGATAGCTTTTCTGTATGTGTGAGTGCAGAATGCAATATAGTGGAAGGAGTGTTGACGTCTGATATTCTAGATTAAGCAGAAGAGCAAAGAAGTATCTTTTTTACTCAAAAACCAAAGAAGAAGGATTTGGGGTGAATACCAAAGAATCTGCAGAAGTGAGGAGGAACTGGCATCAGAATGCCTAGAATTTTGACCTAGGATATCTGTGTAAGACCTTGAGAGAGTGTAAGACCTTTTGTTACTTCTGTTGCATTCAGCTCCTTTCATTACATTGTGAAACATGATGCCCAGAGCCATACTTGTTTCATTCATACAGCATTCTGCTTCACCTACTCTCTATGTGTGGCAACCTGTGCTCATCCTGACTACAGAAAACTAGGTTCACCCTCTCTGGAATAATGAAGGAGATAATAGACAGGGATGGTACTGACATTCCTTCATTTTAACAAATAGGAAACATCCAAGCATAATCAAAAAATCAAAGTTCACTATCAAATGATTTCTCTACTTCAGATTCTCTCACATTTTATTCATTACTGTGTTCTGAAAAATGTAGTTTCTTCTCATTTTCTGACACTTGTAATTCAGTATTTCTGGTAGCAACAGGTTGGGGAAGGCTTCTCTGGATTTTGCCTGTTATTGGAAGGGGAAGTTCTTTAAGAATTTCCACAAGGCTGAAAACAGGACATCAAACCTAATTGAAAATAAATGAATTGCTTTCACTTGTTTGTTCAATCATTCAGTTCTTCCCTTCCTAAAAGTTGTATGTGAGGGAGGTGATATGAATTACTTACATAGTTAGGAACTTTTAGTCTGAACAAATTAATTACAAATAAAAACCCACTAACTCTACATGTATTTCATCTCTGGTGACATCCTTGGGTGTGGAGATCACAACTTCTAGCATTCCTGGCAGTGGTGGGTTTCAAAATTTTTTACTACTGGTTCTGTGGGCATGGCTTGGTGGACGTGGCATGGCTTGGTGGGCATGGCTTGGTGGGAGTGGCAGGGGAAGGATACTGTAAAATCTCCATTCTGTCCGCAATCCAGGGGAAGGTTACTGCAAAATCCCCATTTCCTCCCGATCAGCTGCGACTTGGGAGGCAGAGAATAGATGGGGGCGGGGCCAGTCAGAATTTTTAGTACCGGTTCTCTGAACTACTCAAAATTTCTGCTACCGGTTCTCCAGAACTGGTCAGATCCTGCTGAAACCCACCTCTAATTCCTGGGCAGTGAGTTGAGAAAGTGGGGAGCATAATAACTTCAGCTCTGCAAATCACTTCATTATCATCCCTTTGTGTTAGAAAGATAGAAAGTCTCCCAGAATTCCATGGCATACTCATTCTTGTTTGTGTGTACAATCTGAAAATTTCTTAATTAAAACAATTAAAGTGGGATCATATACTCACTCACCTGAGAGTAAATGCAACACTGACTTTTAAGAAGATACCTATAAAATAGCATTACTAATCTCACTGATAATTGAATAAAAGATTTATGGAAAAGCTAAAAGCACCTGATCATTTCATGAAAAAATCAATGTGGGGAAGCACAGAGTATTGGACTGTTTTGTTTACAATCATTCTGACAGAGTCTGAAAATATTATAATTTATAAGGCACATAAACCACACATCCACTGTTACAGCCCTTGTAATTTGCCTACTGAGCAAATAGATCAGCAGATGCTGCTGCTAATATGGCACTGCACTACATCTTTCAACATCTTGAATCTCCTAACAATTTATGCAAGGGTCCTTTTTGTGGACTTCAGCCCTGCATTCAATACCATCATTCCAGAAATTCTTCTCACTAAACTGACTCAGCTAGCTGTGCCTGACCACACTTGTAAAGTGGATTATAAGCTTTCTAACAGATAGGAAGCAGCAGGTGAAGCTAGGCAAAATTACATTGGATGCTTGTACAATTAGCACAGGTGACCCCAGGGCTGTGTGCTCTCTCCATTACTCTTTTCTCTCTCTCTCTACCAATGAGTGCACCTCAAAGGATCCCTCTTAAAATACTGAAGTTTGCAGATGAAACAACAGTCATTGATTTCATTCGAGATGATGATGAATCTGCATACAGACAAGAAGTTGAACAACTGGTACTGTGGTGTGGCCATAACAATCTTGAACTGAACCAGTGGTGGGTTGCCCCCAGTTCGCACTGGTTCTATAGAACTGGTAGTAAAATTGGCGGGAGGCTCTGCCCACAGACCCCGATGTCACCAAAATGCTTCTGCGCATGCGCAGAAGAGCGCACATGCGTGAGAGTGAACCAAACGTGCGTGTACGGCCCCGCTGCAAACCGGTAGTAAAGGTAAGTAGAACCCACCCCTGAACTGAACATACCCAAAACTGTACAGATGATAGTAGATTTTAGGAGAGGACCTCCAATTCTACCACCTCTTACAATATTAGACAACACAGTATCAACAGTAGAAACCTTCAAGATTCTGAGTTCTATAATCTCCCAGGACTTGAAATGGACACCTAACATCAAAAACATCATTAAAAACACAACAACTAATGTTCTTCCTGCACCATGTCAGAAAGCTTAGACTGCCCAAGAAGTTGCTGGTATAGGTCTACAGAGTAATTATTGAGTCTCTCGTTGTACTTCTATAACTGCCTGGTTTGGCACAACAACCAAATAGGACAGACACAGATTTCAATGGGTAGTTAGGACTGCAGAAAAAACTGGACTGCAACCAGCTTGCCTTCTATTGAGGACCTTTGGATATTGCACAAGCCAAAAAGGGGGCTGTGAAAATATCTACAGACCACTCACATCCTGGACATAAACTGTTTCAACTTACTCCCCATCAACTTCTTCCCTGCATGCCGAAACAACTTGACACAAAGAGTTTTTCCCCCATGCCATCACTTTGCTAAACAACTAATTCGCAAAACACTGTCTTATGCCCTAACAGGGATGTTAGGACATAAGACCCTAACAGGGATGTCAAACTTGCAGCCTGCAGGCCGGATGCATCACTGGCCATGCTCACTCACACCCCCATTTAGTGAAGGGGAAAATAGTTGCAATAAGTCATGTGAAGACAAGTTTGACACCCCTGCCCTGGGATATCAAACCATGTAGTAGGGCTGTATTACTATTACTCTTTTCATCTTTCCTATGATTTATTCCTTTAGCATCTTATGATTATCACTTTGTTGTTTGTATCTTATGATTTATGTTAATTGCTTTTATTTATCACTGACTGTTGTATCTTATGATTTATGATGATTGTATTATGATTATGAACATAATTTATCATTTGTTGCTTGCATGTACACTGAGAGCTTATGCACTAGAGACAAATTCCAATCACACTTGGCCAATAAAAAATTATATTCTATTCTAATTTCAACAGAATTTAATGTTTCTTGCAAATGATAGTCATAGTTAATTCTTGTTGACTTGCTAAACTGGATTTAAAAGAAATTCTGTGTGATAAGGAGATTCAATGAGATTCATCCCACAATATCTTTCCAGAGCTTTTTCAAGAAAATTATTCATGCTTACTATAAGAATTTTATGCAATGTTGATGACATTCCTTTATACATGCTGTTAATGGTCTTAATGGTTAAGTCCTAGATAGTATTTGATAAAAGGATAAATTTTATACTAAATCTTATTATTTGTTTAGACGATCTTACAGTATAGACGTTCTGAGTCACAGTTGTCATAATCACTACACTTTCTTGAAATGAAGAGCTATTGTCTTATTTAATAGACTTGTGTCTACTCTTTCAAAGTCAAGTTGTTTTTTCTCCATTTTATACTAACAACACTCCTATGAGCCAGATTAGATGAAGAGATAGTGATTAATTGGTCCAATGAACTTCATGGTTAACTGTAGATTTGAAATTGGGGTTTTCATGTGCTAGCTTTATAACGTAATCACAAACTAGTATCCCAAATCAGCTTAAACTCAATTATGTCTATACTGAATACTTCAGTTAAAATATTCATAGTTTTTAAAAAAATCAAATAATCAAATAAGCCTATTCATATGGGCTTATGAATTAACTCCCAAACAATTTTTAAAAACTGATCTAAATCTATAGGACACATTCTTTTCTTTTCACTTGATGAAAAAATTATATATATATATATATATCAAACTCACATTTCAATTCTGGCATTTGCAGAT
Organism: Ptyas mucosa; assembly: GCA_012654045.1. NCBI lineage: Eukaryota > Metazoa > Chordata > Lepidosauria > Squamata > Colubridae > Ptyas > Ptyas mucosa. The sequence continues at coordinate 7,573,615 of WNWU01013815.1, read as the reverse complement.
AGAATCAAATTATATTTTTATTTTAAACACAGAAGAACTACCCAGACTCTAAAGTGCTCAGGGGATTAATGGTCTGAGTCAGCATGCGGCAGATTTCTGTTCTCTAATCAAGTATAACTGCATCTTCCCATTGAACTCAGATGTACTAAATTGTGCACTTCTATCTTGTAATAAAAGGGGGCAAGTTCAGAATCATTTGAAAACTATATCAGGATGATAAACATTAAGCTATCATTGATTTAATAATGTAATAGATACAGTCTCCTCCTCAGCCATTGTTAAATTTTCAGGTACTTGGAGATATGAGGTCCTGAATAATCTGAATTTGTATTTTTTTTCATACTTTAAAAGATTTCTCAATTCAAAGGGTTATCAAGCCTTGAAATCCCATTGAAATCAATAGGGTAATTAAAGCTGCCTCAGAAAGGAACAATTTTAAGCTCAGATCAGAAACGTATTTTTTTATATTCATGCATTTAGTGTCAATCACAAAAAGCTACTTATATTCACCATATAACTTCCATCAAGTGTAAGCACTGTTTGGACTAAAAGCTGCTGTATAGTTTGTGTTGATATAACTAATGAAGTTAAAGTTCCTTTTAAGGTGATTAGTATGTTGATGACTAATCGCACATGCAAGTTATTTTTTGGTGCTTGAATTAAATAAGATACTGCTACAAACTCTGCAAATATGTAACAACCTTACATTCTCCTTCTACCATCTCAAGTTCTAACAATAAGGCTGACTTGTTAGGAGTTTCTTTGTACACTGTATTGTACAATAACAGGAAGAATGCACTACATTTCTCCTAAAAATTCCTAAGGCCTGAAGTTGGATTATAGTTTGCTCTGCAGTATAATAGGGAGCAATAACTCTAAGGATAGTAGCCTTATTAAATTGTACCACTGTTTACTTAATATTAAGACTAAATTTGGGAATACCAATTATTATAGAAAGAACTAGTATTTGAGTTTTTGAGGTTAGCAACCAACCAAATCTAATCACATAACTTTTTATATTAATTACTATCTGTAATAATTCAACCAGGGACTGGTCTATGATATATCTACATATGCATATTTTCTTTAAACAGCAATTCTTGACTTAACTGATAGACTGAACATATTACTTTGTGAACAGGGAAGGTAATAAATTGATGTAATGAATAAATAAACATCAAATAAACATCAAAATGCCTCTGGGCATTAAGTGATTTTAGTAACAGCTTCTAAACTGTATTTAGTAATCCTTTATATTCCTGTTTTATTTAGCCAAGTTAATGAGATATCTCTGGTACAAGACAATAATTACTCACCTGTGGCTTTGGCATTATACCAACCAATCTCTTCCTCTTCTCAAGGTCTTGGGAACAATATTGGCTGTTCACTGTTGTGCTTTGTCCCCTTTCCCAATTTTTCCTCAGAAAGGGATTTATCCTGAGGCTGTGAGGATTTGGATAAGGGAAGAAAAGAGACTTAATGGTCCTGCCAGGCTGCTTTAGGAAAGATGTTTGTATGTAATTAAAGGCAACACACCTTTCTCCCCAGGCTCCCCATCCCAACTATCAGTGTCCTTCACAGTTCTGTATTTTAGTTTCAGACCTATGTTGGTCAGCCTCAATGGAACCATAGAATGTCTGTGTACTCAGTATTATGAAAATCAGAAATGCATTAGAGCTGCTTGTTCAATTTTTGTTCCTTTTCCTGGATTTAAATCACTTGATAAAAGTTTTTACATCAATTTCCTTTACATATGTATAATGGGGTTTCTCCTAAGGAGTGAATTTCTATTTCTATTAGATGAAAAATTGCTGTGGAGGTCATATTTTGGCAAAAGGATTTTTACCTGTGAAGATACATTCACATTACATTTTCATTTCACAAAATTCTAATATTAAATAAACATGTAAGAAATAACTTCTAGTTATTTTAATGGATAATAATTGCCTTATTTGCCTCAGTAAGTATCTCTTAATAAAAGATGAGAGAAATAAAGAATGAGAATTAAACAGGTAATGATTGACTTAACTAAATTCATCTCTACTTTAATTAAAAATTCATTTTCTGGTCCCATGTGATATGTCTACACTTCTATTTCCAGAGGTTCTTTAAAATGGGAAATTTTCATTTTTCCCTTAAATTTAATTACTCTAGTAAACAAGAACTTCAAAGTACTTGGAACAAATACAATAGAGAGAGAGAGATTGTAATGAGCTGGCAGTTTTCCTAAGGTGGAAGAATAGACTGTGCCACTTTTATATTTCAGGTGGGTGTTCTGGTGTCACACTGTTGCTGTTGTTAAATACTTGGCTATGTGAAAAACAAAAGAAAGCAAAGCAAAGCAAAGCAAAACAAAACAACAAAAAAAGAGAACCCTATCTGTAAATAGCATAGGAGATTGCAAGGTTTCTCCCCGGTGTCCCGAACTCCCCCACAGACATCTGAAGTAGTCTACTCCACTCCACTGTTACTTCTCAAGAGGCCACCACCTCATTTTGCTGCAGGAATAGGCTAGGTCTTCTTATGGTATAAAGATTAGCATGTCTAATAATCAATTCCCACTTTTCTTCCATTACAATTATCTTTTTCTTGCAATGAGACTCAAAGACATTATTTATATATGTAATATTTGAATAACTAACACCTTGAATGGTGATTTTCTCTCTTGAGCACTGGCCATGGATAGGAAAGGGGGAAAAAGTTCCTTGGCACCATATTTTTTTTCCATTGGAAAAAATTATGAAATATGAGGTTTTGTTATTAATATTGATATCATTGGAATGTGGTCTGTTTCTGATTTCTTAGTTCCGCCATAAAAAAAGCAGAAAGATTTGAAAAGTATGGGGCACATTCTGTATTTTCCCAAACAGTTTTGCTGTGGTGAAATGGAGGTTTAAAAAAAAATAAGCAATTAGTATTGCATAAGCTTGGAAAGGGGTCACAAGAACAGCTGCCAACACCAGCCCCTATCCAGCAGGGCCTACAATTGAGAGCTGACATAGCATATCCTACATGGCGGCAAGAACAATGGTGGTGTTTGCGTGGCTTGAAAAGGGGGAAAGTGCCCAAGAGGCCTCCTTTGCACATCCTTCGGCAAAGACTTAATTGCCTCAGCAAGTCTCCACAGACTGTGCTTTTGCTACAGACGGTGGTGGCCTTTGGTACCATGTAAAAAGTTGCCATGGTTGGAGTTTCATTTGTCTAATATGTTTACTTCTCCAATGAAATTATCTGCATTATCATGATCTGTGAGTTTCTTCAGCCTAATTTCAGTTGTGGTATTTATTTTTCATGTGGTTGTGATTAAATCCAGAGAGCTGGATGTTTCCCCCCCCCTCCCCCCAGACAAGAGAGCAATTCTAATTTCCCACATATATTCCCTTTTGTTAGTACATCAATTATTTTTCCACAGATCTATGGAGCTACTTATGGTAAACTCCCCTTTTTAAAATTAGCTATTTTAGATAAGGAGTAGGGAGAACATCCAGAAAACAGGGTGGAAAAGTTGCGTATAAGTAACTGGCCTGCAAAATACTATCCCTCAATTATATCGGCACCAATCATCTTAAGGTAATCATTCCCAACTTGGCACTCTGAACTACAAATGTACTGAACTACAAAGCCCACCATCCCCAGGCAGTGTGAATTAGAACAAAGGGAGTTGTAATTAAGTGCCTCTGGAGGCTGCCAGGTTGCAGTTCGTAGGTGTTGCTTGTTTTGTTCCCGTTTGCCAGATGCAACTTCCTACTGTAGGAAGAAGGAATTGCAACTCCAGCCCCCAACTTTTACTTACTTTTGCTGACACCGATTGAGAATGAAGGGAGTTAAGATTTCACCAGCATCTTGAGACCACAAGTTCCCCAACCCTGCCCATATTCCTGGAAACATCATATGGCAGAATTTCATAAGAGATTATTTATCTCTGGGTGTTTTGTCAGACAAAACAGCTTCTTATATGCAAGCTTTCAGAGAGATCTGAAGATAGATTTAGGTGGAGGCATGGACAGGGGATACAGGAAGCTCTCATCCAAATCCCTGCCAGTTTCTTCATTTTTACCATAGTCTTTTGGTTCTCAAAGTTGGAAGAGGATTGAAATTCTCTCAGAAAGAGTTTTTTTTAATGGCTCTGATGGTGTGGTTAAAGATACAAGTGGGAGACTGTGAGGACGAAGTTCTCACTAAGCATGGAAGCTACTGAGGTGATCTGGGCCAATCATTCTTTCTCAGTTCCAGGAAGAAGATGGCCATGTGGCAATGGCCACTTCTGAAAACCTGCCAGAAAAACTTCAGGGGCTTGTCTATGCAATCACACAACTCAAGACTGCTCACATCCCCACACATTCGGAAAGGCCTGGAGGCAGAAAGTTCATCTGACATTCCAAATACACTCTTCCTTTCTTCTGGCTTTGAAATCAATAGCCCAGTTAAATGGTAGTCTATAAAGATATCCAACTACGGAGACCTTGGTTTCACTCTTAATTGTCCTGCCAAGGATGTCAATAGTGAACAATATTCGAGAAGGAGCGCGGTCCCTTAGGGAGGAATTATTTTGGCAAGAGTATTGGCAGTCCTGACCCGGCTCTGCCCGAGGAAACCAGAATCCCGCCGCCTAAAGATTGGGCCGCAACCGCCAATGATTTTCTCCCAAAATGGCCACCCAGTTCAGCTTCTTCTTCGCGCCAGAGCCGGCATTTTTCGGGCCCGCGCCTGAGCGCCGTGACCAAAAGCCTGGCCCAGATTCGCCCCCCCCCTCCCTGCGCGCGCAGCAGGGGGCTCCGGTTTCACTTCTTGCCCGGCAAGCCTCTTACAGCAGTGGGAGCCATCAGCGGTTTTGGCGGCCGGGTGATCGTAAATAGGTTTGACTAGCCGTTGATCCCGAGGTCAGATCTCTCCGGTTTGCTTAATCCCACGCTCTGCAAACACTCTCACCCCCCCCTCTCCCTCCACTTTTCGCACCGCCGCCCTGTCCTGCCCTGCCCTGCCTCCAGCCCTTGCGCTCCCGCCCCCAGGCCTGAGGCGCTCAAAAGAAGGAGCGCCGCTATCTATTCGCGGAGAGCTGAGAGGCTCGTCGCTTACCTCTGGGGAGGGCCGGTTCAGTGACAGGAGAAGGGCTTCCGAAAAGCCACGGAGGACCGTCCCAAGAGAGGAACGGAGTGGGGTGGGGGGACCCCGGAGGGAAGTGAGCGCAGCCAGACTGCGGGGGACGGCCAGCGAAGGCAGGCCCAGACTGAGTTACGGGAGGGTGAAGGAGGAAAACGAGGAGTGCGTGGCTGGTGGAGACTCAGCTGAGGCGGCACTGGGAGGGATTCTTTTCCATGAGATTTACCGGCCCAGCCGTTCGGTAGGCTGAGGCGACGGGAGGGTTCGGTAGCAAGAAACAGCCGCAAGACTTATTTGCCGTGGCGAGGTGTTTCACTCCCAGGGAAGTCGAGGCCTGCCTGGGAGACTTCTGCCTGATTTCCCCCGGGGTTCTCCTTGGCTCTGATGACTCTGAGGATTAGGGAGGGGGACGGACAACAGCAACACTCCGGGGCTCTCCCTAGTTACTCTCTCTTGGTGTAGAAGGAGGTCTCCGGGATTTGGGCACTAAAGGGTACTAAAAAAAGCTCTAAGAAATCGGTTGCAAATCAGGAGAATCTTAAAAATGAGTGGATGGCGCGGGCTGCTCTGGTGGAGAAGACGCGGGTCGGGGAAAAAGAACCGGTGAAGTTGGAAACGCGGCCCTCAAAACTGGCGAAGGGATCGATCAACCCTGGTCGTAGGCAGCCCTAAGGGCGACTCTCTGTTTCCCTGGCCGTCAAACCCTCTTCAGGCAAAGCTTCTCCGCAGCGCTAGCCTCTTCCCACCAGGCGCTTCTGGGAAAGGAGATGGACTTAATAACGGGGGCAGGGCAGCGATGGTTTGGAGTGGGAAAGGCGCTCTCGGAGATAAGGAAGGGTAGAAGAAAGGCAAAAGCTGAAGTTGGGGAGATCGCGGGAGGTGGGGACGCCAGTGTCAGAAAACGAAGGACTCCCAAGAGAAGGCCGAGAAAGAGAATCTGGAAGGATTAAATAGGTCAGGCACACCAAGGGAAGAGGAAAAAGATTCCGGAGAGTTAAGTCAAGTTGCAAAGGGGATAGTAGCTTGGGGCGTTAATTCAACCCACACAAGATCTACTGTATCGCGTCCTGACAGGAAATGTTTGATGTTAGAATAAATAGAACAACTTTCAGGCGCAGAACTTTGTTACGGGAAGGGCCAGAGAGGATTACCTAACTGCTAATTATGGAATACACATCGACGTTTACTGCGCGCCGAATTCGGTTTTTCTTTTCTTCTTGGCGGTCTGCTGTGGTCGGCAAGAAAGGCTGGGAAAGGGCAGATTGGTCGCCCCTCCCCCCCCCTTCCCTCCTGACCCTCCCCCCCCCGTCCCAAGCGCTCCGGCTGGGGCTTCATTGTGCGTTTTTCACGGTTCTCTAAGCAGATCTCAGAGTGTTCCCACCTCCCACTTGGCTAAGATAAGATCTGAACGGGCCAGAAAGAAGGCTTGTCTGATGGAGAGGGCAAGGGAAGGGGCTGCTTGAAATTCGACTTGAGGTTGTCCTTGGAGCAGCATTGCGAGTTCTCATCAGTGCCCGAAAACGCCCTGCGCCCTCCAAAATAGCAAAGAGGCTCAAATCTACCTGGGAACGTTGGATTTGTTTGCGGGCTAAGGTTTTGACCTCCTCCTCCTCCTCCTCCTCCCGGATGGAGCGCGCGAGAGAAGCCAGCCGGGGGAGGAGGGGCATTGTTCTCGTTCCCCACTACCCAGTCCCGAAGCATGGGTATCCGAGCTTCTCAAAGCCACCGTCCCTCACGCTTCATTGCCTCTAAGTTGATCTGGAATAACGTCTCGGTAGCACTGAAGAAGCAGCCTTCAGTAGAAAGAAACCCACACAGGTGGTTTTAATAGCCTTGCCAGTCAAACTGTAGGGTGAACAATTCTGCATTTCCAAAGGAGAAATATTTAAAATAAAACAATCGTTTACAGTTTAGTTTAGTTGTCTCTATTCACTCAGTAACAGGCAATTTCATTTTTTTTTAAAAAAAAATCCTTACTTCTAACTTTATTATTATTGGGATTTATTCTATGAGGATTAGAAAGATTTTAAAAAAAATAGAAACAGACACTAATTGTTCAGACACAAACTGAACAAATCTAATAAAGGTAGTCTTTTTTCTCATATCATGACCACTAGCAATACAAGGACACTGGGCAACCAAAACTAAGTATTTTTTAATCCAACTGATTGTAGTTGGACAATCAACAAGCATACACTTCATTATTTCCCAATGGATCTTTAGCATACTATACTTTGGCCCGCATTGTTTCTCTGTAATACCAGTAAAGTTAAATGTTTTAAGGGTTGGGGGTATATTTGAATTAGGAGGTTAATTGGAATATATTAATAGCACCGCAGATGTTATTACAGTATAACACCCAGAGCTAATGCTCAGAACAAGAGATTTGAAATACCAAACCTGATGCCAGAATGTGGAGGTAGTACATTTGGTATTTAACCTTTCCCCATCCACTTCTTCCCTCACCCCACCTCCCCCAGTTCCTGGGGTGGTTTGCATGCAAAGAGAAATGCAGATTACTTTCTCAAACGCTAAGAGGTTTATTACATTTCTCTACAAAATCAGATCTGGATCTGACAGCTGCCAATTTAATGAACTGTAACTGAAGATCCTCACCGATTATTTGCACAGATTGCAAGCCTCTATACTTTGTGAACAGGTGTATTGAAGTAAAGGTGCAATTTTGGAATGTTTCTGCCTTTCTCTGTCTTCTCAACCAACACACTGAAATGTGACAGGGAGAGAGAAAGCGCAGATCAAGCACCGATTGGTTTAACCAGAAGAAGCAGCCTTTCCTTGGCAGGATCTTGGTTGGGAAATGATACATAGATCCACTGATGCCACAAGGGTACCACTTCAAAACATTCACCTGCAGTACTGGGGGGCATCAGAGAAAAGTGTGTGTGTGTACAGGGTAGAGGTAGAATTAATCAAAGATCAAAATTGTACTGAATAAAATAAGCAAGCAAAATGGAAATATATTTTATTTCCTTTCAAAAAAACAAACAAAACCCCCAATCTATAAAGAAAACTAATCATTTAAATAAAGATGGCTATTGCTTAGACCGCAAAACAATATAATGTAAGCAGTTTCTAAAAGAAATTCAATCAGTCAGCTCTTGCGGTTGTTAACCACATCACTTCAAAATAAATGTCGCTGAAACCAGAGGAGCTTACTTCCAGAAAATGTGTGTGGCTTCTCATCTGTCAAAGGTTTTACTCTGGAATAAACTGGCACCTACCAAGGGTTTCATAGAGATTCAGTAGTGGTTATTTCTGAGTAAGTTGTTTCAGGAACTGCAGGCAATGGACACAAATAAAATATTAAATATTTACTTTATCCAATATTTTTCTTCTGGACTTCATTGCCATCCCCCACCCAGGCTATTAACAGGCATGATTTCCTTATATGTTTTCTTTCTTTCTTTCAAGTTGAAGCAATAATTATAATCTGCAACCTAACCTTTGGCTTTAGTATTCTGTCAAGTTTAATACCTAACTTCATTTTAGCCATGGAGGAAATAACTTTTAAAGTAAAATTTAAAACATTAAACAACAGAAATTTCTGCAAAGAAATATATTATTTGAATGTAACAGCATTTATCCTCCCCCAAAAGATCATTTTGCTGGGGCAATATAGAAACCATTTTTTAAACGTTAGCTATCCTTCATTGTGCCTAAACTTGACCAATATTCATACAAGAAATTGTTTTTCGTCTAAATACCACAAACACAGTGTGGAGTGAAAGAAATTGGGAGCTGGGGGAGAGAGAGGCATTGTCCAAACTTTTTAAAACTCTGGTGCTAACTAAAGAAACAGAAGTTAGATAAAAACTTATTTATGTTTACCAAGCAGTTACATAATTTAACAAAATAAATGAAATACAGTCTAAAAATGACTTACTGCATTGCCTTCTTTAGCCATACTGCACAGATATTAAAATAATATCCCAAACCTACACCACTTAAAAACAAATTAAAAACCCCACTTTCCTCCATTTGCTTTTTTTTTTTTAATTCTACCTTTAATATTTTAAAAAAATAACTCATGGTGGCAAACATATTTAATGCTCCTTCCTCCTCCTATTTTCTCCACAATAACAACAAGCCTGTGAAGTAAGTTGGGCTGAGAGAGTGACTGGCCCAAAGTCACCCAATCGGTTTGGGACTGGAATTCAGTCTCCTTTTTGTAGCCTGGTGCCTTTAAATCACTAGATCTAACTGCTTTAAAATAAAAACCATGAAAGTCTACCCCATGTTAGATTTTTGGTGTTACCGATCTTTTCCAGTTATATTTAAACATACAAAGTGTCCAGTTTAAAGGCATGTCATGAATTAGTATATTTTGGATCACCTGGTTCCAATTTTATTTTGAAATTGATTTAACTCAGAATCAAACTTATCTTTAGATTTTTATTTGTTTTCTTCTTCAGCGAAAATGCTTTTTAGTAAACTATATACACATTTATGAATTCCCTTTTAATGCCTAAAATTAATTAAAATTATTCCACAATGCATTTACAAGAAAAAATATAAAAAGTTACCAAAAGAAAAATGCAGACATAAGAAACATTTACAAAATTCAGAATATTGTTCTTGATCATGAAACAAAAACCCTTATAAATAAACAGAACCAAAAGAACCCTGCTTTATAAGAAGCACCCCAAAAAGTTTTAAGATGGTTCTTGACTTTATTTTTTCTTTAATTAGGCTTTAAAATCTTCACAAGAAGTTGCCCCAATAGCGACCAGTTAATGCTTCTATATGGCAAAGAAGTTGGCATCACCTAAACCTTTGAATTATTAATAATAATTAGCATTTTCTTCTCTCGGTTTCTCTCCCGATCCCCATACTGCTTAGTAAATAAAAAGGCTATGTGATTTGTGGGTGAATGATAAATACTGTACAAAAGGGGGAAAAAAACTCAGTTAAAACACAGTTCGTCTAAAACAACAACAGAAGGAATAATAATAACAATAATAATAATAATAACCCCCACTGGTTTCAAAACCTAGTTCTTTGGGCTGAGGGAGACACGAGAAGGAGTTAGCATTACAGCAACCTGTTACCTTTTCTCTTCATTATCCTTTGTACTATGAATGTTTGTTATAATAATAATAATTATAAGGACTTCAAAGCATCGCCCTGGTTCTGTACAAAAGGGGCTGCGGGGAAGAATTGGGAAAAGGGATGGCGCAGAGGGAGCCAGCCCGCTCCAAGGACCACATCCCCTTTGGCTGCAGTGGCGGCGGCGGCGGCGGCGGCGGCGGCGTCCATCCTTCGGTCCGTCTCAGATGTGCGTCAAGGGCACGGTGCCGTTCACTCCCGTGCCGGTGCCCTGATAGTGCTGGGGTAAAGAGTGGAGCCGGCTCTGGGCAGCGGCCGCGGCTGCAGCGGCGGCGGCGGCAGCTGCTGGGTCCCCGCCTTCGCTGCCGGGCAAGTACATACTGATCATTTCGCGCAGGTCCCCGGGACAAGGCGCCCGTGAGTGCGCTGAGGTGACGGGTGGGCTCACGCTAGGCTCGGATTTGACCAAGGACCCCAGCGCGCCGAGAGCTCCTGACGAGGCGGCCGCGGCAGCTGCGGCGGCCGCGGCGGCCGCAGCAGCCGAGTTCTGATGCGGCTGGGCGCCGTAGGAGATGCCGCCGTAGGCCGACGGCGAGGCGCTCATGTAGCCCTGCGAGTTGGAGATGGGGCTGTACTGGAGGGCGCCCATATCGTAGCGGTGCATCGGCTGGGGATTGTGCGGGTGCGGGTGATGAGCGTGGGCGTGCGGGTGGCCACCGCTGCCTGGGTGCTGGCTGTAAGCGAGCTGTGCTTCTTGCATCATCGCCGCCGCCGCCGCCGCCGCCGCCACCGAGCCCGGGTACGCGCCGTTAGCCCAGCCGTTCATATGCGGATAGCCACCGCCTGAGCCTCCGCCGCCTCCGCCGGCGCTCCCGCCACCCCCGGGGCCACCTCCGCCGGGACTCTCCAAGCGTTGGACGCCGGCGGGGCTCACTCCTACGCCCATAGCTACCGGAGGGCCGCCCCCGGGACCACCGGCGCCTAGCAGCCCGCCGGCCAGCGAATATTTGTCTTTCTTTAGCAAAGTCTTGGTCTTTCTCCTCGGCCGGTATTTATAATCCGGGTGCTCCTTCATGTGCAGCGCCCGCAGGCGCTTGGCCTCGTCGATGAAGGGTCTCTTCTCCGCTTCGGACATGACTTTCCACTCGGCGCCCAGGCGCTTGGAGATCTCGGAGTTGTGCATCTTGGGGTTCTCTTGGGCCATCTTCCGCCGCTGGCCCCGCGACCAAACCATGAAGGCGTTCATGGGCCTCTTGACTCGGTCTTGGTTGGCCTTGGGCCCCCCGCCGCCGCCGCCTCCGCCGCCGCCTCCTCCCGCACCGGTTTGGCCCGAAAGGTTGGTGGTGACCTGGGCTCCACCGGGCGAGTGCATGTCCGCCTCCATCATCATGCTATACATTCACGCAGTTTGCTAGGGGCCACCAGGCTCCACAATGTCAAAACATAGAGCAAAGGAGCCGGGCGTCTGCCGAGCGGAGGGGCGAAGCGAAACACAGGCGAAGGAGCCCGGGAGAGAAGAGAAGACGAGGCGCTGAGGCGTAAGAAACGGTATAAGAGTGCACTACGACGATCAAAGGTAAGGAGGAGGAGGAGGAGGAGGGAGCCCCCAAGAGTCTGCCTGTGGGGGCACTTCGGCTGGTCCCTGCGAGCTTGAAGAAAGAGCGGGAGCGCGCGCGCGAGGATCTCCTCAGGCGGCAGCAAAACTTTCTTCCTCCGGGGACCGCCTTGGCCCGAGGCAAACGGCGGCTGCGAAGGCGACTCGAACAGGTGCAAGGCGGAGAGCTGGCTAAAGAACAGCCGAAGTCCCGCAGCTCCACTGCGCCGAGGAGAACGGAGGAAATGCGAGCCCAACTCTCAACGCTTCTTTTCCTTCTCTCGCCTGGTAGACGCGCGCTTCGCAGGCAGGACTCCCCTCCTTCTCGCCGCTGCCGAAGTGATCTAATGGCCCCCCCTTCTCTGCTAACTTCCACCGGCAGAGAGGCAGAGAGGAGGGAGGGAGGGAGGGAGAGCGTGGAGGGAGGGAGGGAGCGTGTGTGACTCGCATCCGCCGGTCCCAAGTGAACGGAGGGAAAGAGACAGGAAACCCCCCTCCCCCTCTATCACCTCGGCTCCCCGCAAAATTAAAAAGGGGAGAAAAGAGACGTAATTAAATGATAAGCACCGAGGGAAAGGAGGAGGGGGGAGAAAGAAAGAAGGGAGGAAAGAAAGAGAGAGAGAAAAGAGAGAAAGAAAGAAAGAAAGAAGGAAGGAAAGAAGGAAAGAAAGAAAGAAGGAAAGAAGGAAAGAAGGAAAGAAGGAAAGAAAGAAAGAAGGAAAGAAGGAGGAGAATATAGGAAGAAGAGAAGGGGAGGAGAAAAGAAAGAGCCTCCAGCCAGGGAGCAGAACTTGCACAACAATTTGTTCTCGGTGGTTTCCCTCCTCGCGCCCGGAGGAACCAGGAAAGGAGGAGCAGCCGAGAGATTCGGCGAGAGACGAGCCCAGCAGCCATACAAGGCGCACCGAACTGGGATTAAATGAGTTTGCCTTGGCCAATGGGAGGGCGCCGGCGGGGGATGATTTGCATGGCGCAATTGAGGAGTGACGTCCGGAGGTGAGAAGTACAAACTCTTCTGGAGCTGGCAGGGAAGGGCGGGGGCGGAGAGGGTGTGAATCTCTGGGAGGGGCCTCGGAAGGGGTCAGAGCCACCATTAAAACTCTACCCAAGCAGGAGCAGCGGCGACAACAACAACAACAACAGCAACAACAACAACAACAACAGAACCAACTGAAGTAAGCGGTAATAGCCACCAATTACTACAATAGCGGCGTCAATAACGGCAACAATTGGTACAATAACCTTTGGGAGGTCATATGCCACAAAGACCAGCGATTCTCATTGGAATCAGGATTCAGGCAGCGTTTTACCCACCGTCGGATCGAGCTGTTCAAAATTTGAAATGCGCGCGCGACACATACAGTCGCACACGCAGACACACAAACACACAGACGGCGGTGCCTACAGTTTTAGCCGACACCGCGTGTATCTCAACCGGGAGGGGATAGCGTTCGCGAGTGGATTGACAGAAAGTGGGCAACCTGCAAATATAATTTTGCTCCCAAACTGGAGTTTGTATCTAATCTCAGAAAGGTTCTTTTTCTCTTTTTACCCATTCCTTTCTTAAGGCAGTGGGGTGTTTGTGTGGGCGCATGTGTGTGTGTGTGTGTGTGTGTGTGTGCGCGTGCGTGCACGCGAGCCAGTCGTAAAAAATGGTGCTGGGAAAGATAAAGTAAACTTTTAGATTAACCCTGTGTGACAACTTTAGGAGTGTGCTGGAGCACAGCCATGTTGTATGGAGGAGGAGGCATGGAAGAAGGACTCATTGAACTTGATTATTTGAAGTGATGAGAAGGGCACTGCCAGCTAAATATGTGCTGCACAATCTTTTGTGAACATTATGAATGAGAGGTGTGTGATGGTGCTATAAATAATTCTCAGGTAAACTAGTTAAAACGGAGTTATAGGGAAATTATTTTAAACTCTTTTTGAAATCTGGTAGTTAACTTTAACAATAAACACATAGAGGAATCCTTTCTATGTTTTATTGGTAGTAAGTCTTGTATCATTTATTGCCCAAATAAATTAAATTGAAGTCCTAAATTGAAGTCCTAAATAAACTATCTTTCTCTGATTTATGTCTTGATTGCAGTAATGGATTTTTCTCCTGGATGATCATGTTAAACTTGTGTTGTTCTACTGCCTCTCTTTGGTTCCTGTTCATAGGGAACACTTGTTCAAGAAGAAGCATTTTTAATAATAGAAAACAAGCACTCATATCCTAACTCAATATTTAGAGATATACATCCCCAAGATAGCATGTGCCTTCTTGTAATGTCTGTTACAGTTTACAGTCATTCCAATTTCTGCAGTTAATTAAATAGTTTATCAAAAATATTATGGCTTCGAGAGACTCAGCTGTAACCCTCCAGGCCTGCAATCTAAACAAGGTGTGCTAATATAAGGTGGCACTATTAGGATTTCACTTCAATAGGTATGAAAGTTGTACCTCTGTGTTTGCATCTCACTGGCCATTTGCTACCTGAAAATATTTTCAATTTTTTTTCTTCGATTATTGACTTTTGACAACTTTTGGCACAGTCAGTCTAAATGAAACTACTAAGTAGTTGTGCAAAAGCAAAATATAAGTAGAGAGTGTCAGAGAATTTGCATTCCATTACTGTTTTCAAAAGTTGCTGTTATCAACATTTTCGCCCCATTAAATTGGTAACTCGTTTGTTAGTATAGTAGTTAAAATACAACAGGAGATTATTATGATTATGGTTGATGCAACAAGATATAAGTATATTTTACGATTTTCAAGTGGATTTGTAATTGTAACTAAATCAGTAGTACCAATAGATTGCTTTATATACCTAAATACATGGTTCCATCTGTGAGCAATATGTGCAGTGCTGGGAATTTTCATATCGTGAAACATACATATCCCCCTAGCAGAAGTTGGCTTTCCTCAGAACCTGTCATTTCATTGCCTCAAGGGTTTCCCATCCAGTGCCCAATCCATTCGTTTTCTTCTGCAATATTTCTATGGTGCAGTTCTTTTCTTAATGTACACAGCCTTGTATAATGTTGCCCATCTGTTAACATTATTTCCTCTTTCGAAGGTTTCCTGGGCAATTGTCTTTTGCACCAGATGAAAGACCTCTGAAGAACCATGAAGTTTCTCTATTTGCTGCTGCGGAAATTATCTCATTGGAAAATAGCATTCCGTAGGGAGGCAGATCACCCTGACCTGATATCGTCCAGATGTGTACAGCTTCCAGAAGTCCAAGGTAGCATGGTCAGAAAATATTTAGAATAGGAGCTAATGACAGGTTGGAACAATCATGGCAGTTAGCACTAAAACCAAACTACTCAGGAAATTCCTGGCAGGGTTTCTAGATAGGTTTCTCTTTGGTTCAACTGTGGCACCCTCACAGAAAGTTCTGCTGAGTAATATACTTGAGAGCCTGAAGGAAGAAATTTTCAAGGGTTTGGGGATCCAGATGGAAAAAATATAAAGAAGAGCCCATACCATTTCATGGAACAAGATCTAAATAATCTCCCCACGCCTAATGTCTTTGCAAATTGTCAAATTTCAACCTTTATCATTGCCAGCCAGGAATGACAGCCGCCATTTCAGAAGGACTAAGGACTAAGCTAAACATTCATTCATTCATTCATTCAGGATCCTCACTTGATAGGTGAAAGTGCTTAGCACTCAGTGTGGAATAATTATTCCAATTATTCAGTGTGGAATACTAAAACTGAAAAATATAGAAAATAAGCTGTAAAAGACACTTTATCTTATTCTGCAGATAGGGAGGGAGGGAGAGAGAGAGAAAGAAAGAGAGACAGGGGGAGAGGGAGAGAGAAAGAAAGAGGAGGGGAGGGGACAGGAGAAAGAGGGAGGGAGAGGGAAAGGGAGGGAGGGGGAGGGGGAGGGGGAGGGAGGGAGAGAGAGAGAGGTTGCATTGAACTGAATGCCCAGATCTTAGAGATCTTAGAGATATTACTTTGGAAATACTGTTCATGCTCTGAGTCTTATTGGATTGGAGTGACTTGTAAGATCCAGTAAATAAATAAGAAAATAAATGAACAAACAATTGAATTTCTTTCCATTTTACAGAATGTGAAATTGCTACATGTTCTCAGTTGATCAGTTATTAAACAATCCTAGCGGACAATACAGAGGTTTATCCTGATCCATTTAAAGGGGTAATTTTGTGAGCACTTATGCTGAAAAACTGTATCAAACTATATAAGGTTTATTCTTGAGTGGATGTCCATAAACTTAAACATAAGCTGTGCTGTTTAGTTATGTAATATGAAAATCCATTGCTATATCGTTTTTTGTCTTGATTGATGAATTAATTTAATACCTCTCTGGTAGGTATGGTTCAGTTTTAAGTGAGATTATTCAGTTCAATCTTTGAAATTATTATGAATATGACTTTGTAATATTCTGAACTGATGGTGGGTTAGCACGCTTTAATGTAGTTTATGCTAAAGTGGGACTAAGCTTGTGTAAACAATCTACACCTGCAGATATGTGTTGTTGCTAAGTGACAGGTGAATGACAGCTCTTCTTCTTGTCCGTTCAATGGTAAACATGGTGGTGCTTGCTTGGTGCCAAGATGCCTTCACTGGACAAAGTGGGGAAAGTCATATCTTGAGGCTAATGCATTATTCTCCAGTGTTTATCTCTAGCTAAGAAACAACTGTTCTGGAGGTGGGGGGGGGATCCATATCTGTATTATGCTGCTGCTGAGTTGATCCTATGTGGATATTCCTGAAAGTGAGATTAGGCTTGGAAGCTTAGGATCTGGCCAGGCCACAGGGGTTGCTAAGTGGAAAGGTCTGCAAATCCTGTAAGTTTCTTTAGAGATTTTGATGCATACAAAAAAAAATCCAGGAGTTGCTTTTCTTCAGAGGAACTAACTTCTTATACTCCCCTCAAAAAAAACTTTGGATGAGACTAGAAAAATGGCAATTAAAGGGCCTAAGTGAGTGTCCAAACAAGTTGCTGGTGGGTTCATAAGCTTGTGAGTTTATTCTTCTAATTCTTATAAAAGGGCGATAAGAAAAAAAATGTGAATTGCAGGCCGCCCCCCCAAGGTACCTCAAATATATGAAACCCATTACTGTTGCAAAATAAATATTAAAAGTAATGTTTTCATATGTGCCTACAATACAGTGAACAATTGGGAGAATATGACTCTCTTCAAATAGGTGGAGGGAGGAAGGAGGATATCTATCTCAGGTCCCCAAAAGAAGCAGACACTCTAGGACAGTGTTTCTCAACTTTGGAAACTTGAAGATGGGTGGACTTCAACTCCCAGAATCCCCCAGCCAGTGTTGCTGGCTGGGGGATTCTGGGAGTTGAAGTCCATCCATCTTCAAGCTACCAAAGTTGAGAAACACTGCTCTAGGATCTTCCTCTGAGCAGAGGCAATGGGTTGGGAATAGGGAATGTCCTAGTGAGTCATCAATTCAGCCAGGTCACCAAATTCGAGATTATTCTCCCAGGGTAACTGGATAGAGGCCTCTCTGAAACTGTTGGTGAAGTAATGGGTTACAGTTTGTCACAAGACAAGCTAGAAATTGTTTTGCTGTGAAGATCCAAGGGCTGGTATTATGCCTACAAAATGAGTTGGAAAAATCAGGACACTGTCTTATCAGTGGGCCAAAGAACTCCACGTATTTTCCTGCAGAGAGTCAGAAGGTTTTAGAAACTTCCACCTGCAGCCACCCAAGAAGCGCTGTTCAAGGCAAATTTGCCACTGTACAAAACAAGGGGCAGCGGAATTTCTTTTCTCAGAAAGAGCGGGCAAAGTGACTATAAGGGACAGGTAGTATTTGAGAAAGCAAACTTGGACTCCGTACTAAAACTGTTGTTATCTGCAAACCAGAGAACAAATGGAGTGGAATCTAGAAAGGAAGCTTTCACAACCATCCCAACAAAGTTGCTTTCAACTTCTTCACCAAATGGGGACTACAATTCCTCCCTCCCTCCCTCCCTCCCTCCCTCCCTTCCTTCCTTCCTTCCTTCCTTCCTTCCTTCTTATTTTCCTTTTCCTTCCTTCCTTCCTTTTCCTTCCTTCCTTCCTTTTCCTTCCTTCCTTCCGCCTCTGGAACCTGTGCTGCTCCCCTACTCTACCCAACTCTTCATTGAAAAAACCAAGGACCGCTTCTGCTGATTCTGACATATCCCTGCAAGTTTCCCACCAGGAAAAAGCGACTATAGGGTGCAAGTGAGTGGGAGACCCCAAGGAATATCCGACCGACCCCAAGCTTCTGCAAGTGCGGTGCGTCGAGGGTCTCCCCAGCGCAGGGGGCGATCGCCGTCTGGTGGCTGCTCTTCAGTTCGGGATTCCTGGAGCCGGGGATAGCCCGAGGACATGCAATTGGGCGACCTGTCCCCGCATCCCCCATCCCAGTCCCCGACTCCCCTCTGCTGTTCTGATTTCCTTGAGCTTCTCGCGTTCTTTTTACCCTGACCCGCCCTTTCCTTTTTGCGCGAAGGCAGCCCAATGTACTATCTGAAAGTAAAAGCGTTCCTCTAAAATATTTAGGAAAGGTCGGTGGACGGAGACGGGCATGGAGGACTCAGTCTGAAATCGGGCCAGCTTCGCCGCTTCTTTCACTCTCTGAAAAGGCGTGAGGGCGGGTTGGCCGACTTGCTATTTGACAATCTTTTTAGACGGCAAAGCCGTTCTTTCTCCTCCACCAACCAAGCCCGATTCCTCTCGTAGTTCCTCCAGGGATCTTAACCTCTGCTCTACCCCACGGCAATGTGTGAGTGCGCGCGCGTGCATGTGTGTTGCGATTTTCAGCTCGCTGGCTTGAAAGCGTTTGGAGAATCTCTGGAGCTTCCGAGTGGGGGCTCACCCCTGTGAACAGTGCTCACACATATAATTCAAATTTCACAGCTGACCTGTTCTGAAAAACCTCAATCAGCTTCTAATTGAAGGGAAAACAAAATATTGCTTCCCTACAGCAGAGCTAACGATTTAATCATTATATCAGACATTATAGCTTTTAATTAGGCTAATGCTGATACTGTATGGAAAAGAGATAATTCAACACAGTTCTTGATGAATTCTGTAATTGGGTTAACGGAACGGAGGGAGCAGTTGAGGGAAGAGACGCCAATAATATTCAAACCGCGTCTAGAGTTACCACCAGGTTTATGAATGAAAGAGTGGGGCGGGGTAATGGGAAGACCCGCCAGAGAAAAGAACTAAAACTTCACTCACAAAATGCTTTCGTTTTCAACTTCTCCACCCACCCACCCACTCCACACCATCTTACGGTTTCTCCGGGCCGCTCTCTTAGGACTAAAGAGGTAGAGTGAAAGAAAGACAATTCTGATTTCGCTCTAACCAGTCTACTCCACAACCGGTTTACGGCTCTTAAGGTCCCTGAAAGTTAGCCTGGTTTTCTCCTGTTGTCCTGGAAATCCATCCAGGTTACCTGTTCGACTCGAGCCCTGAAAACGTGTTTCCCACAGCCTGTTTCCTTATTCCCCAAAACAGTTGAGGGATTTTGTCTCGCGGCTGACTTGAGCGGGACTTTCCTAACCTGATCTTTTTCTCTCCACCAAGAAGGCATCAAGGAAAATGCTTCATTTTCTTTCGTCCTTTTTAAAAAAAAAACAAGGAAAGCAAAATGAAAAGAAAACGGCTAAGACCAACACACACACACACATCTGTAGTGTATGTTGTGCTTGTGTATGTGCATACCCACACATACGTCGAAAGAAATAAGGAATGGAAAAAAGTGGGGACGGGTAAGGGAAAGAAAACGGATTAATGCTATTATAAGGCACTGTCCCTACTCTTATGTATGGATCACTTTTCTCTTCCTAGAGACCACGTTCTTGACACTCATCTATTTTATCAGACAAAACCAGATAAGGGGAGTGTCCATGCTGACGGTAAACCAATTATTAAAACTATAAAGACTTGGGCTGGACTGATGCAGAATTAATGAGGGAATAGTTGTAGAGGAGCCCGCTAATCGGCTGACAGTTTTCCAGAAATAAATCCTGCTTACTCGTTGGAATACTTATTTCTCCACCGTAATGCTTTCTGCCCTGTTATACATAACATCCCCAGATGTTCCAATTGGGAGCCAAATATATGTAGGGTAGGCAAGCCTGCCGCACCTACAAGATAAAATTTGCGGTTCCTTTTGGCCAGAGCGGCTGGCTCTCCTTGTATCGCCCTCCCCCCTCCCTCCCGGAACACAGGCGCTCCACGGAAGCCCTGCTGAAGATGCGCTTTGGATGGGCCCGGCGCATTCGAGAGGCGCATTCCTGCGCGGAGTTAAGCGCACTCGCTCTGTCCCGCTGGTGGAAGCCCCAGAGGGAAATGGGCGGGCTCAGGTGGGTTTTTCTCGGCGGAATTGGTCCCAGCTTCGACTCTTCTCGTGGGCGTTGGGAAGTCGGCTCCCCTAGGAAAACTGGAAGCTGCCCCGAGTCCCGCTTTGTCAGGAAGAGCGTTTTCTAAACTGTTTGTTTGCATTATGCCTTAACGAGGCTCCCTGCACAATATTGTTTTGTGAAAGGAATATTCTTTATTGTGATCCATCCTTGTCTTATTTTGTCGGTAATTATAGCAGAATCAAACGGCTCATTGATAAAGTTCCATTGACACAAACCCCTGTAATTAACAGTCTGAATGCACCTTTAAAAAGGCATTACTCAAGAGTTGTAATTTTTGCGTCTTTGTGTTGCTAAAGGAATACGCGTTTAAGACGAAATCACCAGAAAGGCTTTTAAAAAAAACCAAACAAACAAATCCACCGCGGTTCCCCAAGGCGGCTTGCTAATTTCCCCTTCCATATTGAGCGGGGGGGGGGGGGGGGGTGGTGGTGGTGGTGAGGGTTGCTCAGTTCTGACCAGGAAAATGCAACGCAACTTAAAGGCATTTTGTGGCGAATAATACGCCCTGTAACCTCCGGGGTTTCTCATTACTGCGGTTATTTCAAGACGTGAGGTTGGAAAACACGAATACTGGAGGGATGAAATGCCGCGTTAGGCAGATTTAGGAAACTGGATGTAAGAATATATAAAGTTGCTTTGCTTTGATTAACGCCAACCGTTTACACTGTAATGAAACTGAATTAAGAGGGTCGCTTTGGAAGCCAAGGCCAGGGCAAGTCAGAGGAGTGACGTGTGGTGTTAGAAGCAATCAAAAAGCTGTTATCTAACCTCCCAAATAAAAAGACAGCCCTCCGTCACTGCCAGAGACGAGTCAGGGACATCAACAGAAGGGAAGAAGTGAGCTAACCCCCGTTACTCTATTTCTCCTCCAGCCCCCTGTTCGCTCCCCCACCCGCCCGCCGCTTCCGCGCTTCCAAGCTTTCCCTGTTATTGCAAATTAGATTAACCACCCAGGCTTCAATATAGGCATGACACGAGGTTCACGAGAGAGCGCAGGATCACCCACTCCAATCTCTCTTTTCATCGAGGCATCTCCCATAAATTACATCTTGTCTTTTCATACACTTTTCCATGAGATTAAAACATCACTTTGACACAATTTAGAGCTGGGCAGCCGCATCCTATAGTTGCTTGGGAAAACAGGCAACAAGGCAAGACATCTAAATAATCTGGCAGATGGAGTTTCTGCGCATTTAAGGCACGATTAACAGGCACGTTCCTTCCCTCCATTTAATGCTTTATTAATCTCTTCCTCTACAGGTGGGGTCCAGTCCCCCCAAATACCGTTTTTTTAAAGCTGGGTGTGAAATACAATGCTCATCTTCCTGGGTTAGGTAGGCTGGATATTTATTAGGTAAGGTGTTGCTGTTAATGATATGACTATTGCAATGTCAATGGTTTTAAATATGATTGTAAGAACTTTATTTGGAACAACATTCGTAACTTCCAAGAAAGCAAACGTATGTCTTTCATATGTATTGGACTGCAACCCCAGTCATTCTTGATAATTCGTTATGAAGCCAGAGTCTCATAGGAGCTGAAGTCCAAGTATTTAGTGGACACCAATAGGTTGACAAAGTTTTTCATATGCAACTATTCATGCCATTTGTTTCTTCCCTCCCCTCCAAATAGTTTGAAAGGGTGTGGGAGGAGGAGGGGGCTTGGGCCCAATCTGAACTCATTCCTTTCTTTAGGCACCTTATGGAAATGCCTCTCCAAGATTTAGGCATTGTTACTGGACCTTTAGAAATCCCACAGACAACCATGTTCATTTCTCTGCTTAGCACAGGACCCAAAATTCTGTGTTCCAGGAGGGAACATCAAAACTGTGATATCAAGGCTGAGTTCAGAATCCTTTATATCTTCGTAAAATAACAGGTAAAAACTTCTAAAAGCATACAGGAAAAAATTATATAGGTAGCTACAAGTCTTTCCTTCCTTCTACCATCCTATTTAAGAATAGTGTAGTTTCTTCTCTGCATTTCACCACTCAGTGTACTATCTATCTCAGGAATCACTACTTCTTTCTAAAACTTATTTATAACAGGGTTAGCACCTTCTGCTTCTATACTACTTGAATCCAGGTGGCTGCCACTTTATGCATTTAAATAAGGAATGAAATAAGATATTAATGCAATATTTAATTGGGACCTGCATAGAGGAGTCACATCCATTTATTCCTACTGGCATCGTTTTGCAAAAATGTATTTGGAGCTTGTAAAAGGTTTCCAGGCTTTTGAAAGAAAAGGAAGTGGGAGGGGGGGAGAAATGGAGTGGCTGTATTTGTGTGCTTCTGTGCCTCTTCTCCCCCTCCCTCTTGTTCTCTGCATATTTTTCAAGTATACTTGAGCAGGCAGAGAAATCTTCTGTCTACTCAAATTATTTCTGCTGGTTTTGTCCTGGGACTCCTCATTCCTAACACCTGAAGTGATTCTGTGGCCTGGACCCCAGCCACTTCACTGTTAAAAGGAGGAAATCATTTTCAATGTGAAGCAAGGCTCCTGTCCTATCTGTCATCCAATTTTTGAGGGGGCAGTTCCTAAAACATCTGAGACTGACTTCAGACTATAGGCCCAATCCAGTTTGCCTTTCTAAGAAATTTAGACCAGAGAGTTGCAGTCTACAGGAATGTTAACTTTGGTGTCTACTATCCCTATGTCCCCAAGAGTGCATGCAACTGAATATATATGCACACATAAACAATATTTTATTGGTTGTTTGCTAAAGTGCTGTATTAAACTATTAATATTTTAAAGTTCGACTGTGTGAATTCCAACATGTATGTCTTCCTTCCTTCCTTCCTTCCTTCCTTCCTTCCTTCCTTCCTTCCTTCCTTCCTCCCTCCCTCCCTCCCTCCCTCCCTCCCTCCCTCCCTTCCTCCCTCCCTTCCCCTTCCCACCTGCCTGTTTCTTTCTCTTCTTTCTTTTATTTTGTGAAGGACTTTATGTAGCTAGAAAGAGAAATCTCGCCGAAGAGTCCAGAGATCTGGCTTCCTTTCAACGCCACAGTCAAACGGGTTATTCTGACCCGTTTGATACCGCATGCTTTGTTTGGCCTTAGAGCAGACGCATCTTAACCGGCTCTCTTCTATTTACTCTCTTTTGCAGCCCTTCCTCAACCAACACAAGACCCGCCTTTTGCGCATGAAACAAAGAGGGTTCCCGCTTTCTCCCAAGCTTTTTGCCCAGGCCCTTGAAGGAGCGGTAGCGAATTTACGAACTGGCTCGCTTCTTCCGGCCAGGGATCTGAGCCGTCTGCGTCCGGAATGGAAAGGGGGCCAGCTGCAAGCCCGGCCCCTTCGCCATGGTCGAAACAGCCTTCCCCGCGTCCTCTTCTCGCCGGGAAACGAGGAAGGGGAGACGCAGAGGGAGGAAGAGTCGGGTCGCGTCCCCGGAGCTCAGCAGCCCAAGAAAGCTCGAGCGATGAGCTCCGCTCAGTTGGAGAGCTAAGCTCACCTGGCTTTAGCTCGGAGTCAGCGATTCCCTGGTTGTGATTTAGCAGGAGGGGAAGGAGATCGGGGACCCTTTCGGTGTCTGACTCTTACTCCCCATGGCCAGGACCGCCTTGAGCGCCCGGGGAAACCGGCCCCCAGGCAGCCTTCCTCGGCGGTCGCAGAATCTCATCAGCCCGCCCTCGAAAAGGCAGGTACGGAGTTTTAGGGCCCGGTGCTACTGTACTTTCCCTCGAGCCTAGTAGGCCGGGGCTCTCTCGAACCGAAACCGGTTGCCGTGCTAAGCGTCTTCCTCTGCGTTCTTACGTGGATTTGTCTCTAGTTTAAAAAAAAAGAAAAAGAAAAGTACCGGCTCCTGGGACACTCCCGCCAACGCTGAGCATTCTTTATGGAGAAGCCACAAAACCCCTAACCAGGAAGGTGCCGGCCTCTCTCTGCCTCCTCCGCCTTCCCTCTGCTGCGGGAGGAGAGGATGCGCGGTGGGGATGAAAGAGAGGCGCGGGGCTGGAGGAGCTGCCGCCCCGTTTCTCATTGTCCTGCTGAGCGGGAAACGGAGAAGTGGGCTGCCTTTGGGGATAAGGGAGGGAGGGAGGGTCAGCCTAAAAAAGGAAGAATACAAAGGAAAACCCTATCATAAAAAAAAAAGGGGAAGACCCCCCTCCTCTCGTCTTCGTCACACTTCTCCACAGGCATTCCAATCGATGCGGCGGCTTTAGGAAAGGTCTTTCTTTCCACTTGTGGAAAGTTGGAAGCCCGCCTCCCTTGCAAACTCCTGGTGGTGCCCGTCCCTCCCCCCCACCCCCAGAGTGACCCACCCACCCGCCCCCTTCAAAAGTTCGCGGCCCACTTACAGTTCCCGTTTCCTCCGCTCCCGCACCGCAGCCTTCCGGAGCGCAGCCTCTCCCGCAGGGCAGGCCAGCTGCCTCGGCCACCTTCCCGCGCCTAGCCGGGCGTACCTCTGCCCGACGTCGCTCTCCGCTCGCCCAGCCGGCGCTGGCTGCGCCACCATAGTGCCAAGAGCGAGAGTGCCCGGGCAGCGGCGCACACCCTCGTCCACACCCCCCCCTCTCCCGCTCGCTTTCTCTCCCCCTTTCACTTTCTCTCCCTCTCACAGATTCTCGCGCTGCGGGGGGGGGGGGGGGGGGCAAGGAGGGGAGCCCGGAAATGAAATTTATTATTGATTTTTTTAAAAAAAAAACGGAGAAAGACTTTCTAGACAATTTCAAGTTATTGTTTCTCTCTTGGAAAAACAACAAAACAAAGGCTACAACAGCGACTGAGCAGGGCTTCCCTCCCTCCTACTCCCCCCCCCGCTCCAATTCTGGAATATAATGAAGCGCTTTTGTATGTCACCGAACAAAACCAAAACAGGAATCCAAAAAACCCCCCTTTCCCCCCTGTGGCCCCCCCCCCCCCGCCTTCTCCTTCAGTCTCGGCGAATAGGACGGAGCAGTTGGTTGGAAAGCAGATGGGACCACGCCGCTGGAAGGAAGAAAGGGGAACCCAGCCTTTCCTTGCCCCCTCCCCAGTTTTCCCTTGAATCTGGAGGGTCTCCCGCCTTTTCTTGGGGGCGCCTTCTTGGGACGCCCCCGGCGGGGTTTCCTTTACCTCCCGGGTTGCTCCTGTTCTATTTTGTTCGGGCTGGCAAGTTAGGATCCCTCTCTACACCCCCTTCTCCACCCCCCGGAATACTTTGGCGTCGCCCAAGCCCCGCAGCGAGGCTCTCCAGCTTCCCTTCTCCGAGAAGAGGGCGCGCTCTGCCGCACTTCGCCGGCTCCTTCCTTGCATCCAGCAACTTCCTGCTGGAGGAGGGAAAGTCTGCCGGGGCTCCGTCAAGCCTGCGCCTATTGCGGGAAGCGTGGCTTCAGGAGGGGCCAACAAGGGACTCCTGGGGGTCGACCAGTGTACCTGGATGGGCGGGAGCCTCTCCAGGTGCGCACACGCACTAGCGCCACTCCGGGAAAGGCCCCGGCCTCAACCCAGAGCCCGGTGGGACAAAGCGACCCCCTCGGGTTATTCGGCGATTGCTGAAGGGCTACTTCGAACTGGCGACCGGGGTGGGATGGAGTAGGAGAGGGCACTGTGGCCGCGGCGAGCCATTCCGAGCGGCGGCGCAGCGGAGGCTCCTCCGTCTCCCCGGGGGGGGAGGCGGCGTCGGGGAAGTTCGGCTGGGAGCTGATTTCTCCCTCCGCCGCCAGAAAATTTCTAGTGGAAGCCGCTGCTCTTTGACGTCCTCCCCTATAGCAAGCCTTCCGACATCCCGAGCCAAATCCTTTCCCCGCAAACTGCAGTCATCTGAATAGTGTTTTTTTTTTTAATATGTCAAAAGCTAAAAATTTTCTCTCGAAACGAAAAAGGGAAAAAGACAGTCCGAATTAAAACACCTTTTTTTTAAAAAAAAATAAACCGTCGTTAAGGCCAATTTTGTATTGGAAAAATTCGGCGCAGGAATCTTGGGGGGATTTTTGGATTTATGGGACCGCGTGATACACCTTCCCCGGCGCTTCAGACGAAGGGAATTATTTAAACTCCTCTTCGTCTCTTCATCCCAGCCAAACCTACACTTGGGAAGGAGATCCCGTTGAAATTATCAAGATTTACTTGCTGCTAGAACCGTATTTCGGTCTGTAGCCTCACTTGCTTTGGAATCGCCTCCAATCTTGTTTGTGTTGCAATCCACCAAATGAATTGGGTGCGACCATTCCAAGCCTGCCACTTACGTTTTCCCACTTAAACAGGGAAATACTGCACAGGGGATAGTACTGGAGCGAGCTTCTCGGCTTTGCAAGTAGTTGAATGGTGTCCCTCTTCCCCACCTCCACCCCCGCGGCTGTCTCTCTTTTTGTTAAGCGGAGCACCTGTCAGTCAGCTGGCTTTGACAACCTGCCACGATTTTTGTCACTTAATAGTGGGTGTTAGGCTAAGTGCAAAACATTCTGGCAAACAGATGTCAAACCTGCATTTCACACAAACGTGGGTTGTGAAATTGAGTTTGAGCTCAGGCATTTTTTTTTTTTATAAAAGGTGCCAGTGTGTAAACTGTACACAAAAGAAGCACCCTGACCATCTCTGCTGGCCGTGTTTGTTATTGAAAAGCGGCGTCTTTAGCAACCTAACCTCCAAATTATAGCAACTCCTTCTCACATTTCAGACGGGGAAATAAGAGAACAGTACTCGAGAGTGCGTGTGTGCTCAGAACAAAAGTCCGTAGCTTAGGGGAGAAATATTTGGGGAGGGGGAGACAGGGAAAGATCGTCCACAAGTGCAGCGCACATTAAAGGGGCTTCAAGATACATGGTGTGGGTGTGGAGCGGTGGGAAGAGGGCGGATAAAACCCTGGGTTCAAGACCTTGTTTTCTTGCGATGCTCTTACAAGAGAGAAAAATTCAGCAAATATCTCAGTCTGGAATTTTTTAAATTGACCGTCCGGATCCAATAAAGACGATGCTTTGGATGGAAGCATGGCTCGTCTGCCAGTTAGGCATCTGGTAGAACTGTCCATTAGCAAGCTTTTGATTGCTCTTTTTGTTTTTGTTGTTCCTACAGAGATAAGAATGAGAGAGTGCTCCTTGGATTTTCTGCTCATCCGTATGCCAACACCTTGAGCATTATTTTCTTACAGGAGCAGCAAAAGAGGAGAAGTAGTAGGATCAATTTAAGCAGAGGTATAAGCATCTATTCTTTTGCAAATGCAAAGTTCAATACTGTATTGGGCGTAACCTTTTATTTCCTCTTGTATTGGGAAAGGATGGGAAAGAAAGTTAACACTAAAATACAGGCAGAAATAGTGGGAAAATTTGGCAATTTATCACTGATCCAGAATAATTTTTATTTCATCTGAGAACTGCTCTGGCTGATTCTGCACCCATGTTCTTTTAAAAACTCAGAATAATGAAAGGATGATACAGAGAAAACTTCTACATGATTTTATTGGAATATCTACAGTAGGAACTACAAATCGAATTTAACATTAGAATTTTACTGTGCATTTCTTGTTTCTTGAGATATTTGTGTATATCCTAGCTGTCAAGAGCCACACATTTTCCCACTCCTAACTTTAAAAAAATGGCATCAGTTTAACTCCTTGGTATTGTCTGTCCCATTCTAGAATTTTCTGGTTCCTCAGCATGGTTTTTAAATGTGTGCATTTTGAACCTCTGAGCATGTGCATACATTTGTGTTTGCATTTTAAAAATTAGTCCTTTTAATCCTTGTGGCTTGACTGGTAAACTGGTAGGAAAGGCTATTGATCCAGATTAAAGGAATTCTAACCTCTGCCAGCCCCCTTTTAAAAAAGATCAGAAAACTATGCATGAAAATGCATAGTTTTGAGTCAATTATGTCCAGAATATATTGTCATGTTCAAGAGAATAGAAAACTTGGGAAATGAAATGCAACTGAAATTATTCTGAATATTATCTCTTGGTGGAGAAACTGATTTCATAAATGCCTTGCCACTTTTTAGATAAATGGTGGAAGTGGCAGGGATCTTAAGGAATTCATTGTGCATTTTTTTAAAACCTCCAGAATGTAGACAACTACTTTCATTGATGAAGAAAGCAATGTCCTAATGGCAAAACATTTAACCTCCATTTAGCATGAAAGGCAGACAAGATTAACCATGACATTTCCAAAGGCTGCATTCTAACATACATGGAGTAAGTCCATTTAAAGCAGAGGGGGTTACTTCCAAAGAAACACTGAATATTTCTTGAGACCCAAAAGCAGAACAAATCCTGAAAAGCAATTTAAAAAACAGCATAGAAACATTTTTTTAGAATAAAATAGGTTTCAGTGGCCCCATTTTAATATAATATTTGAGAGGTTTGGAGATGAATCTTTCAAGAATATTGTTGACGGTAAATGTTCTTTTTTGGTAATCCAAATTACCAAAATCAACCTGGGAAATCCAAAATCAACCTGTGTCCATATCCCTTTCCCACATCACAGAGTAAATCCCATGTGGACTCATTCCCAGGGATTTACAATCAGTCATTATCCTCTTTTTGGCATACTCATATTTGCAAATATATATTTTTCACATTCATCTATATGATTTTAAATAATGTTTAAGCACCTGTAGGCATTGGGAACAAGCAGTTCTTGAAATGATGTAGGAAAATCAAGACACGGAAGTTTTTTAAAAGTCAGGGGAAAAGTCAATGCATTTTGTATTGTTGTTGTCAAGAGATACGTCCATTAATCGAACAGTTGGTCTAAATTTAGACATTTTATTTGATGTTTAGATATGTGGTTGATTTTACTCAATTGGTATTTACTTCCAGGTGAAATGTGATGAGGAACTAAAACCATTTTCTGGCTATATCTGAGACCATTATTTTTGGAAGGAGGATAGCAAGCTATCTACAAGCAAGTTATTACTTTCTAATTTTATTCTTTCATACATATATTACATAAAGAACTCTCCTCCCCCACCCCAAGAACTGAGTTTGGTGAGATTACTAAATATATTATATGTGGAAAGTGAGTGCGCTAAGACTAGTCCTTATTGACAGGATATCTGTGGAGATATTTAAATGAGTTCTGTTATGAGGGAAATTCTCACTGTGGATGTATGCACAGTGAATAATTTGATTTAAAATGAATGTGGCTAAGCTATGAACTTTTGATTGGTTTTAAATAGTTAAGGAGCAAATTCCATAGCAATCTAATTTTTAAAAATGCCTGATAATATAAACTAAATTTCTTCAAATTCAGTGTCATAAAAGAATCTAAAGGGAATGAATCTAAATAAAATGAATCTAAATAAAATGAAACTCAGTCTAAATCTAATAGGAGTAATGTTGCTCTTGAACCATTACAGCCATGGAAAAGTAAAAATATATCTGAATATTATCTGCAAAATAAAATTGAAATTGAAAATAACTCATGGGTTTGAAGATTTAGGGGTGGGGGCTTAATTTTAGTGGTAGGGCTCTCACTCTGATCATGTAATTATTGGTAGCTAGGTTGCCTGGTGCTTTCAATATTTCCATGGTTTTTTTTTAATTTCATTAAACAAAAACCCATGTCAGGTATACTTAAAATTGTAATGACATCTGGACATGATAACTTATAATTAGGTCTTCTTGAATTTATTCATTGGGAAATAATCCTAAAATATCAGAGTGAGAGCATGATAAATGGCCTTCTGAACTTTTACAAACTTCTATGGATATACTAAGGAAGATTTGTCATAAATTCAGTGGGGCTTAATTCATTAGACTGAACATAGTTTTTGGTTTTAAGACAATCCAAAGGGTAAGGGGTTATAATCTAAGTTCTGAAGGCAGTGTTCCCTACTGCTTATGATACTGTTAGTTTCAAAATTTTATCTTTCATGATTCCTTCACTGGTATGAGATCATTACAGGTAGTCCTTGACTCACAATCACAGTCATAGTCAGGACCACAATTGCCATTGCTAAACAAGGCAATTGTTAAGTGAGTCATGCTCGATTTTATTATCTTTTTTGCCACAGTTGTTAAGCAAATCATTGCAGCTGTTACCTCAATCACATGGCCATTAAGCAAACCCAGCTTCCCCCATTGACTTTGCTTGTCAAAAGCTAGCTCTGAAGGTTGCAAATGGTGGTCACATGACCATGTGATGTTGCAGCCGTGGTAAACACATGCCAGTTGCCAAGCAGCCAAATTTTGACCATGTGATTGTGGGGATGTTGCCACAATCACAAGTGCAAAGACCAGTTATAGGTCATTTTTCATCGTAATGTAACATTTTATTTCTCTTAGGATACATTCAGATGCTTCTGGTCTCATAAGGAGGATATGATGAACTCCCTCTCTTGCCATTTTCCCCTGCGACTGGTGTTTTGGAGGCATGTTTTCCCCAACCTGAAGATAACCTTGATTGTTCAAGAATATTGGCCCTGATGGACTATTATGAATTATTCTACAATGAATTACTCCAGTCCCCCTTTAAATAGTTATCACAATGGTACTTAGACTTATATACCATCCCATAGTGCTTTACAGCACTCTCTGGATGGTTTATAATGTCGGCATATTGCCCCCAACAATCTGTGTCCTCATTTTGTTGACCTTAGAACTCAACAAAATTAGTGGTTAATATCATATTTTGTGGTAATCAATTCCTCAGACTAATTACATATTGTGTGAATAAGTACTTTTTGTGTGTTTCCCCTATGCCATGATAATTTTATGTATCATAATCATGTTCCCTGCTTACTTGATTTTTTAAAAAAGAACCCTAAATATTCTAACCTTTTCTGGCAAAGCTATATTTGAGCCCCTGTATCATTTTGGCTTCTCTCTTTTGCATATTATATCATAAACATTTTCAAGTGTGGTAATGAGAATTATACACAGGATTCCAGATACAGATAATCTTCATTTACAACTGCCTTGTTGTTGACTATTTGCAGTTACAATGGTGATGAAAAAGCAATTTACAACCAATCCTCACCTTTATGACCTTCATAGGTCTGTAAAGCAAAGGAAAACTGAAGTAAGATCATAAGCACAGTACTGGTTTCACTTAGCAACCACTTCATTTAAGACTAAGTTGCTGACCCAATAGTGGCTACTATACAAGGACAATCTATAGATCTGTACTGGATTATAATGTGAATAGAATAGAATAGAATAGAATAGAATAGAATAGAATAGAATAGAATAGAATAGAATAGAATAGAATAGAATAGAATAGACTTGGAGGTCTTCTAATCCAGCCCCCTGCTTAGGCAGGAAACCTGAAATGGCCTATACCATTTCAGACAAATGGTTTTATTTTCAATCTTTTTTTAAGGGATCTCTAATGTGGATTTTTTTGTAGTTGCTTCATATTGAAACAACACTTTCACTGAACTATTAGTTATAATCTCAGTATCTTTTTTCTGATGAGTGACAGAAAATTAAATTTCATTATTGAAAGCTAGTGTTTTTTGAACCAATGTGCATTACTTTTCCTTTTTAAATTGGACCACCTTTAACTATTTGGTTGATCATTTAATCCACTTTAAAGAGATCCATCTGAAAAGCTTCACAATAATTTCTTTTCCATATCCTCAACAATATTAAGAAAATCTATATATTTCCAGTTTGACAAGATGTTGGTAAATCCAAGAAAGAGTTGCCAGTTCTCTAAGATTATCTCTTGTTCAATGGGCAAGAGTATCTCACATGAAGATGAAGCAGATAAATTAAAGGAAACCTTTCCAAATATAAAGTGTAAAGGCATATTACAATGGCAAAGTCACTGTTACTATTCCTACTTGTAAAATACTGAAATTTTAGAGATTATGGAGGAATCAGTACAGACTTTAGTAAGCCAAAACCATTACTCCTTTTTATAGAAATTTAAATGAAATTGATACTAATTAGCAATGTGAACTCTGAAATAATGCGTTGAGAATTCCTTTTCTGCTAAATCAGTGAAGAATTGCTTTAAATAAGGTAAAAAATTAAAGGAGGTTAACATAGTGTTTTTTCTCATGTATATTGGATATGTCAGAGAATATATAATAAGAGTTCGTTGGAATCATCTCGCTAGAGATGCAGATCAGGAGCTGGGACATTAACTTACTTGACTTGAATTTACCTTGATATTCCCAGTTTGGATTGAAATCAATAGAATGTTAATATAATTGGCTGGGTGGCTCAATCTCTACATGTCAAAATATATTCATTTATCCATTTATATCCTATTTAATGATTCTCATCTGTGTATAATATTGTACCTATATTATGTGTCATATGTTAAAATGCATATATTTTTCTTGGTCGTAGCCTTATGTTTGGAATGTCTCAAGTATTATGCATTTTTTGGCATTGGATAGGCTAAAGAAATAATGCAACATTGGAAGAAGAAATCTACATTTGATATGCAGCAATGGATTTTGGTTATGTCTTGTTTTTAAACATATATTAGTCATTGTTTAAGGCAATATAATAACATTTTAAGCAAAATATTAATTTTTAAAGTTGTTCTGTTTACAATACTGTATAGTTCCCATGCTTTTTCTTTAAAAAAATCCTTTGAAATATCATTATATTTATCAATATTGTAAGTATATTTCTTAATTTAAACAATGTTGAATACCCAAAATTATCTTCCTCCTAAGCACCATTTCCTTTATTTTAGACCACTCTGGGATCATGTCTCAATTTGCTCCTCATTGTTCTAGATTTCAGAAATATTACATCAATCAAGAATCTAAGGCTACAAATAGCTTTGAAACCCACCAGATCAAACTCACCTGGTCATCTCCATTCTAAAATATTAATTACAGCTATATTTTGCATGCTACTTTGTTTAACTTACATTTTATTCTTCATTTATTCTACTGGATTGCAAATTCCTTTACTAATATAATAATTCATTGTAGTTTTGTTATTCCCCTGAGAAATAATGTGAATATTTTGATGGCATGCTTCACATGTGCTTATTAAAGAGACTATGTAGCATAGTAAAGTCTCCCTCAAGTCAAACTTAACTACTGGGTGCTTTCAGGAATGTAGGGATTTTTGGCAGCAATATAGATGTTATTTGCTCTGCTTTTTCCATTTTTAAAAAACATTTCTCAGTCTAGCCCGGAGCCCATATATTTTGGAGGCTCTCATGCATGTATGAACCAGGCCTTTTTGGCTTAGCTTCCAAATAATCGACTACAATACATTAAGGGATACCTTTAGCTATTGTATATAGTTCCCTTAGTGGATATGTATTAGGAAGTGATTTCGAGTCAGATACTTGAGTATTTCTCAAGGTAAAAAACTAGAGAGGCAAGAAGAGCTATATCAGGAATGGATAGATTTGTTAAACTTTTGTATTTTGCTCCCAACTTTGGCACTGATGATCCCAAAGGGACAGCCTGCCCATTTATTACATGTAATGTCTATGAATTAAGCAATAAGCTTAAAGAAATTTATTCCCTATCAATTCCCTAGATAAGAAACTTCACAGAATATGGAGATCATTACTTAAAATAACCAGTTTCAAAACTGGTTACTCCCACTTAAATTTAGCAGGATGCAAAGACCCCCCCCCTCTTAGCTGTATAAAATAGATTATGTAACTACTTACCTATTCCACTCTAGGATAATTCTCAAATTAACAAAATCACACCGTGAGGTTATGTTAAGATATTGAATTCAGTAGCTGGAACAGTAAAGTACACAATAGGCCAGAAAACACAGTTGTAGTTGATTAGTTAGGGAGTGCTGACTCATGCATGATGCAATCTACTCTATGATTGGCTGTGAGTATAAAGGGAGAGTTTCCCCTTTTTCCCTCCTTTTTCTTGTATGTGTTTTGTATACTGTTTAATTTACCTCAAGATGTTCCTGACTATCTTGTGTTTCTTTCTGGATGATGACAAAGACTGCTGTAAATTTGAATGTTAAATATATTCTCATATATACTCATATATATACAGACAGACAGACAGATAGGAAGACACATGTACATATACATATACATACATACATACACACACATACATAATACATCATACACAAAGACACATACACACTCCACACATACACACACATATACATACACACCCACACATACAGACAGATAGGCAGACACATATACATATACATACATACATACATACATACACACACATACATAATACATCATACACACATACACAGACACACAGACATACCCCACACATATACACACATATACATACACACCCACACATACAAGTTTGTGTTAGTGTCTCCAACTTCATCTGAACAGCTGCTATTCCTTGACAGGTTATCCCAGTTTGGTCTCAATAAGCCAAGGGTGCAGCTTCTTGGAATTGCAATCCTTATACTTTGGCATGCACAGAGAAGGCTATTGAGAGTATATTTTTTGTCCTATTTGTCTGAAGAAGGAAAAACTAGTAGCATTACATGTTACTTCTAATATTCTCAAGAACTTCAGATAATGTCTTTTAAAAAATCCCACACTTCCACCCCCCCTGTCCCCCAAACAGTAATTGTGAATGCTTACTGCTGTTGTACTACTGGGGAGGAACAGAACATGATGAAACTGCCCTTGTATGAATACAGGCTCTTATTTTATGAAGACATAAGAGTACAGTTTACACAGAAATGAAACAAGACCTCTTTTGAATAAAACAATCTGCATAAATGCTTAAAGAAAGCCTATAATTATGATAAAAATGTTGCTCAAAGTTAAAATTATGAAGCAATCAAGATTTATAAACTCATCAACTTTTAATCATACTTCCATCTTCATATATGAATTGTATATGGAACAACATATAACAATATATTTGTTGGGGTGCATTCATGTATTTATTTACCATGCAAAAGTCACTGGATTTTCCTAGGCCCTCCACGTACAAAGGAACACATGCAAATGAGTCATTTTCAGTCATTTCTCATTGCATATTTGCAGACGATGTACTATCCCAAACATTTTGAATATATGATGCAATTATTTACTATGTTGTAATATGAAATACCTGCAGGCTAGTAATATTTCCATACCTGATCCTAAGAAAATAATAAAGTAAAGCAAGAAAATAACTCAACAGAAGCCTTCCCTTCAAACTTTTTCAATATGACAAAGTATATTCAGTAGTATAGGCAAATATAAAACCTGTTACATTAGAGTTGTAGTATTTGCACACAGGCATGATGGGGGCAGGCCATGTTTAAATGGGTCATGTCAGCAGCTGCTACTCCTTATGGGGAGTTTGTTCAGCGTTTTTAGAAGGGAGCAAGCATTGGTAGCTGCCTAAGGAGATGGTTTGTGGGGCTTTGCCTGATCATGTAATACTCTGGGTATCCTCAACGTTGTATGAAGTCTTTTGAGCAGTGCTTGGAAATGAATGAATGATAACACCAGTTCATTGGAAAACAAACTGGTTAACAACATTTGATCCACTGAGTCATTTAAAACTGATGTGGACAACTGCAATGTAGCATGCCTCAAATCAGAGTCTGGATGCTTTAGATGTGATATTGTGGTGATGGAATACGCAGATAAGCTTTTAAAATCTGTGTGGACTCTTCTTCAGAGATCCCTAGACTATTGTTGCAGTGCATTACAGAAACTAAAAAGATCCCAGAACCAACTCCAGTGCCCTTTTATAGCTCTTTGTCCCATCAGTTCACAGATTTCCTTATCAATTACAGTAGCTCAGGTTGTTCATATGAAACCTATCATTTCTATCACTCATGTCCCTGATTGCGTCTATCATGTCCCAGATAGACGCAAATAATGCTGCTATGTCTGGAGTGAGATTTCACACTAGTATTACATATCATATGGCTAACTGAATATCTATTTATCTTGATCAGATCAATCTCATTTAATAAGAAAAAACTAGAACAGTATGGTATAGCACTTCATTAATTTAGTAGAAACCAGACTCAGATCTCCAATCAGCTACAAAACAAGCATGATTTTGGATCATTTTCTTTCGCAGTGTTGTTGAAATGATAGAATGGGAGGAGAAGATACATGCTGTTGTAAACATTTGGGATAAAATTGGTAAATGTAATTAAAGACCAAGAAATGTTTAAGTGCAATTCTGTAAAGTCCCAAGGAAACATCTGTGGGCATTTGCATAAAGTTCATCCTTGCCCATTGAGGCAGATTTCATTTACTGAAGCAAACTATGTTTTATTTCATGTCACTGAATAGCAATGAGAAAGTTTAAAAATTAAAAGTACCAGCAATTTGATACCACTTCAGTTTAATTACCAGCAGGAATTCCTCAGAATATACTGTTGATTCTAAGTTTTTTTTATCTTCATGTAGTGATAGCACACAAAGAGATGCCCACTGCCTTTCACTCTATTTATCTGCTCTAATTTTTCCTTTTCTTTCCTCTGAACAGCAAGGGTTTACTTGCATTTATTGGCTCACAAGGACTAGAACATAACTATACCGTTTTAACAACACTACAGGGTGTGTAATAGCTTTTCCTGAAAAGATAGGTAAAGTCAAGTCTACAGATCAAAATAATGAAACAGGCCTTATCTCCCCTGTCGCTCCCCCCCCTTTTAGGACAGCATGAAATAAGATCCCTGACAAATCTTATTTGAGAGCAGAGTATAAATTTGCATCTTGCTCACTTTACATCTGCACAGAAATCTATAATTATTGACAGTGGTTATTCACATGTTTAGTTCTACTTTTACTAATTGTATGGCATAAAATTAATTCCAGGAGACACCAATGTTAAAATGAGAAATATATCTGACCAGTTAGATGATGAGGCATGACACCTGGTGCCATTTTAATTGTGTTGGAATTGGAATGTCAGCAGTTACCATGTTATTGGTCCTATACTGCAAGCCATCAAATATCCACTAATATAAAAGCCCAAATGCTCTAGAATATCTCTACCAGTCCATGATATGGATGGGTAACCTGGGGACCACATGCAGTTTTCCAATTTTCATCTATAGCATCAGAGCTACTCTGAGATTTTGTCACATAATCAACATTACATCCTCTCAGTTTCCACAAACCAAAGCTAAACTGACTTAACCTGCCAAAAATACAGGTGAGGGACCTTCATGCACTTGAGAGTTTGAGGTTAGCATATATCATTGAGCATCTTAAACATCAAGTGCCAACCACTGGACAAATATTCTCAGATGCTTTTCAGCATTGGGATCAGCCTTGCCAAACAATAAGTACAGAGGCAGAAATAGAGTTGCCATTGAAAAGTCTATTTTTATACATGTGCATCAAATACAAAACAGTAAAGCATAAATGGCATTCTATTGAGGAATTAACACTTACCAATATCTGAAAATCATTATTAGGATCATGTTAATTTTTCAGCAATAAGCACTGAGAAATAAGACTGTTACTTTTTCATATATCAAAATTAATTTGCTAATGTTGCTAATGTTATACTTTTTAAAGCTATTTGTAGTACAGATAGCAAGAAACCATTGCTCTGTGCTTTTGGAAATTTAATTAAATGTTCAAGTCCCTGATGGCTTTTAAAGAAGTGCCTTTCAAACTGTGGTTTAAACCTAAGCAAATAAACTTGATTTTAACTTGACATTTACACTGGGACTTGAAGATTCCCCAGGAGAATGATCTATGTCGATTACTGTTTCATGTTTCTTTTGGGGACCCTGAAGTCAATTTTGATTCTATTGACCCTTGCTCAGGTCATTTACTCCCACTTGGATGCGATTAGTGGGTATTCCTCAGGTTTCTGTGGGGTGTCTTTCAGCCTTACCGAGAAAACCTTTAAGCAGGCACACAGGGAAGAGCCTTTCATCATTCGGATCTAAGATGTGGCAAGTCATTTACTAAAAGTGGGCAGATTCCAAATGTCATTTTCTTTTGCTGAGATACAATCATCAGTTTTGAGCTAAAACTATATGAAGCAATGGAGAAATGGCAATGATCAGTGTAAAGTAAATTGCAAGATGATTACTTAGATTCTGTTAAATGATGCTGGGGGATGGGGGTGGGGGACACAATGTAAGCAGCTGAACATTGCTGAGATTTCTTTCCCTGGTGATATATGCTTCAAAATCTCTTCAACAGGTTAGGAGGTGATATTTTTCAGAAGGTTTTAAAGCATAAGCATTACTTGCTATAACACTTAAATGTTCAAAAATACTTGCATTTCCTAAATTGTAAGCCTAATGAACAAGTTGGGAAAATTTAAGGTAAAAGTCTCTGAAACATGTTTATATAATAGCTTCTGTGTTTTTTACATCAGCAACATTACTATGTCATAAAGAGGACTGCAAACCATGTAAATCATACCCTTTTTATTTTGCAGTGTATACCTTAAAAGGTGCGAGTGTTACATTATAACATGTGCCATGAATATGAGCAAAGTATTAAATGTGGTTATATTGTTTCTTGTTGTGGTACCATGGTAAAAATTGTCAATGGATGCAAGATAAATACATAAGTATTTTTAATTTCTAATTTTCAACCAATTAGTGGAAATGTAATTCAACCAATTAAAGTATTTTAAATTCATTAACCATTCAGCTTGACTTGATTAATATACATATTTATTCTTTCAAAACCAACTAACTTTTGAGATAATTAAGTGTCATATTCTTGCAAATATTATTATCACTGCTAGAAAGAAAGCTATCTTTATTATTTTCTTTTTCATTCCCTACCTTAAGAAGTGACCTAAAGAATCAATAAATGCATATGCTCTTGTTTCATTATAATCTTTATTAGTGAATTAGATAACAGTTTTAATTGATTAACTTACTGAAACTGATCCCTAGATAAACATCATACTGTATCTGCACACAAATAAATCCATTATGCTGTGTAGGCATTACTTTCATCCAGTAACATCCACAGATTGGTGTATGTATCAAAAAAGTCAGTGGTTGCAGGCAGAAGCATGATTATATCCTTGCCTTTTTGTACATTTGGGCAACACAAACTTCCATTTTTTATCAAAAACAAGAGACTGTCCTGTACTGTCCAATTCACATGTAATTATTTTGAGGGAAAAATGCATTTCATATTGGATAACTAGAGTTCACTACCTGAACTGACTTCTAGTGTAAAGCAGTCCTACAGGAATTCGAAAAAATGAGATCAGACAGTTCAGATCAGAAAGGAAAAAGTGCTTTAGTCTACATGGCAGTACAGGAAGCACTTATTGGCAACTTCTCCAACCAAATATGTCTTTTCCTGTTATTATATTGCAGCTGCAGAAAACATCTGCAAGATCCTGGAAACAGATTTAATTTCTTTAAGACGTTATCCAACAGGGTCATGTCCATGTCCATAACTGTGCAGAAGCACCTTTTTCCTTCCCAATCAAAGTGTAACACAACATAGTTAGAAAAGCACAAACAACTGAATTCTTCAGCTTTAGTACAAACACTCATCAGCAAGACAAGAAACATCTGGCTTCTTAATGGCTCACTTTATTTAGCATACAGAATGGCATTTGCTTACTTGAGCACAATTGCAGCAAGAGTGCTCTAATATAAAGGCAAAACCTCTTTGAACTCAAGTCTTGGTGACCTCATGGACACATTCAGGTGGTTTCTTTCTCAATAGTAAGAAGAGTTTTGTCATTATGTTCTTCCAGGATATGTGTTAAAAAAAAAAACTTTGGAAAACCTTGGAAGTCATTGGCCATTTCCTTTCCAAGTATTGACTAAATATGATCATGCTTAACTTCCAAACATAAACCAGATAATCCACTGTTGCCACCAACTCAAGTCCTCCATGAACGGATTAGACATTATGCTATTACATCTGAATTTGGACTACGTGAATATCACACAAAGATTCAATTTCCAGGGCTACTCTATTTAATTGATTATATTTATTTTTGACATATCTAGACATAGAACCTCAGAGTTTCTGCTATAACTTACCAGCTTTTAAACAGTTTCTCATTTTGCTTTCCTATAGTCTCTTTACATGCCCAGTGCTGTGGCATGTTTCCTGAACAATACACATCTTTGCTTCCTTCCATTAATGTCACTGATGATTTCGGCCAAGAGGTATCCCTTAGAGAGCTGCTTTCAAGGTAGGTGTGAATACCATTCATAGATTTGTCTTAATATAAATAAATTGCATGGAGCTGTCAGTGCTGCTGCTGAGGTACTGCATGAATATCTGAAGAAAATAACTATAGTTATTATGATGAATTCTAGTCTTTGACCTTAATAGCTACCTTTTTGCAGCTAATAAAGTTGTGAAGCTTTTATGTGAAAAATATAAACCAGGCACCCTAACATTTACACATGAATAAATGAATGTTGGTGAATTCAGTATTTTTGCTTAAACCTCAACAATTCAGCACCCATACAAGCAGTCGTGCTATTGCATAATGCCAAAAAAAGTCACCATGGCAGAGAAAACCAGTCAACACTCAGTGTTTTTATAGAATGTTTGGGAGTGTCTTTATTGTTCTTCAGGTTACAATGGCACTTAATGGCCTGCCTGTCTGAAATTTATACTCTATTCACATGATTTACAGATGTCATCTTCTATCAGCTTTATCTCACTGCTTGCTTTCTTTTTCTTATATAAATCTCAAGATATCACATACTACGATATATAAAAATTATAGTGTTCAACAATATTTTAAAACACAAACACGCAGTTGAAAAAACTTAAATTTCCCATGGTAGCCTTGGGAAAAGCTTTTGATATAGTTCACCTTATTTTTTTGGGAAAATTAAATTTGATAATGTAATTTTGGAATATTTTCAGAATATTTTTTCTCCCTATGTTTTTATTAGGAGATGTAACATATGGTATCCGCATTTCATATTTTAAATGATTATAAGAAACCTTCTAAATCCAATAAGATGCCTCACAAAACTAACTAATGAAATATATCTTTTATGTCCTTTTTAAATTTAACTTCCTTTTGGAAGCACTTTATCAGAGTAAGTAAGAGCCCTGGTGGCGCAGCAGACTAAAGCACCGTTATTAACATCAGCTGCCTGCAATTACTGCAAGTTCAAATCTCACCAGGCTCAAGGTTGACTCAGCCTTCTATCCTTTCAAACGTAGGTAAAATGAGGACCCAGATTGTGGGGGCCATAAGCTGACTTTGTATGAATATATACAAAAAGTATGAAGGCTATTGCTTAACGCATTGTAAGCTGCCCTGAGTCTCTGGAGAAGGGCGGCATATAAATCAAATTAAACCCCCCCCCCCATCAAATGGCATATGGAGTTGAAAGAAGGCTGGAATTAAACACAAATTGCACTGATACAATATGCAAATGATATTTTGGGTCTTAATAATTATCAAGTTTCTTTACCTAAATTTGTGGATGTAATGCAATGGTTTGATAAAGTGACAGGCTATTCAATAAGTGGAATAGGTTTAATATATTTCCAATATGATCTAAGGCAGGGGTTCCCAATCCCCAGGCTGAGATCCACTACTGGGCATTGAGCCTTTTGGAACTGGACCACAGAAGTAGTGGGTGAGTGTGTGCTTGCATCCCCACTTGCACAAGCAGTGGGTGAGCATGTGTGCTCCATTTGTGTGAGCGGCAAGCGTGCTTGCCCACCACTCATGTAAATGGAACTGTGCATGCTTGCCCACTGCTTGCGTGGAAGAATTCTTCCCCTCCCACCCCGCCATAAAGCTGAAAAGGTCAGGGAACTCTGATCTAAGGTGTATGAGAAAATCTGTAAACCATGGGTTCATGTATGTATCTTGGAATAACAATTCCTAGGAAAATATCACTTGCTTTGCTGGCTAAAGGCCATAATAAAATTGAATATCACTGATTGATTAAATATTTCAAATTGTTTAATTCAGGTTCATACTGATATAAATAGATGACTATAAATTTCCATTAATATATGTGGAAGAATGTTTTAGAATGAATATTATTCAGATTAATAAGAGAATTTTTAAATTAATTCCTCTTTGGGATAATCAGAATCTAAATATGTTGGGGGTTTTTTTATCATCATTTTATTATTATTGGAATACAAGGTCAGATAAGTTACCCATACTCTAGACCAGTTTATTTTTAATGACTTCTTTTAAACCTCTAATGTACTGCAAAACATTGGAATATTTAAAATTGCAGAAAGGCAATACAATTTATTAAAACACTTTTTAATCTAGTTTCTTAAAAGCTTTGAAAATGTCAAATGAATTATGGTAGAAAGTATTTTGAAAAACTCCAAGTCTGCAGCTTATTTTTGTGGAAATCTGAAGAATTTTATAAAAATAGATATTGATAATCTACATGAACAATAAAATATAAAGGTGGAATATTCTGTATGACAAATAAATGGTTGTGTTTAAAAGAATGTTTAAATATGTTTCATCATCTCAGACAAGTTATTTATTAAAATCTTCTTTTGCATATTCATGGAACACCACAGTAAACATTGAACAAAAACAGCTCTTTTATGCTGGAGATATATTTGAGAGGATATTTATATGCATTATTTGGATTTGTTCTAGAACTGTCTCATTCTGGTCTAATATTGAAATTACTATTAATATAATTATGGGAAGAGGGGAAAAAGTTGAAATATGTTAATGTGATGCTAAACCAGGGGTGAAATCTGCTTACCTTCCGTACTGGTTCGGAAGGACGCACTCACGTGTGCATATCACGTACGCACTTGGATCCTCTGCATATGCACAAAGCCTTCTGCGCATACACAGAGGGTCAAAAACAGGTTACTACCTGGTTAAAACCAGGAAGTAATGACGTTCAGGTGGATGGGCGGAGCCTCACTCTACCACCACTACCGATTCTCCGAACCATGCACCGCCGTCACTACCGGTTTGGCTGAACTAGTCCGAACTGGTAGCATTTCACTCCTGTGCTAAACTATATAAAAACTTTATCATGAATTTATCAATTCATGAAGAACTTACTGGACTTACTGAGCATAAGTACAAAAAGGTAAATCTCAGCGAAATTCCATTCTTTTGGCTAATACATCACCTAATTTACTTGTCCAGACAATGCCTTTGATCAGCCAGACAGTACCACAAGTATCAGGAAACTCAATTGCTATTCTAAAAAGATACTGTATTAACATTGCAAAGGCTGGATTCTATTAGTGAGAGGAAGCTTCCTGTTTCTCTTCTTCCTCTACCAACATAGTCATCAATATCATTTGTCATATAAAGACATAGGCTAGAACTGGCTGTTATGAGAGATAGCAGCCCCTTCCTCCTTTCTTTTCTGGAACAGGTAGTGAAATGAAAAATGATGTCATCATGTTGATTTTCTCCACAACTATAGGGTCTTTTAATAAAATGAAGTGGGGATGGAAAAAATTGGAATGTAATGCTTCATTTCTTTGGGTAAAAATATACATTTTTGGAAGCTTTTTTTTTTGTTACTAGTGACAATGTCACATGGAAATGTTTTGTTTTCTTCCACATTACTGCTCTCTCTCTCTCTCTCTGTATCTCTCTCTCTCTCTGTGTCTCTCTCTCTGTGTGTGTGTGTGTGTAAAGAAAAAGAGATCTGTGCCTGTTATTTTAGCAGCAGCTACTATAATTATTTTCAGTAATTTTGGTCTTCATTTTATTCACACTCATTTCTTATAATTTATGTTGAACTCAAGGTAGCTTATCTTTGAATAATCAGATGATTGGGCTGATAATATAATACTGTTATATTATAACAGTAATATAAGAGGGCAATACTGGGTTTACAGAATTGTTTTTAGTCAAAAATATCAGTTAGTAAACAGTGCTACAA
The DNA here is from genome assembly GCA_012654045.1 of Ptyas mucosa. Taxonomy (NCBI): domain Eukaryota; kingdom Metazoa; phylum Chordata; class Lepidosauria; order Squamata; family Colubridae; genus Ptyas; species Ptyas mucosa. Next base: position 7,529,825 of record WNWU01013815.1, on the reverse strand, counting down.
CGTTAATGTTTAAACTGGCTATTACAGGTTATTTATCTGAAACGTATTCATGTATAGTAGATTTACTTTTTATTTTGTTCCCCCAAAAGTCTTGTGTGGGCAAGGTATTATTATCTCTATTTTTAAAACCAGAAGGTGAAAGGAAAAGGTAAAATGAATTACTAAGAGTAATTCACTATAACAATCTGGTGAGATAGGTATTTAATATCCCTGTTTTTCTGCCAAATCCTAAAATCTAGGGAGAAAATCTGAAGAAATGCATGAATGATTATTAGCTAACCAACTTAACCATCTGAAAAACAAATGACCCTTTTCTATCTGTTCAATATATCAATGAAATTGTGTGATATAAATTGTAAAAAAGAAATGGTAACTATTCATAACTATGTAAATATTCAAGTCTGCCTGCTTAAAATTAAATTAAATATGACGAATGACAACACATTTTCCCTTCAGATTTATAGTTTTGGCTGTTTTCCAAGTTTTGATTTCCAAGTATCTATTTTTCATTCATACTGATTTTCTTTGGGGGTTGTCTAATAATATAAAGTAGGCACAAAAATGGACAAAAATATAATTGTAATCAATTCAGAGCCCATTCACATCAATCTGGAAGAGTTTTAAAAAGATGAGAATGTATTTTAAAAATTGTATTGGTGAAGTATTGCTGGCCATACTGTTAATTCTTTTATCAAAGGAAATTAATTTATAAATTTAGGATATACGTATAATAATATGCTCATTTTATAATATATTAAGAACAGTATTTATACCTAGTGGTCTGACTAATAATATACTGTAGATGCTTAAAATAGATATACTGTAACTGAAGATTGCATTCATATGTATCAATGCATGTATGTTATGTTTTGATGAATTTGAGAAATAATCTACAGATATGCTTCCAATTTTATATTGGGATAATATCTCTGATTAATTCTAGAATTCAAATGTGTCCCTAAATACTTCTTTTGACCTTCAATGAGATTTGAATTATGCAACTGTTCTGCCATTTTCATATTTTTAAAGAGAGTCTAGGCAACCCTTGTATTTTTGTGGACATCCTGTGTTTCTGTTAATGCTTTTTCTATTTTTTTCTTCTTACCAAAAAAATAAAATCCATTAAACAGAGAAAGATGACATGGCTACAGGATATCTTTTAACTGTTATCACTCTGATCTCTCCATCTTAGATTACTCTGCCAATACCAGTATCTCTCTCATTTATTGCAACTTTTTAAAATAATTTTTATCGCTTTTTGGATGAAAAGAAAAACAAAAGAAACAAGACACAAAAATGAATACATAGAAAATATACATATCAAGTTCTTTAAAAATGAGGGGGGAAATACAACAGAAAAAACAATGAATTTATATTGTAAAAAACTATTACAATATTATATATAATTATCTAATGTAATAATTATTCAGACACATACACTTTTCTAATACACATATAGATATTATGTTTTTTAACCTACTGTATTTTATATAAGCGACTCCCATATTTCATTATATTTATCCATACAAAGTTTACATCTATATGCAATCTGCTTATATCAATAAGTGTAATCAAATCTTCAATCCATTGATTAAATGGAAGCCATAGATTTATCTTTCCAATGTTGCAGCCTGAGTCTTATGTAGGGTAAGGGCAAGGAGATTTATCTTGTCCAGTTGTCGCATTCTATGAATCAGGTATGTCATTCAAGACAATATTATCCTCTGAAAATGTTAAATTTTGTTGCAGTTACATTTATAAAAACCACTACTTTATCCCAAAATTTACTAAGTATAGGACATTATAAAAACATACGTTTTAAGGAAGTATTGTCTTTTCTTTCTTACATCTTCAGCAAAATGCTTCTTAGGCAATCCTTTTCTTTACAGGCATAATGGAATCCAATAAATTTGTATTTGGTGATCTTCTCCCATTCTTTTTCTTCTATTCTGCTGTTTCTAGGTACTACCATGTCCTCTATCCAGACTTTTTGTCTTTATGGTTTGTTGCACAGTCAGCCAGATGTTCACACTGATTTGGCATTTTTGTTCTCCTATTGAGTTCTTCCCAAGGACCAGAGATAGGCAGAGATAGTGTTAAAGGAATTGTCATAGGATTTAAGCTGTTCTGAATAAAGCTGCCTTTTGCAATTGACTGATGATGATTTTGTCAATGCTGATGGTGTTCAAGTGGTGCTCCAGTTGTTTTGGGATTGCACCCAAAGTGCCTATTGCTATTGATACTACCTTCGCTTTCTTTTGCCATAGTCATTCTATTTGCATTTTGCTTTTGTTATCTTCTCCAGCTCTTTCTCTTCTCTTCTGCAGTTCCCAGCTACTGCTATCCAGACATTTTTATTTTTCTTATCAACAGTTGCTAAGTCTGGGGTGCTATGTGGCAGGTGCCTGCCAGTTTGAATTCTAAAGTTCCAGAGTACTTTAACTTCTTCATTTTCTATTATTTTATTTTATTTTTCTATTACTTACTTTTATTGTCCTACCAGTTCTTGCTTGCAGGCAAAAGGTTTTTCTTCTATATCATTGCTGCTACTTTGTTGTGCCATTTTTTGTAGTCCAGCTGTGTGATCTTTTTGTGGCAGATAACCAAATGCTCCACTGTTTTTTCAGCTTCTTTGTAGAGGCAGCACTTGCTGTCTTTTGCTCTCTTCTCAATTCTGGTTTTGTATGCATTTATTCTTAAGGTTTGGTCTTGTGCAACCAAAATTTGCCTCTCTGTCTCTTTCTTCAACTTTCCTGTTCTTAGCCATTGCCAGATCTTGTTATTATCTGTTTTGCTTGCTATATTTTTTAATCTACTGACCATGTAATACTTTTTCTTCCCACATCTCTTTTCTGCTCTTCATTGGTTTTTCCTGTAGGCCAATTTTGCTTTCCAGTACTCAGTAAGCCTTCCTGGTATGTAAGTTCAGTGCATCTTCTTCACTATCCTTCACATGTTCTTCCAATGCCTTTTTTATTTCTTCAATCACTTGATATACTTGCGACGTTCCATGCAGACCAATTTTCCTTGGTAGATAGAGTCTGTCAACATCATTGCATGGATGAAAAGCATGATTCACTGTCATTATTTTTCTGGTCCAGTCAACTTCTGGTCCAGTCAACTATTCCAGCTATGTATTTGGTGACTGGAATTGCCCAGATGTTATTTGCTTTGATGGTATTTCCTCCAGAGTTTGGACTTTAAGATCTTCACTCTCTTGATGCATTCATTTCTATCCTTTTTCTTGACTTCTATGTGCTTGATCTTGTCAGCCTCAAGGATGCCCAGCCTGTAATGATCATCTTTATCAAGACTCTTAATGTTATTTCCATATGGCATCTTGATTCCTTCTGTTCTCACTAATTTTCCCTGTTTAATGATGAGCATGGCACATTTGTCCAGGCTAAACTCCATTGTAATATCTTGGCTATATATATGGTTGGACAGTATTGAGCAGTGATTCTATTTCAGATGGTGCTTTTCTATACAGCTTCAGATTGTCCATATGAAGGAGATGTTATAGCCTGGCAGAAGTTTTTGATGTCTGATAACCATGGCATGAGTTATTCAGTTTTGTTGACAGAGGATTCAGTGCAATGACAAATAATAATGGTGATAGCAAATCTTCTTGAACTATTCCTCTCTTGATATTAACTTGTCCCAGTCTATCAACATGGACCAGCAACTGTGTCTTTCGTTGTGTCACTGATCTTTTACAAAGCTTCTGATGTTTCTAATGACTCTTGTTACTTCTAAGTGCTTGATTATTCAATCATGTGGCAAGGAGTCAAATGATTTCTTGTAATGAATCCATGCTACATTGAAGTTGGTGTTCCTTCTCTTGTAGTTTTTCAATATCATCTTGCCAATTAGGAGCTGATCTGCTGATCTGCTGATCTGCATCAGTTGCGCCATCGCTTAGCAATTAGAAATTTGTTGGTGAGCAGGTAATAGGCCTATAGCTGCCTGGTGCCGCACCTTTTGCAGGTAGACTTTGCTGAATGTTAGCCACTCTTCAATTTCACTTCCTTGTAGTAAGTTGTTAAACTGCTTGGAAACAAGTGAGTGTAGACCAGTCAGATGTTTCAACCAAACCTAATATGATTCATCTTTACCTGGTGGCTGAGCAATTCTTGATTTTCCTTGCTCTTTTCTTCACTAGTTCTGCTGTTATTATTCAGCTTCTTTTTTTATTCTTAGCCACTTCCTTTAATCACGCTGTGTTCTTTTTGTATTTCTTTGGGTTATGCCATATCTGTGTCCAGAACTGCATTGTTTCTTCCTTGCCTGATTCACTGCAGCTCAACATTTATGGATTGGCAGAAACGTTTCTGATTGGATTGAAATTGGTGATTCTGCCTATAATTTGCAATTCAAACTAGTATTTTCTGGGCTATAGCGTTCATTTGTTGCTTTATTATTTCCAGAGCTTCTTTGATCTTCCTTATATCTAGGTGATATTTCTTGACTTGGTATTCTTTGATCTTCTTGTTCTTCAGCTTCTTTTCTTTCATCTGCTCTATCTTGGTTGCATCTGATCTAAGCTTGCTGATCTTATTTTCCAGCCTGATCTTTTCATTTATTGGTGCATCATAGGCTTTTCTTCTTTGTTGATTTTGCATCGCAGGTATTTAGCTATAACTGCAGTTGCTCTGTAGTTGGCTTGTTTGTTGAGTGTGCTGGTGCTTATATTTGATAATATAGCACTGGCATCTTTTAATAGTGCCGTGATGGTAAACCTATGGCACGTGTGCCACAGGTGGCACACAGTGCCCTCTCTGTGGTCACGCAAGCCGTCGACCCAGTTCAGTGCCACCACACATGCACGTGTTCCTCCTGCCGGCCATCTGGTTGTCGGGTCTCTGCTGCGCATGTGGGGGGGCGGGGTACATGTGGGGTGCATGTGCACATGCATGGAGGGTGGGGTGTATGCGGGGTGTGTGAGGTGCATGTGGGAGCCACACGTACATGCGCGGGGTGTGAGGAACATGTGAGGGCCTGCCCGCGCATTGCATTTGGGGGGTTCAGGTGCGTGAACCCTGTATAAGTTACATTTCACCATAGGAGACGCACTCTCCATCTGGCTCCTCAGACCTGTTCAATTGGGTTGAACTTCTTCTCTTCCTCAGAGCACATAAATCCCACAACCATGTCAAGGTAATGCCTCACTGAAGGTTATTATTATTGCCCCAAAAAGAATTTTGGAGATTTTACTGCAGTTCTCCAATACTCTTAAGAAAATAAATAGCCAATCAGATGTATGAAAAGAAGATGGTTGTCAAAGTCAAAAATCTTCAGGAGCACCTTGTTTTAGAAAAACATGTTATGGACACAGCTCAGGTTAAGGCTTTATTTATTAATATTCTTGATAATCATTGTATTTTATTTTACTATTTTTGCTAATTTATATGTGCAAGATTTTGTTTTTAAAATGCCAGTACGTGAAGATATATAGTTCAGAAACACAAAATAGAAGATATAAGAATTTATTAACTTGTATTCTATGTCAGACTGATAAAGTGAGTAGCTTACTCCAATGATCAGTACAAATCCAGAACATGTTAACAGCTAAGCTATGGAAATTGTAGCCTATTTTATTATTGTGCATACTGTAATATAATATGTATAAGTTGTAGATAATGTAGATAATTTTATCGTTAAATACTTTATTTTTAAATACTTGTAGATAGGCTTGTTTCCTCCAAATAGGTTAGCTTATAACTGTTAAATCCAATCCATAGTGTGGGAAATACTGGTCCATGAGGCAAGGCTTGATTGTAGTAAACATATTTCATTTGTATATGAAATATTTATGCTGATACATACACAAGTATAAATGTATTAAGAACTAAATTCTTTTTCATGCCATACTGTATACAGTTAAGTATGAGAAAGGCTTTAAATGACATTAATGACATTACTGTAGCTGATTTTCTGTGAAAATAGTACTTACAAGTGTTGCACAGTAGTCACTATACATTAATTCCCTCTCCCATCACTTAATTGCATCACCCTTTAAGATAGACATATAATGTAATTAGAGATTTGAACAGTTCACAGCCAGATCACTTAAAATAACATTGTTAATGGGCTTTAGGAGTTCTCCCTTTAATATTGCCAGTGTTATAACTTCTAATTACCTTAATAATTAGGGCTATGATTGAGGTAACAGTTTCTAACACTAATGGGTATTAGAGGGCTTGAACAAGACATGTTTTGATGTTCTCATCCAGTTGCTTAGGCTAGAAAGGAGCTATTTGTCCTTAGAAACATAGTGGTTGCTATGTGGTGGCCTGGGAAGAGGCATCCTTACCAGCCACTTTAATGCTGCCAGTACCACTGCTGTTTTCATGGAACAGTGTGATTGTATAAAATGTATTCACCAAAAGCTGTTCATGAAATGCAAATGTGGTCCCTATGGCTGAAATTTGCTGAACTTAAATTGCTGCAAATAACAGTGTAAACCAAGATGTCAAGCCTGCTTGGCATTGAAAGAAATCAATAGGCAAAATCCCTTTTTATGTAGCATTACATCTTGACACGTATTAATAAAAATGTGTGGAATTTTAAGATTTAGCATAAAATTTTGCCTTAAACTTCTTTTATTGTTTTGAAACTGGAGGGGGCATAATGAAGCAGGGACTAGCTTCAAAAGAATCGACCCATGGTTCCAAAGTGAAGTTTTATTTTCTTTGTTTTGTTTTTGAGTAGAATTCTCATTTCTCTACCTTGTACAAGCTTGGGGCATAGCAATATAGATATACTTAGAAATCTGCAAGTCTGAAGGGACAACATACAAATCATATTGTGATGCCATTTATCCCATGATTAATCAGTTTATCCCCTTTGACTGTAACAAATAAAACTACATTAATTAGTCTTTCTGTTCAGTACTTGCCACGTCTGCTCTATGTCATCTACATTTACTGCCTGATTGATTCTTGGAGCTAATTCATACACATTACAGTGTAGTAATTCTCTCAAGGTAGTCAGTTTATAACATAACTCCATATATTTGCCGAATGGAGAAATAGTATCATAACAACTTTTGATGTGCTATTTTCTAGAGAATCAAGTATTTATTGTTAAAGAGAGCCATGAAATACACAACTCTTTCTACACTGGTCTTTCTAAACAATATATACCCGTGAGCACCCTCTCTGATGGCACGTGAGCCGTCATTCCAGTTTAGCTCCACTGTGCATGTGCACATGCCTCCCACTGGCCATATGGTCTTTGGGTCTCTGTAGCACATGCACGGGGGCAGGGCATGTGTGGGGGCATGCACACATGCGCAGGGGACATGTGCTGGATGGGTGCACACACATATGCTGGCGGGCATGTGTGTGTGGGATCATATGTATGTGGGGGTGGGACATGTGTGGAGGGCTGTTCGTGCATATGTGGGGATCACACATGCATTGAATTTTGGGGGTCGGGGGTACGCATGCGAGCTTTGGGTTCTCGGTCTGGAAAAGGTTAGCCATCACTGCTATATACCAACAAATCAGGGCTGTATTAGTATCTGCAGACCAGTCAAAATTCAGCATGATCTGGACATCTGAAGAGGGCATCATGCAATTTAAGCTTGGAAATTCAGATCTGAGGACAGAGTGATTTAACTTGAACCTAAGCAGAATATTTAATTTAATTTAATTAATTCAATTTATATGCTGCCTCTCTCCGAAGACTCAGGGCGGCTCACAATACAATGGGCCGACTTAGAAGGAATCTTGGAGGTCTTCTAGTCCAACCCCCTGCTCAAGCAGGAAACCCTCTATCATTTCAGACAAATTGTTGTCCAATCTCTTACTAAAAACCTCCAGTGTTGGAGCACCCACAACTTCTGGAGGCAAGTCATTTCCCCAATTAATTGTTCTAACTATCAGGAAATTTCTTCTTAGTCTAGGTTGGTTCTCTTCTTGATTAGTTTCCATCCATTGCTTCTTGTCCTGCTTTCAGGTGCTTTGGAGAATAGCTCGACTCCCTTCTCTCTATGGCAAGCTCCAAGATATTGGAACACTGCTATCGTGTCACCCCTGTTCCTTCCTTTAGTTAAACTAGACACACCCAATTATTGCAAAGGTTCTTCATATGTTTTAGCCTAATCATCTTTTTGGTCTTCTCTGAGACTCAACATGTTTTTTGTATTGTGGCAACTAAAACTGGATGCAATATTCCAAGTGTGGCCTTACCAAGACATTATAAAGGGGTACTAATACTTCATGATTCTATCCCTCTGCTAATGCAGCCTAGGACTGCATTGGCTTTTTTGGCAGCTGCAGCACAATGCTGGCTCAGTGTTCAAGTCTGCTGGGATCCTTCTGTATCTTGAGCTTGTCTTTTGGAGTGTTGGCTATTCCTGCCAGCTCGGTGTCTGCAAATTTGCTGAGTCCCCCTTCTATCCCCTTGTCTAAATCAGTGGTCCCCAACCTTTCCAGCTGGGTGGCTCAGCCCAGGGGGGGGGAGGCGTGAGCGTCAAGCGCACACACGCGCACAGCTCCATTTGTTCAAGTGGCATGTGCACACCACCATTTGTGCAAATGGAGCTTTGTGCACAAGTGGAGAGTGCTTGCACTTGTGTGCAAAGCTCCATTCGTTCAAGAGGAGGGTGCTTGTGCTCGAACGTGAGCACAAGCACCCTCTGCTCACGTGAGTGGAGCTTCACACACAAATGCAAGCACTCCCCACTTGTGCAAGTAAAGCTTCAAATGTGCATGCTTGCCCATTTCTCCTGTGGCCCATTTTCAAACAGGCCATGGGGACCGTGGTCTAAATTCATTTGTGAGCAGTGCTTAACAAATGCAGAATGTAACATCAGAACTTTTAACTGTTTAAAAATTAACTCTTAACAGCTGCATTCTTCCAGTCCTTGAATCAACAGAAAATATGTCATCATAATTTGTACTGCCTTGATGGCTGAGCTATAATCTGCATTGGTAATGAAGCATGTGAGTGGTCCTGTTCATACAACTTTATTGCAGAACAATTTAAGGGCAGTAATTGGTAGATTCTCCTGGCTTTTCTTCCTGTCCAATGTAAGGTCAGCCCCAGCAGGGAAAAAAAACATCACCAAATACTCCCAGTATGTGACAAAATTTTGCAATTGTGGATACACATCATGGACCAAAGATTTGGCCACTTGCAAGCTGCCCAAGTCACAGATTACTGATGCAGAACAGGTTTGCACCCACTGGGACTATTTCTGAAAATAGGTCTGCAAAATCGCAGGAAGTCACCTTCTTTCTATTACTGTAATAGAAATAAACTGGTATAACTCTTGTAAATGCCATCCCAGCCCCCAAGCACCCCAAAAGTAGAGGATGGGGCTGGCTGTGATGTCTGCAATTAGCAGCACCCAAAAGTATTTCATGGGCAATCTTAATTAGCTAGTAGAAGTTGAACAGATGCTGTCCCCTATGTCATCACCATATCATGAATAACCCATTATTTATTCATTCATTTATATCCCACCTTTATTATTTTCACAAATAACTCAAGACATATCCATATGAACATATCCATCACATCTTCCTCCTCTTAATTTTCCCACAACAACCCTATGAGGTGAGTTTGGCTGAGAGAAAGTTGACTGGCCCAAAGTCATCCATATGTCTTTCATGACTAAGACAGGGAACTCACAGTAGCCTGGTATCTTACCAGGTTGGGTCTTAGTTTTTAATTCATTAATATGTCAAGACTTGTGTAGGGAGAAGACAGAAATCACTACTGTAAAACTACTTAACAAAATATAGACTACCTTTATAGTGGGCTGACTATGAATAAAGCTGTGACATGCATAGATATGGGTAGATAAGCTCTTATTTGTTTTTCTGTGTGTGTGTGGGGGGGGGACTTAACATGAACTTGAAGAATAACCAATTGTGCTTGTGCTTATAGGCATTTATACTTTAATACATCTGCTTAAAGGTTTTGTGTTCCTGAATTCCTGGAACAGCTGATTGGCCAGTTTCCACCTTATGGGAAGGATCTCATTATTACTGGCCAGACTTAGTTGTGTCAAAGTTGTGTCTTCTTAGTAACATTCAGATTAATTAGCAGATACAGCAGAGTCAGGCACTGCACAGTGAAATACAATACCACACAGATAAGCTGTAGATAAAATGTGTAGCTATGCCATCTCTGTTCTTAAAAACAGTAAACATTACACCAATCCCTGTAAATATTAGTCTATAATAAGACATTTGCTTATTATCATGATTTAATTCTGCTCAAACCAACTGTGTTTAAAAGTATGTTTTGAACCAAGAGTCTATACTGTTTTAGTCTAAGAAAGCATGTTGAATTGTCAGCAATGAACTCCTATCTGGAATGTGGAGCTGAATTCCCAAATTGTGCTGGTAGACTCAGCGTAGAATTCTAACATTCAATGAAACAAAAGAGAGCAAAATGCTTATAGGTGTCTATGTTAACGTAAAAGGTGAAAATATATTTTATTTTGATGTACTTTGTAATTAAGACAAAAAGCTAAGTCTTCTGTTGGTTTGAGGACTTTGAAAATTGAATATAAACACATGGAGCGGGGAGTTTGGATTGATGGACTTCAGTAGTAAAGTCAAAACCCTTAGCAATCAAGCTATGTTCCGTGATAAGCAGTATGGACACAAATGAGATTATTTCAGATTTGGAAGGTCACTAGATCAAACCACTGAATATATGTCAATAAATGAAAATATGTTGCTTAGTGCAATTGCAACATCTCCAAGCTTGTCATTCTTCAGAAGCCTTGTAATATTTTTTTTGCTACCCTATCTAGGAATTCTGGGAATTACAATATCAATACATTTGTTTTGTACCATACTACATACAGTTTGGCAAATGTGACCACTGTTAAAAATATCAAGTCAACACTTGTATCTCTTATGGCAAAATGCATTAAAATATATTAAGTAAAATATTCAGATTAAGAATTATCAAATGTTTGTGATGTCAGTGGCATCCACATGGAGCACCCCAAAAGTCAAGATGGTGGCCATGATAGTTCTACCCCTAATATAGTGTCACGTATGTAAAGGAACAGGGCTCTCATCAGGCCACCAGGGGGGCCTTCGCACAGGTGTGTCTTGTGCGCCAGTTGCGCCCTTTCCTAGACTGGGATGCCCTTGCCACAGTCAGTCACACCCTCGTTACCTCTAGGTTGGACTACTGTAACACTCTACATGGGGCTGCCCTTGGGATGCGTCTGGAGGCTCCAGCTAGTCCAGAATGCAGCTGCGCAGGTAGTTATAGGGGCGTCTAGATACTCCCATGTAACACCTCTCCTGCATGAGCTGCACTGGCTGCCGGTGGCACTCTGGATACATTTCAAGGTGATGGTGCTTACCTATAAAGCCCTTCATGGCTTAGGCCTGGGGTACTTGCCGCTCTCCCATCGTCCTGTGGGCTCTCACAGAGTCGGCCTCCTCAGGGTGCTGTCGGCCAAACAATGTCGGCTGACGGCCCCCAGGAGGAGGGCGTTCTCTGTGGGAGCCCCAACCCTCTGGAATGGATTGCCCACTGAGCTCAGCACAGCCCCCGACCTTCTTTCCTTCCATCGTGAGCTGAAGTCATGGCTCTTCCATCAACTAAACTGATCCGTTTGGGGGTACACTGTTATAATTTTAAACTGTTTTAATTGGGTTGCTGATTTTAATTTTTTTTCCATTGTGATTTGTATTGAAGTTGTCATTTTGTAAGCCGCCTTGAGTCCCCAGGGAGAAAGGCAGCATATAAATCGCAATAATAAATAAATAAATAAATAAATAAATAAATAAATAAATATTGCCACAAGTGTCATCTTGATCTTTTTTAGTACTCCCTATAGATGCCACTTAAAAAAAAACCTAATATATCATTTTTGAAGGAGAAAGAAAAGTTAGCCATTTAGTGTTTTTTGGAATTTTGGAAATATTTTTTTGGAAACTACACATAATTTATTTATGGTTTAATAAAGTTGTAGTATACTTTATTTGGGCCAGGTTAACACTTGGATGGAAACCCTTCAAGAAATTTCAGGGTTGTAGAGTAGAATTTGAAGAAAAAATATCAGAAAAAGACAGTGGCAAATTCTACCATACCATTATCAAGCTGTATTCATACAATTACCAAGAGTTGAACTCAGTTAAGGACACTTTTACACTTTATGTCTCAGGCAGCTTAGAGGAAGGTTGCCACATGTTTTGAAAGGAGGAAAGAGAAAATCCCCTGAATGGCTATACTTTTTCCAATACACTAAAATTAACTCACAAAGGAAATGTAATATAACATTATTCGGAAAGAATGAAATCTGTTCAAATCTCCAGGGCAATTCAAGGTATTAAATTGATTCAGGTGTTTTCTAAAGAGCTTTAAAGACAATAAAAATATTTTGGACTTTTGTTGTCCTCCCTGCAATTCCTTGTACCCTAAAATCTGCTTCAGAAAATCCCCAACCCCCTTCATGAACTGCAAGGAAAAGAAATGCATTTGACTGATGAATACTATTCTGTCAACCGATTCAATTTGATTTCACTTGCTATCACTGCATTGAGGGATGATGTCAAGTTAGAGAGGGGAAGTCTCATGTCTAATTTAAAGCCTGATTTGCCAGACTATATACAGATAAACAAGCAAAATTATACACCTTCCAATAATGTAAAATATCTAGTACTACTGGTATTTCCACAATAGTACTGGTAGTCTTAGGGTTAGTGTATCCAGAGCAAGAAATAGGTAAAATCCAGAGCAAGAAATAGATAAAATGGAAGTTCATATAACACCAGTAATATAGTAAATGTATAGATGATAGATGATAGATGACAGAAAGATAGATAGATAGATAGATAGATAGATAGATAGATAGATAGATAGATAGATGATAGACAGGCAGACAGAGAATTGGCAATAGGTTTCAATAAAATAGATACTAGTTATTTCAAAGTAAGCAAATATAGAATTTCAATCAGTATAATTTAACAAAGATCCTTTGTAACTTTGAATAGCAGCTACCTGTATTTAAGTAAGGTATTTTTTTAATCTTAAAGGGACTAAATGTAATGATTCAATGCCTTTCATTTTTTAAAATTATATTGAAATAATATTAATTTGCTATAAAAGAAAGACTCTGCAAATAATGAACGGAAGGCAGTGCTTGTGTCTGCATGAAACGAACTTTAATAGTTAAGAGACATTTCATTAATTTTATTCAACGAAACTGGACAGGAAGTAATAACAGATTTATCACTCACATTAAACTATATTAGACAGAAAGTAAAAACAGATGTAGAAGCTGCAATAGTAAGAAAAAAACCTCCAACTACTGAATGCCTCAATAGAACATTGCCTGATAACACTAGAAGGACTAGAGCTGAAATTTTGCTTAAAAGGGGGAACAATTAAAAACACAAAAAGAACAATTTGCTAAAGATGTCATCTGGATTAATAGTGAATTAATGTTAGTTGTTCAAGATTGGTAAGTCCAATGAAAAGGGTTTACTAGAAGTCTTGGGATGTACTTTAATGCACTTAGAGCATTACAACAGAATTTTGAAAACTTGTCATTACCCCTCTCTACTTCAACATATACCTTAACACAATCAAGGCAAAGTTGTTTTGAATTTCTTTCTCGTGCTTTCTACTTTTTCAGGACTCAAAATATCTTTTCTGTTAGACTCAGCATTCAACTTCCCCTTCCCTGGATCAATCCAGCCAGCATTCATTCACCCAAAGGATACCAATTCTAGAAAAACATCAGGCTAGGCTAAGGTCGTCACTGGGTCTCATATTTCTCTCTTGCATAAATATTTGTCTTCTAGTTGTAAATTACTTGAGACAAGTTTGGATTTAAAGGATTTTGTCACATTAGGGAATGGAGGTGTCAAAATGAGTAAAGAATCCTACTAAGTGTTTTTCTATTGTGCGTTAGTCTTAAGTAATATGGCATCCTCCAGATGCAAATAATAATTTGATGTTGGCAGCAAATACATTCTAAACAATACAGGATGGGAACATATTATCCATGAAAAAATAGGATAATGAAGACTACAGAACAATACATGCTTTTCTGAGAAAAATGCCTAAATAACCAAATGTTTCTAAAAGATGATTATAAAGTTCTGTACCCACGAGATCCTACTAGAGTCTTTCCGTAAGGGCACTGTTATGATTCCAGCACACAATTAATCTTGAATTATTGATATCAAGCACATCCAGTAGACAAAATCATTTTGCAAATTTAAGTACAGTCTTTCTCCACATGAGCATCCACAAGAAGGGGAGGTAGATTTGCATTTAGTGTCATAATACAAGTGCATTTATACATACATAAATGCAAGTATAAATGCAAGAATAAAAAGAGTGAATTTGCATCATAGCACCTTTTTATTATTTGCCCTTCTGTATCCATACTTCCCCACCTATAGGCCACAGTATTTCCTCATTTTTATAAAATTTTCTGATAAAATCTGACAATTGAGAGATTCTGATCTTATTGAACGGAACATATTCATATTCCCTTATTTAATACATATACATACATACATACATTTATTTATTTTCTTCCAGGTTTTTCCTATGTAAATCAAGATCTTTATACAGCCATCGTTCAGTGAAATCTCATTCACTAGATTTTTTGGCTTTAACCATGGCTGTATAAAGATCTTGATTTATGTAGGAAAAACCTGGAAGAAAACAAAACCTACGAAAAGAGAATAAAATAAAACACGCACACACACACACACACACACACACACACAAACATATAAACTGGGTATTTTCCTACGTAAACCAAGTTTCTCAACTTGTAGCTATAGCTCAGTGAAATCACATCTACTATCCTAGGCTTTTTCAGACAGCAAGCAAGCATTTTGCTGCCTATTGGGAGACTAATATAGATCTATTTCAGACTGATAGGTCCTCATCAGTTAGCCACACCCTTACCATATGTTCCCTCCCCGTAGAGGCTAAGTATTTGCTTTCTTCTGTTGTCGTAGGTTTTTGTGTGTATATTTTTCTTCAACCAGGTATTTTCCTACGTAAACCAAATTTCTCAACTTGCAGCCATAGCTCAGTGAAATCACATCCACTATCCTAGGCTTTTTCAAGAGAAGAAAGCAAATACTTAGCCTCTATGGGGAGGGAACATATGGTAATGGTGTCGCTAACTGATGAGGACCAATCAGTCTGAAATAGATCTATATTAGTCTCCCAATAGGCAGCAAAATGCTTGCTTGCTGTCTGAAAAAGCCTAGGATAGTGGATGTGATTTCACTTGCATATATATGCATGCAATTTTTGGTGTATTCAGGTCTTTTCGTAGAAAAATCTATGAAAACATATCTATATCTATATCTATATCTATATCTATATCTATATCTATATCTATATCTATATATCTATCTCTATCCCTATCTATCATCTATCTATCTATCTATCTATCTATCTATCTATCTATCTATCTATCTATCTATCTATATTTATCTATATCCACCTGCACGTTCACAGCAACTCTAGGCAGCTTAAAAGCAATAACACACAGTATAAACAAAAAATAAATACATTAAAAAATAATACACCTCCCCCCACCCCGCCGCCAACAAACCATTTGATGGGCTCCATTCTCTTCTGGGTTCCCCATGCCACTGGCAAAACCAAGTGTTCAGGGCCTTGCCAAAGAGTGTCAAAGTGGGATTCAGTCTAATTTCTGAAGGGATGATGCTCCAAAGGGAAGGAGCCACCATTGAGAAGGCCCTTCCTCTGGGTCTCACCAGATGTACTTTTTCAGGGAATGGGACCCACAACATTTCTTGCCTTCTCACTCTAGTGGATCAGGCGGATGTGACCAGCAAAAGACCAAATAACCTGGTCCCAAGTTATGAAGGGCTTTAAAGGTGGGTCTATGACAATTTGTTATGGTCAATTCACCTCAGCCAACTTGCTGTGGCCAACTTGCTATGGGACAACTAGCTGTGGCCAACTCACTGTGGGACAAGAGTTACGCTAATATCAAAGAAATGGTGGAACAGAATCATTAAAGAAAGGATGCAAAAAGAGGGACAAAATGAAATGTGAATGACAAAAATTAAAATAACTTTTTTAAAAAAATAATTAAATTGAATTGTTTAATTGTTCTGTGGTGAGTTAGCTGTGAGTTGTCTCCCAGTGAGTTGGCGGCAGTGAATTGGCCATAGCGAGTTGGCTGCAGCGACTTGGCTACAGCGAATTGTCCCATTCCATTTAAAGATGACAACCAGCACCATGAATTGCACCCAGAAGCAAATCAGCAGTCTATGCAGCTCCTGTAGGAGAAGTGACATATGTGCACATCAAGGTCTGCAAAAAACCATGTGGGCTGCTGCATTTTGAACCAACCAACTAGAGCTTCCAAATGCTTTTCAAGAGCAGCCAAATGTAGAGCGTGCTGCAATAGTCAAGACGGGAGGTGACTAGGACATGAGTGACTGAGAGTAGGAATTGTTAGTCCAGGAAAAGTCGTAACTGATGCACAACTCACAATTGTGCAAAGGTCCTACTGGCCACAACTGCCACCTGCTCCTCAAGTAGGAGTCATCAGTCCAGAAGAACCCCTAGATTATGCACTGGGTCTATTTGGGGCAGTGCTACTTCATCCAAGACCAGAAGTGGATTCTCCATGGAACAAAGAACCCCAAACCCAGAGTCACTCGGTCTTGCCAAGATTCAGTTTCAGCCTGTTACTCCCCATCTAGCCCCTGTGGGACTCCACAAAGCAGTAGATGAGAACTTTACTTCTTGCCACCTATCAATACCAAATGAGACTAGTCACAAAGGAAGGAAGCAAACCAAGACAGTACCAAGCATCCCACTCCCAATCCCTGAAGTCGCTCCAGAAGAATACCATATTTGATGATATTGAAGGCTGCTGAGAGATCAAGACCAAGTAGAACAAGGATAGATGCATTACCCTCATCCTGAGACAGTTCTTAATAGCAACTCTTACCCATTCAATCAGGTTCATTCCTTGTCTTTTGCCAGTGGCTCTCTAGATATCTTTTCATCCATTTCATTCCTCTCAGTTCTTCCATATACCATGGAGGAGTAAAAGATCTACAGGAGAGGAGAGGTCACATGGGCGCTATCCTATCCAGAGCCTCAGTCACCTTCCTATTCCAAGCAGTGATTAAGAACTCAGCAGTACTGTGCAGCAGATCCACAGTTATAAACCCCAGATCCTTCTGGAACCCATCCAGGTCCATTAGTCACCCCGGGGGCAGACCAAACTAATAGATCCTGCCTCCCTGCAAGGTGGGGGGGGGCAATATGGTTCTCAAGAAGCTCATTGCCACCAGACTATGATCTAATCATGACAGGAGGACCAAAGACAGGTCCACCAATTCCAAATCACATAGGCACTGCTCTAATAAGAACACCAAATTGAGTATGCGACCATTATTCCTAGTCAGGATCTGGATAACTGGGACAGGAAGTCATGGTTTCTATGAAATCCTGGGCAACCTCTGACCCCTATCCCTAGGAATGGCAGGTTGAAGTCTCCCAGAACTATAAGTCTTCAGAACTTCACTGCCAGCTCTGCAGTGAGGTCCAGGAACCCGGGTAATTGAGTTACCACACAGCAGGGAGACTAGTACAGCAGCAGCAGTCTCACATGATACTTTGAGCCCAACCTAAGAAAAAGGGTCTCACAGCCGGGCACATGTGGAGCCATGGACCTGAAGGCAGCCAGAGATTCTTTGATAACAACAGTCACTCCCTCTCCCTGGCCCTGAGGTCTAGGCTAGTGCCATATTCAATAACCCAATGGGTACATTTCTGAGAAGGGACCATCTCCCTCTAGGCCCAGCCAAGTCTCAGTGATACAAGCCAGATCAGTCTTCTCTTCAAATAAGCACAAGGCAAGTCTTATTACAGATATTAGATCAGGCAATTAGATATTGGATATTGCCTGTTCTGATATTTAAAAGCATCAGCCTGAAACCAGGGCCCCATAAATCTGCTGATCAGATAAATAAGTTGAGTGCAGGAGACAGAACATGAAACTGGTACTAAATACCGAGGTTGCGTTCCCTGTGAACGGCTTCCCTCTTGTCTCTCATCTCTCCCATTTCCCAATGCCACAAAATAAACTGCCCTCCCCTGACTTCCCTACAAACTATTCCATGCCCCATCTTCTACACTCTATTGATCCAGAAGGTGAACTCCTCCAGCTGACAATCAGCAAGGTGAGCCCGATCGGCATTATAGTACTTTCTCCCAGCACCCTCTAACTCCCAGCACCCCCTTCCTCACTGCAGAAGAGGGTTCACATCCAGCACCCCCTTATCTCCCAACATCCTCACATCCTGCCCAGTTGCTTTCACCCACCAGCAGGGAGCCCCTCCCTCCCAGCTCTCACCCAGGGGAGAGGGACAAACACACTCACCTGACTTCTTAATTTCAGGGATTAAATGTAACTGACAAAATAATAACTGCCAGATTATTTTAATTCAAATTTTATATTTTTTCTATTTTCAGTACTCAAAACTCCCAAGTTGATAGTTTCAGCTGAGACTCTGGTATACAATGTATTATATACCAGAATCTGGTGTAACGCGCAGCACTCTGTGTAGTATTCTCTTAGCACTGCTGAAATTACTTTTTACTTTGATAGTCCAATACCAATATTACTAATGCCGATTTTATTATTTAAATCAAAGTCATAAAATTGCTGGATTACTTTCTAATCTTTTTTCTGTTGCTGCTGTGGAACTTATTTCCTTTTTTAATTGAACATAAGTATCATTTAAAGGAAGCTCCAGGAGAAAAAAGCTGTATATTTCTAACCTGCATATTTTGTTATGAAAGCTCTGAGCACAAATGACCAATAAAAGTCAACACATTCTGTTTTGATTGAAGGCAGCTAATATTAAATTAATAAAATAAAATAATATTAATACACTACTAACAAATCACACTGAAAGTAATTTATCAAGCCGTATGAATTATCTCCAGGACTTTGCTGATGATATCAGTGAAGAGCTGTAATGTGTTTTACATGCAAGTATATGCTGTTAGAAAGTCACCATTATAAGACAGGAGCTGTTTAGATATACATTATAAGAACAAAATGTCCTCTTCAGCTTGCAAATGTATTTTATTTTGCCTATGACTGGAATAAAGTTTTTAAAGCATGCATATAACAACTTTAACCTCATATCCACATAAATATATTTAGAAAGAAACTATATAATACTGTGTTTATATGAATATACATTTAACTTTTAATATTTGAATACCTATGTTTTAGAAAGAATTAGCATAAGTGCATGTATGTGTGAAGTAATAGGAATCATAGATAGTTGCATGTTACTAACTTGTATTTTGTTATATTACCTGAAAAATTAGGCAGACTCTGACTGCCCACTGACAATCCACTATTAATTCTAATATATTCTAATATATTATCTTGTTGTTGTTGTTGTTATTATTATTATTATTATTATTAATAATAATAATAATAATAATAATAATAATAATAATAATTTGTCATGCTGGACTGTGACCATAATAAAAACATTATTATCATTACTAACTGGTGAGAAGTCCAAATAAAATTTATGAGAAAAAACCTATTTCATGTATTCAGTTGGAGTCCTCACTATTTTAGTAATAGTATTTTATGGATCCCCTCCCCCAATATTTTTTTTAATGCAGTACCATCTTTATTCTACTAAACTGATGTTAATTTTTCTGATGCTGTTAAGCTCCTGGCTTCCTCACAAGATTCTTTTCTGATGCTGTTAAGCTCCTGGCTTCCTCACAATCTGTAAAAATTGGATACTACATTTTTTGAGGATAATTAAAAAATACAAGAGAGAAAGAGAGGGAGGGAGACGGAGAGGGAGAGATAGATATGAATTTAAGACCCTGTCCACTGACAACATCAAACAACAACAAAATACCTAATCCATGTATAATACCAGATCCCCAGCAAATTAGAGACAATTCTTTATATGTTCAAAGTAAATAACTAGCAAGTGGGAGAAAATACATGTTTTATTTCTAAGTAGTTAGTTAGTTTACTTTATTGATTAGCCCATGGGTCATCTCAAAATGCAAAGTTCCAAACACAAATTATTACTAAAATCCGATAAAAACCATTTAAAATTAAATTGGAATAAAATTCAATAATTTAATATATGGCTAAATAAAATATGATAAAATTATATTTCAGTGTCACTCCTACATTGTACCCCAATCAATCTCAAATATGCCAGTCTCAACCGAACCATTTTGCTGAAGTACTGTACTGTATTACATGTTTTCAAATTCTGGCCACATATAAGGTAAGTTGTTTTGATATGGGGTTCCCAATGGATCATTCGTTTAGTATATAGACCGAGGTACCTGTCTCTCACCCTTTTATACAAGCAACAATCAAATAGGATGTGAGCCAGATCTTCTACCTCTGCCATTCTGCAAATGCAGAGACATCCATTATAGGGTTTAGAATGGAATCTCCCATATCTGACCATTGTGTCAAGCTGTTCAAATCTCACTCGCATAAATATCTCCCTAAGATGTTTTGGTAGTTGTAACTTTAAATAGCAGTCTATTTGAAAAGCATGCTTGTATTTGCTCAGCCAATTCAAGTTACCAACTTTACTAAGGATAGCTATATCATTTTGCGCGTCTATATCCTTGATTCTTTGGGCAGTTCTTTTTTTAGCTTGTTCCCATTACACAAGAGACAGGAAGGCCACAGCTACTTACAAAATTTATCAGTTTAGTGATCCAAGAGATTTGAGATTGTGATTTTATCTGCTCTAGTAAGCATAACTTGGGGAGTCTATCAGTCTCCATTTCATTGATTTTGTGTCAGTAGTTACATGCTCTGATTTTGGATAGTGCATGAATTGTATAAATTCCCAATTCAGCTCTAACAGCTGTAGCAGATGTCCTTAGATCTACACCCAAAATACATCTCAAATGCTAGTACTGTGTTTGTTCTAATATTGTGGTCGAGTATAGACCCCAAACGTTTGCTCCATACAAGAACATGGGGTAATCTTAGCTTTATATACTTTCATTAATGGGGTATTTCTAAGTAAGCATAAATGTTTATATTTTTTCTCATTGTTCTAAATTGTTATGGCTTTTTGGAAAGAAATGATACTTACGTTAATAGTGTATTGGAATTTGCATATACCGTACTTTTCACAGTATAAGATTTCCCTCCCCTAAAAGTGGGTGCACATTACACACCAAATGTTACCGAAGCCCTGCCCACCCACCGGACCCAACCCGGTGACTGTTTTCGGCCTCCGCTCATTGCATTTTCACCTGGTTCCAGTCGGCGGGGATCAGCAGTGGCAAATGGGTGGCTGCAGAGAATAGGCCATGGGGAATGGGCCAGAGCAAACAGGAGGCAGCGAATGGGTGGTGGCAAACAGATGGTGGCATTGAATGGGCTGTGCCGAACGGGCCAGGGCAGCAGCAAACAGGCAGTGGCGAATGGGTTGTGCCGAACGGGACACGGTGAATGGGCCGCAGCAGTGCTGAATGGGCCATGGTGAGCAGGCCAGATAAATACCGGGTGGATGCTGGGAGATAAAGGTGGATTTTTTTTCTTGTTTTCCTCCCCCCAAAAGGTAGGTGAGTCTTATAGATTGGAGCATTTTATTCTAAAAAAAAAAAAGGTATTCACAATTTAAAAGTGTTCTATAAAATCATGATGGCTAGATGATTGGCAATATTCTAGGACAGTGATGGCTAACCTTTTTGTCATCACGTGCCAAAAGCGGAGGGTGTTGTGGCCCGTCAGCGGCTGGTGTAGCTAGTAGCTGATTCCGACAGTGAGGAGGCTGGTGTGGTGCTGCGCCAGCAGCCTGTGCAGCTAGCACTCAAGTCGGACAAGGAGGAGGCTGGAGAAGATGTGGTGCCAGGGGCGGGGATTCAGCCAGGGCCTTCAGAACCTCCAGAAGCTCCCTTAAGTGAAGAGGACGAAGAGGAGGAGCCTCTTCTCGATGCACGGGCACGCAAAGCTGCCAAAAGGCAGGAGTGGCTCCTCAGTAGGAGGTCTCCTCAAGAGTAAGGATTGGGGCTAATTGGCCACTCCCTTACCCTATTTAAGGAGGAACGCCGACTGAAGCAATTTGTAGAGAACAACTTCATTCACATACCTACGTGTCTTGTCTTGCTTATCTTATCAGCTTCCTGCAAATTGCTTCTGGGCATTCTGCCAACCACAGTAAGCTTTCAGTATTATTCTTTGAATTCTTGGTGGCTGTTAATGCAGTTAATTAACAGCTGTTGTTGTAAAAAACTGGTTTATTTAGTAAACTACGGTTTGAACGGACTTTGTGTGTGCTGTGTTCTTTGGGGTCCGTAGCTGGGGCAGAACAGGGAGAGTGAGGGGTGCCCACACCCATAATTCTATGTGCCCTGCTCCCCCCCGCACATGTCCATGCGACTCCCCTGTGCTCCTCCCGCTTTTGGCATGTGATGGCACGGTGGACCCAGTAGGCCCGTTTTTTGCCCTCCCCAGGCTCCAGAGGCTTTCTAGAAGCCTGGGGAGGGCAAAAACACCCTTCCCCTCCCCACAGAGGCCCTCCAGAGGCCAGAAACAGTCCGTTTGCCAACTTCTGGTGGGCCCAGAAGGCCCGAAAATCAGCTGGCCAGCACATGCATACGTGCTGGAGCTGAGCTAGGGCAACGCTCGTGTGCCCACCAATATGGCTCCCTGTGCCACCTGTGGCACGCATGCCATAGGTTCACCATCACGGTTCTAGGACTTTAATGGAATATGAATACAAGTTTCCCTATATTCTTTGAGGATTCTATTTCCAAATTCTTACATTAACTAATTTTTACCATTTAATTTTTTTTGAAAAAGAAAACTGAAGGCCTGTTTTCTTTTAAGTAATGCATATCAAAATATAATTGGACCTCATGCACAGAAGATATGTGTAGCTAGCTTTACATTCCTTTAATTTAAATGACAAATATATGTTTTTATCCCCAGGAGTAGTATTTGTTCGCATATGGCTGTTGTTTTCCATATGAATATTTATCAGCATATCCCATTGAAAATTCCTGGATACACAAATAAGCAATTGGGCTCAAAGCCTGCCAATGTAACCTTCTCTGCCATACATATACCTTCAATACTGTATTAGAAAGTTTTGCACCAAACATTGTTTCCCAAACTTTGTCCACTTGCTTTTAGCTTGAAAAAATAAGTTACTAAAGCTCCATATTTATGTTCTGTTTAGATTGGAAAATATATGGAGTTCCAATTTACTTTGGAAATGAAATATTTTATTTGCTGGACTCTGAAGTAATGAAACATTTGCACTTTTGTAACTCTGTTAATTAATTACACTTACAAAATATTTAGGTTTTGAGACCTTGATAGAAGAATAAAGTGCTACAGTTTATTAAACAAAAAGTATTCATTCATTAGAAAGGTTAGTTTTCTTTTTGATATTATACTAATGTTTAAACCATTGGAACTTCCAACTTTTTAAAACAATGACTGTTTCATTAGAGTGTTTTAGATAAACAAGATAAACAGAACCCAATTAAACAAATGTCAAAAGTATTATACTTATTCATTTATTTATTGAGAAAACAATCTGAACTTTAAGTACCACTGAACACTGAGGACAAAGTGAATTCATATTAATTCTCTTTCAGAAGATTTAGAAATTTTCAGGCATAGAATATTTTGTAATATATGCCACATATATTTTGAGATGAGAAATGCAAAACTAGAACATGCATGTTAGCATTTATCTTTTGACTGCTGTCATTCTGAATAACAGTCCTGTTGTGACAAAGAATAGAATGGGATGATCTCACCTGAGATGGCATTATGAAAAACATATCTGTTAAGTGGGAGATGCTGTATTTCTTATAGAAAGGAATATGGTTTCCATGAATGAAAATTCAATATTCCCTGGGGGTTCAGAATTAAATGCAGACTGTAATAATTACTCTAATTATGTCTGTTGTGATTCTACCTTTCAGTCTACATGAAACAAACATATAACAATTAGTTACACTTTCATTTAATTAATGAGCTTTAGGAGAGCCAGCTATTATTTCAGTTGCATTCTAATTCATTTAGAATAGGCCAAAGATAAAATTGTTTGTTTTAATTTGACAATAAACATGTCATGGGCATTAGGCAACACCATATTTATTTGTTCCCCCCAGAGACTAAAGTTCTCTTTATTCATAGAATAAGAAACACAGGATCAGCAGCAAGTGTTTGTTTTCCTAGTTTTTCTGGACTCTGAGCCTGAGCCTCTTTTTCCTGGACTTCAGTCTTTTGATTCCCTTAAATCTTTCACATACTTAGATGGCTTCTGGAATCAACTGGCAAAAGGACTCCACATTATGCCTATTTGAAAATATATTGTATATTAAATCAGACCATTAGTCCCATTATTATCCAGACCCAGACCATTATTATCTATATTCTACCAAGAGCTCCCCAGATTACCAAAATGTTTCTCAGCTATACCTCAAATTAACCTGGCCCCTTTTCCATGCCAGTAATGTATCACAAAAACCCATCATGTGAATAAGGTCATCATGAGAACTTCCAAACTTGAGATAAAGTCCATAGTCACATTCTTAAACAGAATCTCCCAAATGCAGTGGTTGTGTTGATATATATGCATGGAAGGCACAGGTCCATATCTTTATTCATTCATGAAGCACACTATCTCAGACTAACCTATTTAATAAAACACAGGATATGCATCTTCTATGTACTTGGGGATTCTCTGGCAACTGATGTTCATTATTCCTGCTTAGAAAAAGGTGAGGAAGCTTTGTTCTCCATATTTCTATTCCATAACACTGCTGGCGTTCTTCCACTGAATGATAACCTTTTGACTTTTGGCAAGGAAAACAGTCTTATTCCTTCACTGGCTGCTAAGATATTAATGCAACAGATTTTTAATTTGAGCAAAATGTTTCCAACATATGGTAGTTAAAGTAGGTTTTTCAAAATTATAATAGATCTAGGAAGAAGAGGAAAAAGGAGAAGAAAAAATATTTAAGATATAAAATATTTATTTACTGCTTTTCTTTTACATGAAATACAGTGGTGCTATCACTGTATAGTCAGCCCAATCAAATTTGAATCTAGCATGTTATTCAGTCTCTAATGTACCTACATGCTGTAGGTACTGTATAGTTTGCCATTGCCTTTTAAAAAACAGATTTTTCTCTAGAAAGCTTTCTTATTATGTTTTCCAGCTCAAGACAAAAGGTCACCAAGTTTCAAGGCCTATTCTTGCTTATATTGAGAATTAAACTGCAGGATGATACTAGTTTTTATTATTTTATAATAATAGCTATAGCAATTTTGTCAACAGAGTCACAAAGGAGTTTTAAGCAAGTGGGTGGTTTCAGAATTAGCTGTTATTCTCCACAACATTCTTTTGAGTCCCTTCAATGTGCAAAATGGATCCATCTGCAATGTTGAGATCTGGACAAATGCTGATGTTCTAAATAGAAAATATGAACAATTTCATATAAAATGAATCCACCTGCAACGTGGGATCTGGACAAATGCTGACGTTCTAAATAGAAAATACGGACAATTCCATATAAATAGTAGGTCAAGCAAATGGGGAAACACATGGATATTCCTGGGTATCCTTGTCTGAGTAATTGCATTTACTTACATGTGACAAGCTGGCAAGTTGACTAGAAATATAGGAAGTGTTGAAAATCAAGCACTTGCATTATAAAAGCAGTTAGGTTTTGTTGCTTCTGAACCATGAACTTTTGGTAGAACATCAACACTGAATACAGCACCAGAAGACCACTTCTCATTCTTGTTTCCGTTTTTGTGCTTTCCAGTCAGTCTCATTCTGATCCTAATATATACAATGTAACATAAGAATCTTGCAATTTCATTTCATTTTTCTGATTTTCGTATTAGTAAACATCCTGTCGTTATTTTGTGTAACTTATAGGACTAGCAGATGAAACTGAGCTGTATTTTATGAGGCAGCAACCAAAATAAATTCAGTAAGAAAGGGACATTTATTGTGGAAAGTTATACTGTCTTTCCTTTTTTTCCCCCTTTATTGAAGCATTTATTATTTACAAAACAGAAGACAAAAAGAAGACAAAACCACACTGACAGACAAACACAACATACAAAATAAAAATTTTCATATATATCAATTCAACGTTTCCAGCTTATATATACTGTCTTTCCATCCATTCATTTCTTTTTAACAGTTTAAAACTCGGATATATAACCTTTTTGAATGCTGTCATCATGTTCAGGAAAAATCTCAGAAAATGGGTATCATGAGGGAGTGGCCCATTCAATAATTGGCAACAATACCTTGGCATTTCTGAAAAGGTATCCTTATAAAGTTCCTTCCTCTGACATTCACTCCTAATCCACGTTATTGATAAGAGCTGATCAGTGAGCACATGTGGGCTGCAGTCACCCTACCGTTTTTCTTTTTTCTAAAACTATCCATATACCAAATACAGACACTCAAAAAAAATTAACAATTAACTTAAAGTATTTTAAAATTAATGTGATAAAGCTTATTAAAGTAATGGAATGGCATGGTGGCCTAAAGATGCTTGCCTCCCACTCATAAGGTTGAGAGTTCAATCCTAGGTAGCAGCAGATGTTTCTTTCCTAGGGCACAAAGAAAAAATATCTGCTGCAAACTCCATGTGGTGTCAGGAAGGGCATCTGCCCTTTAAATGCTCAGCTCAGCTCCAACCAATCACCCCTTTACCCTGAATTAAGGGATTACAGTGTCGTAAAAAGGAGAGAAAAAAAGGAGGGTATTACATCGAAAACCTGATTAAATTTCTGGTATACAGTTAATTTTGTTAGTGGACCTAGGCATGCTTAACTGCAAAAAATAGACCTATATTTGAAGAAAAATTATATGGAATTAACTAGGCTAACTTTTCCACTTGTATCCATATTTTGTTATATCTAACTTGTGCTATGCTAGTAAAATTGGTTAAACTGGCAAGCACATAAAACATGTGTGTTATGATCTCAAATTATGGAACTCTCTTCCAGTTAACCTACACTTGAGTTTGTTTATACATATCTATTAATCCTGGGAATAAGCCACTTTGCATTCATTGGGATTTACTTCTAAATCAATATGGACCATGAAGCAAAAGAACTGCGAAAATTTATTTATTTATTGGTTCCATTTATATGCCGCCCTTTTCCGGAGACTCAGGGCGGCTTACAATGCGTTAAGCAATAGCCTTCAAACTTTTGTGTATACCTGCTTAGTAGGGCTTTCGGCCCCCCCAAGTGGTGTTCTTTTTTATACAAAGTCAGCTTATTGCTTCCACAATCCAAGTCCTCATTTTACCTACCTCGAAAGGATGGAAGGCTGAGTCAACCTTGAGCCTGGTGAGATTTGAACTTGCAGTAATTGCAGGCAGCTGGTGCTACTTAATAGCACTTTAGTCTGCTGCGCCACCAAGGCTCAGCAGACTAAAATGATATCTTCATTGCAGCCTTTCCTTTAAAATGTAAAAGGATTGTGTGAATAGCTGTGAACAGTGCACCACTGAGGAGCCTTAGTGGCGCAGTGGTTAGAGTGCAGTACTGCAGGCTACTTCTGCTGACTGCCAGCTGCCTACAATTTGGCAGTTCTAATCCCACCAGGCTCAAGATTGGCTCAGCCTTCCATCCTTCCGAGGTTGGTAAAACGAGGACCCAAATTGTTAGGGGCAATATGTAAATTGCTTAGAGAGGGCTGTAAAGCACTGTAAAGCGGTATATAAGTCTAGGAGCTATTGCTATTTCTATAATAATTTAAGTCCTATATACTGTCTGATTTTTTTTAGAAATATCACTTTGGAAAGCTTGGTCAGCTGATCAGCTTTTATCACAAAAAGATACTTCAACTGTCATAAATGAGTCAGTTGCCAAGCACCTGAATTTTGGGGATGCTGCAATGGTGTGTGAAAAATGGTCATGTCACTTTTTTCAGTGCCGTTATAATTTTGAATAGCTAACAGGGACTGCCTTATTTTTTTTAACCAATACAATTTTGGTATATACTTTTAAAATCTGATATTCCTTGTGAATGCTTTCAAGAAATTTAATTTTGCTGAACAGTATAATAGTAGGTGTGTATTAAGTTTTAATCTGAACCCAGAACAAAAATGGTGGAAAATAAATCTTCTTAAAACAAGGGAGATTCCTTCAAATATTAATATATATTTCTGATTCGATGTAACAATTCTTGGGAGCTTCTGACATGTAATGCTGTATATTTCTGGGTACCTCAGATAGAACGCTCATACAGAGAGTGGTGAGGACAGCCGAGAAGATTATAGGAAGCTCGCTTCCTGTTATTCAGAATACTTGTTATAAGCGCTAGGTGCTTAGAGCTTAAGTCCTTCTTGCATATATATGCATACATGTAGTTAAAACATGGATTTTTTTCCTGTTCTTTCATTTAACGTAAATCTCTATTTGCATTAAAATACAATTGAGCTAAGTCAAATAATCATCTAAGGTAAATATGACTTTAAGTTCAACTCCTCTTAGTAATTTCTTGGGTATATCCAGGAGGCTTTCTTAGCAATAATATATAATTGTCTCCCCATTGTCTTCTAGGATTTAATATTTACTAATAATATTATAGTGCTACCCATTATAGTGCTACCCAGGTCTAACCCTGATGTCATCTCCAGATTAGCCATCAGTTAAGTGCTGCCACCTAGCTGGAGAAACATAGGTCCCCTCTTAATTATTATTATTTTTTCATAAATCCAATTTAAATCAAAATATATGCTGGTTAATATTGAAGCTGGTGGACTTCAGAAGCCAACTCAAGCTTCTGAGTTTGAAGCCACTGTTTCCCCCAGTGATATAATGTTCATTAGTTTTTATCAAGATTTACAATGCTAAATCTTAAAAAAAATATGGATAAAATTCCTTGCTTCAAAATTATTTCCTCATTATATCAAATTTATAAAGCAAAATTACAAAAGAAGAGGCCATTTAAGAAATTCTAATTTTTAACATTCATATGAAATAGCAAATGGAATATACCATAAATATTCAATAAATTAAATTTTTCCTGAATGTTTTTACACAGGGATCGACACAATGAAATTTAAGTATTAAGTACTGTATTATCCAAGGTAATGCCCCCTCCTAAGTATGGATAGTAAAATAGCGGGATGTAGGAGAGGTACACTATCCTGTGCAAGATATTAATATTTTTTGCATTAGATCCAAGCAAAACAGCTCCTTAGGACTCTTTGATTTTCATGGGGGGTGGGGGTATATAAATAAAATCTTCTATATTCATAACAAAAATTGCAGATTATCTGCCTTAAGAGGGATAACTATTAAGAGAGAGAACAATCTTCAAATACGTGCAGAGCCACAACAGTTAAATCTCAAAGCCACAGAGAAATTGGATGGAGGTTGTGAGCAAAAAGTGTGGTTCCAGAGTATAATCCTAGCAATACACTATGTTCTTTGCAAAAGGTTGTGAGGCCTTGGCCTAATAAGCATAATCTCATTACACTGCAAATAAAAGTTTCCTATTTATCTCCAGATTTCAAATGAATCTAATAAGGCTTATGATACAGTCACCCAATACCCTAATCATATTTCAGCCTATCTAAAAGCAATCAGTAATTGTGTTATAGCAGAACGTGCTGACAATACCTCTGACACAGAAAGGAGAATGAGAGCCCAGCTGTACTAATTAAATTAAATGCTAGGCTGATGGAATACATTTGCTGAAGCTTGGAGAGTATGGGTGCAGAATTAATAAGCATTACAGCTTAGAGCAGGAGATGATATCATAATGGATGCAAGGTTTTGATGTGGAGAGCCTCATTCAGATTCAATGTACCATAATGTACGGATGTGACAGCTGCTTAGAGAGGTGCAGAACCTTGAACAAAGTGCACAGGAACTTTCCTTCTCTTCTTTTCATTTTGTCATTTTATTTCCCAGTTAGGAACTGTATATTTTTAACTGCATGCCTACAGCTTCAGAAACTCCTAAATCAGGATAGTAGGAACCACTGTAATTGGTAACAGCCTTATTTATTAACACGGATTGCTTTCCCCACCTCTTTGACTTACATTTTAAATGCACTGATTGTACATGGCAATACTGTTGCACTCTTTTTCTTATTGCCAGTATGGATTATTACAAACATCATGTTCATTTCACCTTTTTCAACTGCATGAGGCATCCTTATCATGATTATGATTTTAGTCCTATGTACATTTTTGTGGGAAACAAATCCCATTTACTCGAGTTATTCTTGAATGGGATCATTTAAGATAAAGCTGCTTCCACACAAGAACTCTACTTCAGCACCCGATGATGCCACAAGATTCCCTAGGTATTCTGCATCTGAAGCAATTCACTTCTAGCTTAGGTGCCTTGCTAACTTACCTCCCCCCACCATTTCTGAGGTGATTTTGTTGTTGTCCTGCATAATAGCACTTTGTTTTTTCTTCACTGTAAGTACAGGTATGTACTTATATAAACAAGAAAGGCAAGCACTGAAGCACCAGCTTTGCTCCCTTTTTTGGCATTGCTTCTTTGGTGAGGGAGGAGATGAAGTTCTTCAGCAGCAAACTGTAAGGACACCCATGTGATCACGTGAATGTCACAGTGAAGGATTGGGGACCCAAAGCTGTGGCTAAGAGGAAATCCCTTGGGTTTACACTACTTAAAGGCCATTCTGTTCTATCTTCTTCACATTTACTTAAAAATAGTCCCAGCAAACTTAATGAGACTTAGGATCAAGTACATACAATGCCAAACAACTTCATTCAAAGAGTATTTATCAAGAAATCCAAGCAAATTAAATAAGACTGATTCCAAAACAAATGCTATATAGTCCTGATGAAATGACTTGCCTTTTTAAAAACAATGATGAGACTTAACTCTTGGAAGTCAGCATGTGACTTTATGGAAAACATCCTCTTAGCATATCTCTGTTCTATAATTTGGGACTAAAAATATTGTCTTAACAGAATTGTTGTAAGAATTACGGTGAGGTTAGCAGGGCACTGAACAGTCTAAAGCATTACATAAATGCTAAGTATTAAATTAAACTAATATATGATAGAAGACATATCACATAAAAGAAACTGAATATCTTGCAGCAAAACGTACTTTATTCTTAACCATGCTTCAGATACCTTACTGGTCAGTGTAGGTGTTTAATTATATGCTCATCATTCCTATAGGAATTAAGCATTTCAAACTTAGATCCAACTTTGAGATAGACTATAGAAGGAAAATATATTTAAAAATCTTCATTATCAATTCATAAAACACTGAATAGTGCAGCCAAGCTGTTAAAAAATTGAATAGTATATTCAACTTTTAGAAAAGTACAAATAATTACAAATTTAAAACAACAGCAAATTATCCTGCTAATTATTTTATTTTTGAGAGGAATGAAAAACAAAAAGTTAAAAATATATTATAAAAACATAGTTTTGTAAGTATAAATCTACAATGTTCTTTTAAGATAACTATGATGCAGCCCCAAGAGACTGATTTTCCCAAATAATGTTAATTTTATATAGTGAAGGGAATCTTGACATTTCAATGTTGGTTATTTTAAGAAGAGCTAAACACTTTTAAAACAAAATATATGTGAATCTTCCTCCTTTTCATATTTCCATTTCATATTCAAACTTTAAACAAATTAAATAGGCAATGACACGCTTCCCAACTGACCAGCTCAGCACATGCCAACACTGTGCAATTTCTTGCCCATAAATGAGCAGCTCTATCTCTTAAGCTGCAGCATCGAAGTGGCTGTGCCAGCTAAGCCAGGAAGGCCAGCCAGGGTTCATTATCATGAGAAATTTGACAGGATATTAAATGTACTAATCCTGAACTTTCTGGACTGACCCTTACCTCATGCATAACCGATACTAACATTGCCTGGCTTGTTACAAAGCATATTCTCTCTTTATTTGTTCTTTGAATGGGTATTTTTTCCTTTCTCTTAGCCATTTTCTTCTCTCTTAGTCATTATTTCTATTTCTTTGACCGGGAATTTTGCAAGAATTTTTAATTGTGCCTTTTTTCATAACACAGTTTTAGTCTACTTATTAACACATATATATCCTAATATAAAATGCTGAAGATGTATTATTTCTGTATCCTCCTTTCCCCTCCCCTCTTAATTCATACCTGGAAAGATATGTATTAATGCATTAAATTTGCTAGCCAATTCCATGCTTACATTCTATCCTATGCTTGCATTCAAAACACTGTTAAAAGTGTGACACACATATGAATTATATGCTTAAAATAATTTGATAGAAACCCACAACTCCCTGTCCCAATTTCACTATATGGGACAGTGGTGCCCTATTTGGGAGAAACTTGTTAGTTGGCAACACTATTAAAGATCCACTATTAAAACCAAATAAGGTGAAAGTCACTAAGGACTAATTTTGAACTGTCCTTTCTGCAGGGGTTCTAGAAATGTGTTTACACGTTGAAGAATTTAAGTTCAAGGCAATTTAGAGGAAAGGATCGCACATTCACTTTTCTTGGTGTTCCTCTTCTCAAAATTATATCCTTTTGTAGTAGCTATTAATGATTGGGAAATGGAAAATAAGAAAACACAAGCCATTGGGAATTCTTAACATTGCCAGGTGATGTTTAGTTCTCCAAGAGCCTTCTAATGTGCGTAAGACTGCAACAGTGAGTCAAGGGAACTAATATGGCTGCCTTTAAAACCTGTAAATGAGTACTGTAAAAGGACTGACATCTATCAGTACTCTTCTTCTATCAGATTTATAGTCTGATAAATCTATTTCCTTAAACCCAGTCTCTCTCTTTTTTGGACTCGTAATAATGCAATTGTCACAGCATAAAATATGCATAGAATCGGGATAGATCTTTTTGTGGATTACTTTCAGTAGAAAGTTGATACTTTCCATGGCCCAGGGACCATATGAAATCATAATAGAGAAGAGAGTTTCTGAACATGTCCAGAGTTTCTTACGCAAGAGATGGCAGAGACATCATTCATGTTAGAGAACCCATTGCTGGGGAGGGGAGGGTGGGTGATTTAAAAGAAGAAGAAAAAGCCTAGCCTTCCCAACTCATATTGTTTAATTAGTAGTTTCACTTTTGTAATGGTTATTTTAAAGGAACAATAATCCGAATGCCCTAATCTGAAACAAGAAAAGGGGCGGGGGGGGGGAGTTGCACTTTACATATTATAGGGAAAGGGTCATTATTCTGACTGCCACGCAGGATCGCAGAAGCAGTTCTTCCAGCTCGTCTTCCCAGTACGAGGTTTGCCGTTAAGCTTCCTTTCACCGAGCAAAGGGGAACGATTAGCCACCCACCGTCTTCCCCGCGAAGCTTTCTAGACCGCCCCCACCTCGCCCGCGCAGCCTCCCAATTTCCATTGTGTGTATGCACCGCTTTAAATAATTCACCCTCAAAAGCTGATAGTCAGCTCCGCCACCCCCTTAACCGAGGGAAGGGGGGAAAAAAAATCGCCTGAGAACCCGGGGCCAATTAAGTTGCTGAAAACAACAGATTCCCTCTGGTACGATCTAGAGAAAGCTGACCATTAAATCACGATTTAACATCCCCCAGGCAGCGGCGGTTGCTGACAACCTCTAAAGCTTGTAATCTCATTTAACCCCCGTCCTGTCACGAGCGGGCCCAACCCTTCCAGCACAATGCGGGCCGAATGAGACTCGACAGGGCAAGCGAAGGCATTAAAACCTTCTTTGGTTGAAAAGTCACGCCACAGTGGGCAATCCTGACCTTCGCGTTCGCCTCAGCCCCGCTCTATTCTCCACGGATCTCGGAAACATTTTAACGGGGAAACCCAGAGCGAGCGAGCGAGCGAGCGAGAGTCTCGGTGAAAGAAAGAGTTATTTAGTCGAAAGAGTTGAAATTCCCCTGAGGCAAATTACACGCGTATGTGCGCGCGCGCGTGGGGCGGGCGAGGACAGAGGACGAATACCCGCATATTTCAGCAGGGCTCCTTTCCCCAACTCCCCCACCCCCCTCCCGGCCTCCTTTCGTAAGAAAAGGGGACTCCCGCCTGGGGGGGGCTTCTTCCTACTGCTTCGATTCAGCGCTTCGCGCGCCCGCGGGATTCGCTGTGGGAGCCCTAAATGGTTGCGTCCCTTCGCTCGCTTTTCGGTTCCTGGCCTTTCCAAGGAGCTGGCTGCCATGCCTCGCCAGGCTTCTTCAAAACCTTCCGGGGCGACTGATTTTGTTTCTTCCCCCCCCCCCCCCCAAACCCTCCCCTCGTTGCTGGATTCAGTTGCCCGGAGGAACCGAACCGCTCTCCCCAGCAAGGCAACTCTCTCCCCTAAACGCTCGCCCGCCCGCCCAGCCGGTTCGGCCTTCCTTCCACGCGCTTCGATTTGAAGGGGAAGGGGAAGGGGGCTTGCGGCTCTCCTAGGTTTTGGCGCGGCTTTAGGAGTGCCCCCCCCTCTCAGGAACACTTCTCGCTCCCCGCAATGCAAATCGCGCTTCCTCCAGTCGAGCGCATGCAGCCCGCGTTAACGAGGCCGGTCCCTTCTGCTTTCGCTCGGCCGATCCGTCCCATTTTGCCCCACCACAACCTTCCATTTGTACAAACTCAAGCTCGCCCTTGACAAAAAGGCCTCTTCCCTCCTCCAACTGCGGCTCTTCCTTGCCCAAACGCGCACGGCTTGAATCCAAGCCCAATCTCCACAAACGATTGATGGGGGTGGGGTGGGTGATTACATTCCGACGCGCTACGTTTCTTTGCCGCCCGGTCGATTTTGATGCCAGGGCTCCGGTTCCAGGGTCAGCTTGCACGAAAAGCCTCGAAAGACGAGTAACTCGCCCCTCTTTCCGCATCTCCCACTTTTGGCATGCTGGCAACCTTGACATTAGTATATAACACGGCTCGGGAAAGAGCCAAGCTGTTTAGCCAATGATCTTTTCTGGAAAATGCAAAAGTAGAAAACGAACTGGGCGAACATCGGCTGGGGTTTTTTTTTTTTTTTAAAGCAAGCTCCGCTTTACACCAGTAAACGCGGTGTTTGGATTCTCACGTTAAAAGAAGAAACTTTTTTTCCCCCTTCAGAATTTCTAGCCGGCTGAAAGCTCGGGAAGGGCGAAAGCGAGGGAGGCGGCAAAGGAAGGCCTGGAGACGGAGAGATCGAAAGCAAAACTCGAGCTCATTACCTGCACACCGCGCGGCTTCTCGGGACTCCAGATGCGAGACCTCTCGATTTTGAAGATAAACACATTTTTTTTTCAAGTATTCCTTTTTAATTTTGCCCGAAAGAGAAAGGAAAAAAGAAAAAAAAGCTTTAATGTCAGTTGATCAACATCTTTTTCCTGAGCTTAAAAAACAAAAATAAAAAACACACACATAGTAAATGTTTAGTGCAACTTCTCCAGTGCCATAACTTCCCCAGCCTGCCCAAGCCTCTTTAGCAATGGAGTGGTTTATTTAATTTGCCAGTATAATAGAAGCTGCTGAATGAGAGACAGAGAATGCAGTGTGGTAAAAAAAGAAACAAAGGCTAAAAGTACCACTATTTTGATTCCCTTTTAAAAATTACTTCCAAAGTGTGGTATCTATTGTGAAGAATAATGCTGAACAAAGCACAGTGTCTTGGCAATATTCACAGGGCTCATTCATACAGCCGATTCTGTCCCTACATTCAGAGGTAGAATACACTTATAAATGATGCATTGGAAGGACTATGGTTTCCATTGTGTTCCCAGTGTAAACAAAAAGACAGACAGAAGCTGAGTGGCATATGGGCAACGAGGCTGCAGTTTATTCAGTCATTCCAAAAGTATTGTGAAGGTAAAATGTAATGCTTCCCTCCCAGCTCCAAAAATGGGGAAAATCGGTCTCCTAAATAAAAGTTTGCTTAATTTCTTTATTATTTTCAAGTTACATAAAATCTGTACACAGGTACAATTTAGAGCAACAATCCATGGGTGGATCTTTCAAAAAGGTGGATGAATTGAAAATTACAACAGCTCTATCCTACAAGAGGAAGGGTCTCAAGAGATTGATTGTTAGTGCTCTGTAATGATTGGGTCTCACAGGAATAGGTTTCTGGGAACCAATAGGCATTTGAATCCTTGTTTTATTCTAGAGCAGTGTTCTTCAATCTTGGCAACTTTAACTCCCAGAAGTCCCCACACAGCCACACTGTCCTAAATAATTTCCATAGTTAAACCCTGGAATTTTTGTTGGAAGATAGATCTACAGTTGGATCAAACATAGATAATTGTTCCCACCTTAATCAAATGCCCAGTCATCATCGCTACCAGTATTTTGCTGGAAGCAACTTCTCATATTTGATCCCAGAAACAATGCGTTTGCTCTTGGTTGTGTCTGTAATGGAATCAAATTATCTTTTTTGTGCCTTTTTTTCAGGTGAAACTTGTGTTCCTTACTTTAAAAATGCTCAAATTTCAAATAATTAAAAATTTCAATCCTAAATGTAAACAAAACATGTTTTTTCTAAAGAAACCCCTCCAAATACCTGTTTATACATATAGATTTTGGGGGTTGGAATTATGAAGTCTGAATTTCCCCCATTGGCATTTAATATATAGATTGTTTAAACTTTGTTACGTTTATAAATAAAGTCCAATGGGTTAAAAATTTGATACCCAATTATCACACACTATAAATCTCTTTTAGAATCAAACATTTGTACCTTAGTCAAGTGACTTTCAAGAAGATATAGTTGTAAAACTACCGTGTTTTCCCAAACATATGACCAGGTCTTATTATCGTTTGTCTTACTTTTTTTCCATGTACAGGAGGCCCACTTCTTCTGCTTGCTCGCAGTGGGGCAGGAGGCCACGCAGTGCGCCAGTGCCGCTGTCAAGAGGTGGGGAGATGGAGCTGCCCATGCGCCCTGCTCTGGCTTACCTCAGGACCCCCGCAGCCAGACCATCCACGCACAGACACCTGCCTCACCTCGCAGCCATGGCACCAACACACTGCTCAGCCTTCAGCTCCATTGTGGCCACAAGCAAGCAGAAGAAGTGGGCCGGTAGCCATGGGGACTCCTGTTGCACATGGTTGCTGATGCTGCCGCAGTGAAGCAGATGTCAGGGCGTGGATAGCCTGGCTATGGGGGCTTGAGGTAAGTTAGTGTGGGGCATGTGGGGCAGCTCCATCCCCCCACCTCATGGCTGCTGAGCAACCAGACTGAATGGACAGGCGGCCAGCTGCGCAGGCTCTTAAGTAGGGCTTATTTTTGGGGTAGTGCTTATGTTAGGCGCACATGTAAAAACATGCCAGGGCTTATTTTTGGGATAGGTCTTATTTTCAGAGAAACAGGGCAGTTTTGTTGCCAGAGGAAAACAGTGAATTGCACATTCCTCTGTGTGTCTACTCAAAAGGAAATTCTACTGAGTTAATAACAGCTGACATCGAGGTGATGGGATAAACTTGTAGTCAGCTGTCTATATGTAGCAAACACTGAATGACTTACTATACTGGCATGTGGTTTTCAGCCTGCCAATTGAAAACTTTTCTTCCATATGTAGGTTGCTTTAAACAAGATACAGGTAGGTAGACCTGTAGATACGCACAAATATTGCTACCATAACTGAGCTGTAACAATCTAATGACATCTCTTTGCTGCCATCTAGTGGGCAACTGGATTTTTGTAGCCTGGATATGATTAAAAGTAGCAGAAAAATGTGAAACGGACACCAACCAATGATATTTCCTCCACTTGAGACCTGCTGAAATGGTACATTCCATTCATATTAGTATCAATGGAGTTTGCCTATAAGTAGTCCCCTAAAGGTACCAAATCCCTGCTAATTAGCCTGAGAAATGTATGACAATTAATAATGGGACTTGGATGATAAAGGAAATGGGATACAAAGTAATGATGGGTCTAAATGTAACCCCAAATACCTAATAGTCATTCAAGGTTGTGATTGAAACTACTGGAGCTTGCAAGTGAATGCAGGGACATTAAGCCATCAGGGACAGATACTTTGAGAAAAGCTTTTTATACGTACAGCACTTACAATTTCACATCATAGAGAACTGAGCTTGCCTTTTACTATTAATGAATGATATCCAAGTGCTCCATTATTTGTTGCACTCTCTGCATTAGTCAAGGCTTAAAAATTCACGTTTATTCTGTTTGTCAAAAGAATTGAGAATGACTGTATATAAAAGTGTGCTTCTGTCCACTTTCTTATGTGGAAGTGAGAGTTTGGTATGTCAGGAGAAAGATAAAGGCAAGTTCAATGATGTGACAATGGGTTACTTAAGAAATGTATGTGTGGTAAAACAAGAAGAGAGATGATCAAAAATGGTGATGGGTAGTGAATGAATATGAATGCAAAAATGAGTGACTCATGCAAAAAAAATTGTTGAGATGGTTTAGGGAAGTCTAAATTAAGAACAAATATATGAAGAAAAAAAGAAAGAAAAAATGGATTTAAGGAAAGGAAAACCAAGAAAGTGATTAGATGGAATTGATGAATTTCTGAAAAACACAGAAATGACAGGTTTAAAGGACATAAGGTATGAATTAATGTATGGATGTGATGGAAGCAAGAATGGCTTTCAAGGATATAAAGCTATGGACAGGCATAGTGAATAGTATTGGGATAAATTAGGTTTCATTTTCTTTTTATCCATTTAGAAACTTGATGCTCAATTTTTATTATCTCTTTTATTCATTAAACATGAAACTCAGTCAACTGAACATTTAAAAAAAAAATCACAAATACCATTGACTGGTGCTAATGGTTGATACGGGTAGCTGCCAGCGTCCTAGGTATCAACCAAGTATCCTCCTAAAATATACAATGTTACGAGTAGCGCAGTTTTTTGCAGTTCCGCTGGTGTTATTGCAGGAAGCTGCAATTTCTTGATGTGTTTTGTAAAATTCTTGGACATGATACCAAGTGCCCCATGCCAATGGGTATCACTGTTTTATGTTTCATCCATAACTGTGTAGTTTCAATGGCCAAGTCGTGATATTTCATGATTTTTTCCAGTTCTTTTTCTTCAACTCTGGCGTCTCCTGGTACAGCAATATCAATAAATTGTATGCTTTGGCCCTTGACAACCATGATATCTAGTGTGTTGTGTTCCAAATGACAATCTGTCTGTATTTGAACATCTGACAAGATCTTCACCTTCTCATTTTTGACAACTCTTTCTTTTTCTTTTTTTAAAAAGTTTTTTATTAAATATACAGTTAAAAACATTGGACATAGTGCAACTTTTCTGATTCAAACATTTCCATCAAACAAAATTTGTTTGATTTTCAACAACTCTTTCCACGTTATGTTCCCATAACTTTTTGGATATAGGTAAGTCATATTTTTTACATAATGACCAGTGGATTAATTTAGCAACTCGGTCTAGCTTTGTAATCAGTTTGTGCGATTTTGCTGCACTCACATATTAAATGTGAAACAGTTTCAACTTTGTCATTGCAAAGTTGGCAGTTTGGATTGTCAGTGGATTTTTGTATCTTCGCTTTCATGGCATTAGTTTGTAGGGCTTGTTCTTGAGCAGCAAGTATTAAACCTTCTATTTCTTTCTTGATGGTTCCATCTTAAGCCATGCCCATGTCAAATTGTTATCACATTTTCCTTCAATGTTTTTCAAGTGCTGGCCATGTAAAGTTTTGGTTTTCCATCCATTTAATCTATGATCCAGCTGTTCTTCCTTATATTCTGCGTTTGTTTCTGTTGTTTTTATAATGTTTTCCATTTTCAAAGCCTGTAGCAATTTTTCTGTACTTTGATTTTCATAGTCATTCAAACTTCATTTTTCTTCTTCTACAGTTGCAATAGCCCTCGGCCCCCTATTCTTCTTGGCAGGTACAACTTGCCGATGTCACTTCGTGGTTATAAAGTGTGATACATATTCAAAAGTTCGTGCATTTTCTGGTCCAAGCTTTCCAGTTCAGCCAAAGTCCAGTTGATGATTCCAGTTGAGTAGAGTATCACTGGAACTGCCCATGTATTAATGGCTTTAATTATGTTTCCAGCATTCAGCTTCGATTTTAATTTTTTGCAGACCCTCCTGATGTATTCCTTTTGCATTGACTTTTTGACTTTTCCATTCAAGATGTTATCTGTTTCCAGTATGCCTAAGTATATGCTAAGTAGCCATCCTTTGTGAATGCTTTCACAATGCTTCCATTTCCCAGTTCTATTCCTTCTATTTTTTTCCATTTTCCTCGCTGCATGGATAATATAGCACATTTTTCAAGTCCAAAGTTCATTTTGATGTCACCGCTGAACAGTTGAACTGTGTTGAGTATTGATTCAAGTTCACTGGGGATTTTTGCACACATTTTTAAGTCGTCCATGTACAGTAGATGGTTTATCTAATGTACTGTCATGGTGGCTTGAGATCTGGATTCTCATCATCATCATGATTTTTATATTGTTTGAAGCTATTTATCTCTTTAGCTGGAAATAGGTCAGGCAACAGTGCATATTTCACTTTTGTTATGATTATAATGGCTGGTTGGTTTTTACGTTTAGAGTTTTTTTCTTTGAAGGTTGTTCTTATAGATATGATCTAGATTTTATTTCTTAAATGAATCAAAATCTGACTGCTAGAACTCTTAATAGTGAAATAAAGTAATTAACCCAGATCAATTATTTCATGATGATTTAATGCAGGAGGCAGAAGTGATAAGAACAAGTTGAGAGGAAATTTTTGGATGGAATAATCATTTGAATCCCCAAAATCCTGTTTCAGCTTAGGTTGAGAAGATATAAAAAAATACACATTTAAGGTTAGGATAATATTTAAAAGCTACATATGATCAAGACATCATTTAAGTACAACTCTTAGCTGCAAATATGTTTTACTGAACATAATGTCTCTTTCTATCAGGTAAACACTACTACCATTGGCCTGCCTGGGTGCAATTTATACAAAATTCATACTTATGTGGAGAAAGTTCTATGAAAAGCACAGAAATTATGTGTCATTAATCATACATTCACTGTATGCATTTCATTGTACACAATCACATGAAGATCATGTGACTCAGAAGTAATTAATGTAATGGTAGGAAAATGTCTTAATGAAAATCTGAAATAAACAAGAATTTATTCACATTGTGAGAATAATAAAATATTAGAAAACATGACTTCAAGTACTTCTTGATTTACAACCATACAGGTACTCCTTGATTTACAACCATTAGTTTAGTGACTGTCAAAGTTACAATGACGCTGAAAAAAGGGACTTATAACATTTACGACCATTGCAGCATCTCCACATTCACACGATCAAAATTTGGATGCTTGACAACTGGCATGTATTTATGATGGTTGCAGTGCAGTGGTGAAATCTAAAATTTATTACTACTGGTTCTGTCGGTGTGGCTTGGTTGGTGGGTGGGTAATGTGACTGGGTGGGCATGGCTAATTTTTTTTTTTACTTTTAAAACCATTTTTGTAAAAAAATGCTTTCAAAAGGCTCTGACGATCCCAGCTGAGTTGCCTGATCGGCAGAGACTTTTTTCTTTTAAATGCCTCTGATGATCAGGCAACTCAGCTTGGATTGTCAGAGGCATTTAAAAGGAAAAAAAAGGGTTTTTTTTCTTTTAAAAGCCTTTGATGATCCCAGCTGAGCCACGAAGAGGTTGTAGAAAAAAATGCTTTTAAAAGTTAAAAAAAAGCCTCTGATGATTGTGCAGCTCAGCTGGGCATGGGGGGGGGGGGCAGGGATTTTTGCTAGCGGTTCTCCGAACGACCCGCCTCCATCACTACCAGATCGGGCGATCCAGTCCGAACCGGGAGCATTTCACCCCGTTGCAGTGTCTTGGGCTGATGTGATCACCTTTTGTAGCCTTCTGACAAGCAAAGTCAAAGAGAAAGTCAGATTCACTTCACAACCATGTTACTGATTTAACAACAGCAGTGATTCACTTAACAAACATGGCAAGAAAGGTTGTAAAATGGGGCAAAACTCACTTAACAACTGTCTTGCTGAGCAATGGAAATTTTGGGCTCAGTTTTGATTGCAAGTCAAGGACTACCTGTATCTGAATACTCTGAATTTAATGTAAGTATCTACATTGTACTATGACTTTTGGATATTGATAGTAGTTTTTCTGATCTAATGTCTTAAGAGCAGTCACTAAAAATTATAACATGGGCTCCATGCAAATTAATATCTGAAAGTTAAAGATAATAAATTATATAAAAAATTCTTAATTAATGAAAAAATTGAGCATGCAATGAATACAGTATATGTACTTAAAAATTATAACGAGACATTTAATTATTCATTTAGAACATTTGTATGGCCACCTCCTCATTCTCAGTGACCCTGGGTCGTGTAAAAATAGAATCTCTCTCTACTAGTTTTCATTCAATCTTCACTATGTTGGTAAAAGTCCGTGATAGCGAACCTATGTCACGGGTGCTACAGGTGGCACGCGGAGCCATATTGGTGGACACGCGAGTGTTGCCTTAGCTCAGCTCCAGCACGCATGAGCACACCAGCCAACTGATTTTCAGGCCTTCTGGTCCCAATGGAAGTCGGGAAACTGGCTGTTTCCGGCCTCCGGAAGGCCTCCCACGGGGATGGGGAAGGCTGTTTCTGCCCTCCCCAGGCTCCTAGAAAGCCTCTGGAGCCTGGGGAGGGGGAAAAACGGGCCTACCAGGCCCACTGTGCCAAAAGCAGGGGGAAGTGTGGGAGGGTCATGTTCGCATGCGCGGGAGGGTGGGGCGCATTGAATTATGGATGTGGGTACCCGTGACCCCCCTCACTCCCCCCGCTTTTGGCACGCAACGGCAAAAAGGTTAGCCATCACTGCTCTAGGTTGTAGCCTCTATCCTGCATTTGTAGTATCTTCCTAAGCAAAGAGTTTATGCTCATTGGTTAAGTGCCTTTTTTTTTCATGACAGTGATAACTCCATGACCAAAATATATCTCTAGTCACAACCTCCTAAAAAGAAGTAATTAAACCTGAAAATAAAGCAATGATCAAGCAATACACAAGGTCTTTTCTCATTAATACTTTAATATACCAGCTACCCCTCATTATGGAAGATAAAAAGAACTGCCATCATAAATGAGGCTGTTTAGTCTTTGGCTGGGTTCATAGTACCATGCTAACCAAATGCATTGTTCTCATGGATTGTTTGGTCTGATCCAGAATGTTTGTTTATTTCTAATGTCCTAATATTCTGGACATCCCGCCTCAATTTCATGAATAACTCCCTCCCCAAATTTAAAATTTGTTTTTGATTAAACAAAACTGACTACTGTATCTTACCTATTTTAAGTTCTGATTTTTTATTCTATGTCTATACATGGTTGGTACTGGATCTAGTTTGAATACAAAGTATTTAAAAATACTAAAAGAGAAATATTTCGATAAATAACTCATTGTAAATGATCCACCAGAGAAAAATGTTGAAAAACTGATGGTGGTATTCTTTGTGCCTGTCACTGTGTCATTTAAATGTCTGTCTTGAGAAGAAAATCCCTATCAGAAATCTGCAGTGTCTTTTTGTAGAAGACATTTGGGGAACAGGGGACCAACCTGGGCCGGCCTTAGCATTAGGCAGACTTTTTTTTACTGCTCAAATGACTTCCCCCAAAATCCTGGTGGCAATGGCAGACTCACCCCCTCTCCACATTTATATTCTTGAGTGTCCAATAAATTTCTTTCATGCATGAAAACAGGACTACATTGTGACCTAAGGTAAACTTTGTAAATTACTTGTTAGAAATATAGCCGGAGATATTATCTCACTGCAATACTACAGTAAGATATAATTATCAATTCCTAAGTATGGAATGAATAGTATTGCTGCAGTCAGCAAAATCTATTTAAACAGCCCAGTGTGACTGCACAGCTTTTATTCTTGAAATAAAGGTTCATATAGCACCTTATAAATGAAGACGTTAATTGCTATATACATTTTCATAGGGCAGAACTATTTAGTTAGTGAATTGGGTGTGTTTATTTACATGCAGTAATGCAGCAGCATTCAGTTGAGTAGTTGGTGGTTAGAATTTAAGCATGGCTGGTGTGGTTAGTTAGCTAGGAACATGAGAGTTAAACAGGGTCAGGCTTGGTTAGTGTTGAATGGAAGACAACCAGGGAATTCTAGGGTTGTAAACTAAACTGACAACTCAAAAATGTGTCAGAAGAAAACAATTTTTCTGACAAAAATATTGCATGGCTATTTCTATATAATCACTTGGAATCCAACTTGATTCAATTTTACTCTGTTCAACTTCCCATTTCAGAGACATCATGTGTAAAGTTACTATTATACAAGGTAACTCCATGGGCCTGACAAAGTAACGCCTAGCTGATGAGTAATATGAGCTTATGTTGCAGGAAATGTGTTATTTCCAATTACATTTTTTGTTGCATCAGAATAATATTCCACTCTTAAATCCATTACACAGAAATATTCCTACTGAGTTCAGTGGAGCTCAGCATGCCTATGATCCTATACTACAAAGTAGTCTAACCCTCCTCTTCTTATAGCAAATGCATCATCTGCACAGATAATCTGGCATTTCAAACAACTTCATACTTAAACCCTGCCAGTTAGATCTTTCAAGGTTAATTGATTATTGTTACCACCATACTGCCTGAAAAGATCAGAGTGCTTACATATTCTCATTAATCCTTTGCTGCTTAGTGAGAAGATGTAAGGCTACATTACTTTGCATT
This sequence comes from Ptyas mucosa, assembly GCA_012654045.1. NCBI lineage: Eukaryota > Metazoa > Chordata > Lepidosauria > Squamata > Colubridae > Ptyas > Ptyas mucosa. Next base: position 7,485,140 of record WNWU01013815.1, on the reverse strand, counting down.
TAACTGTTTCCAGGCCTAGTTTCCCCACCCCCTTGTCCTTATAATGATAAGGCTTTGCACTAGTACCAAAAATGCTTATGATTAAAAAGACTAAATTGAAATAAAAGTGAACCCATAAAGATCATGAAAAAGAACATGACAAAAAACAACCACCACCCCAAACCGAGTCTAAATTTGAAAAGGAAAATCCAGTAATGAATCAGAATTCCAGCTCTTTCTTAAAGCTGACATTTAGCATTTTTTTCACTAAAAGCCCGTCAGCATTCAACAATGCTGCTCAGGGGTGTTCTAGCAGAGATGAGCTTTATCAGCAATTGCATATTTGTTATTGACATCATTCTTTTCAGTGGCCTAGATGGCACAATAGGGGATTAACGTGCATGCAAGGTAGGAAGACAACTCAGTTGAAAAACAGAACCTGGTCAAATGTCAGGGTTTGTTTTATTTGTATGTGTGTGTATTTGCTTGACAGCTGTTCTTACAGAGAAACGTATATGCTGTACTTGCTCAAAACCTATTTATTTCTAAGTGATTGTCTATGGTGTTTTTCCCCCTTGGTTCTGTAGCAACTGATTTTTTTTTTCATGAAATAAAATAAGTAACATGACTCTACTTTTTCTTCTCTTTTGATCTATTGGTTCTCATGTGAAAGTTTCTGTTATTATTTTTTTTAATGTCAAACTTTTTTTCCTCTTTTTTGTCTCTTACTGTTACAAAGCATAGTGCTTCCAAGTAATTTAGGCCAAAAGGAACTTGTCCAAAAGTTACCCAGTAGTAGAATAATTATCAGGAACAGTGGATTGTTACTGGAATGGCAACACTGTTCAAGTTGCACATTTATTCCCCATGCTGTTCAGCGCAACCATGCCTCGATGACTCTCTCCATGCTGTCAGCTCTGTGCTGATTGGCTTTTCCACTCATTCACCCAGAAAGCAACCACAAAGAGAAGAATAATTATGTCCCTCTCAGAGCTTCCTAGTAGAGCAACATGTTTTCACAGCATGCTAGTCACTATACCACACTGTCAGAATTGAAAAATGTGATTAAATATTGAATCTAAGACTGAGGACAAAGCTTGTAGTCTAGCTATCCTGTATGAAATGATGTAAAAACAAACACGTTGGTGAACAGCATACTGGCTTGTATAGCTACTTATCCTGCTAACAGTAAACCTTGATTAAGATAACTTTGCTTAGACCAACCAGCTCTTCTAAAATAGCAGTGAATCCAAGCACATGACAGCATAGAATCCAGTGCTTACAGCAGATCATATTGCAGGTCTTTCCCAATAGCTACTCTGATAATCAGAGACGTGGAAGACTTCTCTGAGATTTTCTAATCCAACCTTCTAACAATGTAAAAAATTCCCTGCTACAGCATCTCTTGCAGAGAGCCAGTTTAGTGTAATGGTTAAGGTATCATGCTAGAAACTGAGCCACTGTAGGTTCTACCTTAAGCACAAAGGGAGCTGATTGACCTTGGCCAGTCTCTCACTCTCAGTTTTAGGAAAACAGTGGAAGCCTCTCTATGAGGGAGATGGACAGTTAAGAAGTTTGATATATAAAACAAACAAACAGTCTTTGTAAACAGCAATGGCTCATGCCCAACATTCCCTAGTCGTACCACAAATAACTACAACGATCTAACACAAATAGATTTCACAGAAGATAACGTTGAAAAGGCACTACACAGACTAAAACCATCTCTATCTATCGGACCTGATGGACTATGTGCATACATCTTAAAAAAGCTTTCCACTGCTATAGCAGAACCCCTAAGCATAATCTTTGAAAAATCCTTCAGGACCAGCTCCCTACCCAAACTATGGTCACTAGCCATAGTCATCCCTATCTTCAAAAATGGAGACCCCAGCCTAGTTAAAAATTACAGATCAATCTATTTATGCTATGTCACCTGCAAAGTCATGGAATCAATCATTAACCATTCCATTACCCTCCACCTAGAAACAAACAACCTATTCTCTAATAAACAATTTGGTTTCAGAAAAAAATTATCCTGTAATCTACAACTTCTACACTGCAAAAACATATGGACTACAAATCTCGATCAGGCAAAGCAATAGATGCAATTTACATAGACTTCTACAAAGCCTTTGATTCAGTGGTACATGACAAACTACTTCTAAAACTAAAATCCTATGGCATCTCTGGACCCCTACATAATTGGATAGCTGAGTTCCTGTCAAACAGACAACAAGTGGTCAAAATAGGGAGCGCCCTATCAAATCCTGCATCTGTTAATAGCGGTGTTCCCCAAGGCAGCATTCTAGGACCAACACTCTTCATACTATATATAAATGACCTTTGCGATCATATTATAAGTAACTGCATTCTCTTCGCCAATGATGTAAAAATATTTAACATCACCGACAATGCTGCTACCCTTCAAAAAGACATTGACTTTGTGTCGGAATGGTCAAACAATTGGCAACTCCAAATGCTCTGTCTTACACATTGGCAAAAGGAACCAAAACACAAAATACAAGCTGAGTGGACATGTCCTTGTAGATGACCCTCACTCTGTCAAGGACCTTGGAGTACTCATATCTAATGATCTAAGTGCCAAAGCCCACTGTAACAATGTCGCCAAAAAAGCATTAAGAGTTGTAAACTTAATCTTGCACAGCTTCTTCTCCGGTAATATCACACTACTAACCAGAGCATACAAAACATTTGCTAGATCAATTCTCGAATACAGCTCATCTGCCTGGAACCCGCACTACATATTGGACATTAATACAATTGAACGTGTCCGGAAATATTTCACAAGAAGAGTCCTCCACTCCTCTGCTCGCAATGAAATACCTTATGCCACCAGACTTGAAATTCTGGGCTTAGAAAACTTAGAACTATGCTGCCTTCGGTATGACCTAAGCATAGCTCATAAAATTATCTGCTACAATGTCCTACCTGTCAATGACTACTTCAGCTTCAACCACAACAATACACGTCACACAATAGATACAAATGTAAAGTGAACCACTCCAAACTCGATTACAGAAAATATGACTTCAACAACAGAGTGGTCAGTGCCTGGAATGCACTACCTGACTCTGTGGTCTCATTCCAAAACCCCAAAATTTTAACCTAAAACTGTCTGCTGTTGACCTTACCCCATTCCTAAGAGATCTGTAAGAGGCGTGCATAAGTGCACCAGTGTGTCTACCATCCCTGTCCTAATGTTTCCTCTATTTGTATCTATTTTATGTATCCAATCCATGCTTATACTTATATATATATATAATACATTCTTGACAAATAAAATAAAATTAAAAAAAACCCAACCAAGCAAGTCACTTCTGAACAATCTTGTCACGAAAACTGCAGGGACTAGTCTAAGCAGTCACCAGGAGTCAACACTGATTCAAAGGTACATACAGAGAGCACATCTTACAGAGGTTTCTATTTCAAAATCAGTAAGATCATAGGTTTTAAACATATGAGCAACAAAATTAAACATTTACTCTTTCATTGCTTATCTTTCAGGATCTAGGATTAGCCAGCAAGGTACTTCTGCAACCAAATGCATAAATTTGATACCTAAAAAGGCAATTTGTAAAGGTTTTAATTTCCCAGTTACCTTTATTGCTTTCCTGAAAGTGGCCATTCTCAAACAATTACCGTTAAAGTGCCAAATTATAATTTATCAAGCTATGTCATTTCTGGATTATATATAAAAATAATGATGTTTAACCCCAAATAGATTTCTACTTATTCTAATGAAAGTGAGGTTATGTATAGGTACATTCATTATTTACTAATGCGAAGTTAGAAAGATCCGTGGATTATCTAAATATGTCAACACTAAAATCAACAAATTAATTTAACCACCATCATTGCAACTAATAATACTCAATATTTCCTACTGTCAACAGGTTCAGCTTGAATTGGTTCTTTCTGATGAATTTCAGACAAAATGGGTAGAGAGAGGAAAAGCAATGTCATATAGAAAAATTGTGGAAATCAACATTTAAAGAGATGTAAATTAAAATACATGTGACATGCCCAATTAGTATAGAAATACTTGAGAAATATGTGCATCTTCAGGGTTTGCTTGCATCCATGTGGCAGGTATTATTGCCCTTTACACAATTATTTAAATCCTGAAGGAATTCTCAGTGTCAGGGTATGTCAATGTACTGTTATTAGACAAGTTTAATTAGGATCTACCCTGCTGCTCCTAACACGTATTTAATTAACTTCTAGGCAGGTTAATTAGCTTTTAGATTGGGGCTGATTTTCTGTCTCACCTTCTGTTGACACTTAGTCTCGAGTCTGCTTTACTGACAATGTAATGGATAGTATCTTTGGAAAGGTTGGTATCAAGCCTGATTAGTCTAATAATAATTTTAAAAAGATAAAAGACAAAATAATGACTGTCAGGTCGTGGTCCGAGTGTGCCATGAAAGGCCATTGCTCATGCAAGTAGGCATAAGAGCTAGGAAGAAAGAGGGAGGAAAAGAACAATTTGACCTTATGTGTGTCAGGAAAACAAATAATTGGACAAGGTGTGTGTATATGTGTTGAGGAAGGGAGATATATTGTTCACCATTAAACTGAACTTAGAAAATTACTGTAAGATTTTGTAGTTAGGACCATTTTGTAAATATCTTGCAATTAGTCTGTTTTTGTGCTATATTAGCCAAATAAAGGGTCCCCACCCCATAAATCTTAATTGTAAGAAACAATCTGTTTTTAATATCTCATCAGCAAATTAAAATTTTGAGATAAAAGAGAATACAGCATTAAAGAAAATGACAAAAAAATACGAACTTGATCAAACTGGTTGCTATTTTAACCCTTTGAGGACCTCAGAAAGTGTAGTGGAATTCAAAGAGTGTATCTTTTGATCTGCTGTGTTCAGTTCTTTTAGCCATTCTTGACATATCATTAAAATTAATGGCATTGCATTCAGTGACACAGTTAGGCAAAAATTTGGGACTAGGAGGTGGGAGCACTGAGGAGCTTTTGCAAAACCTTTTCCCTGTCATTAGGATAAAAGGCTTGTAATTTTCTTTCATTTTAAAAGCATGATTTTTTCCCCAGTCTTAATTTTTTCAGAGAACTCCAGGTGTGTATGCCTCCTTTAGTTACAGCATTCAGCAATATTGGTCCAAAACATTAACAACCAACCAAGTATTGCTGCTTGGATTTAGCATATTATAGGAGAACAGCTGTCTTAGTCTACGACAGCAAAAAAATCAGGAGAGCACCTTTTCTGACTAACACATTTTATTAAAGGCATGAGATTTTGCCAGCTGCAGTTCCCCTCATCAGATACAATGAATCTATGCCTTTTAATAAAACGTTAGTCAGAAAAGGTGCTACCAGACTTGTTTTAATTTTTGGATTTAGCATATTATAACTGTAAACAATGAAGAGAAGCTTTCCTTGCCTCCCTTTATTTAGGATAAGATTCATAGTAAAATTGCTTTCCTGTCTCAAATACCACAGCAGCAACATTTCTTGAAAGTACAACAGCTACTTAGTGTTCTGCCCCAGCTACGGATCCCAAAGAACACAGCACACACAAAATTTGTACAAAACTTAATTTACTAAAATAATTCAGTCTTTTTCAAAACAAAGGCTGTTAATAAACTTTCTTAAAAGGCCAACAAGAAACCAAAGATAAAGTAATCACAATCTTATGAAGGTTGGCAGAGAGCCCAGAAGCAATTTTGCGGAGAATTCAGGCGTGAAGTAGAGTGAACTAAAGTTGTTCCCTACAACTTGCTTCAGTTGGCGTTCCTCCTTAAATAGGCTAAGGGAGTGGCCAATTAGCCCCAAGCCTTACTCTCGAGGAGACCTCCTCCTGAGGAGCCACTCCTGCCTTTTGGCTGCTCTGTGTGCCCGTCCATTGAGAAGAGGCTCCTCCTCTTCGTCCTCTTCACTTAAAGGAGCTTCTGGAGGTTCTGAAGGCCCTGGCTGAATCCCTGCCTCTGGCACCATATCTTCTCCAGCCTCCTTATTGTCTGACTCGAGTGCCAGCTGCACAGGCTGCTGGCGCAACACCACACCAGCATCTTCGCTGTCAGAATCAGCTACAATCTGCACAGGCTGCTAACAGGCCACAACACTTAGTTTGCATATGCTGAATAAATATAGCTAGCCTATGATTTGCTTTCAAGAGTCAGTGCAAGGTATGTATACAGAGTCTTTGCTCATGAATGTTTCAGTTATTAGTAGTTGGGTGATTTTATAAGCAGGTCTGACAAACAAACAAACAAACAAACAAACAAATTGTGACACAAATTCTTCACTTTGCTGAATAAAAAGAACCCCCATCATAAATAGTTTTTTTTAGACCATGAGAGTGCTAATCAAATACGTCATCTTAATAGGTTGTGTGCCAACATTTTCAGGCCAGAAATGGATAGTTGTCTAATCAATGTCATGATTAGTATATATATAAGTTTCTCCCCCATCAAATCCTAGCTGCCTCCTTCCTTCCACGATCTCCAAAGTTTCTCCCCCCATTGAGTCCTAGCTGCCTCCTACCTTCTCTGATCTCCAAAGTTTCTCCCCCATTGAATCCTAGCTGCCTCCTGCCTTCCACGATCTCCAAAGCTTCTCCCCCCACTGAGTGCCACCTGCCTTCCTGCCTTCCGTGCCTCCTCCGATCTTTGCAATTTCTCCCCCCATCGCGTCCTAGCTTTCTCCTGCTTTCCTGGCACAGAGAGGCATCTGCAGAGGGTTGAACCTGCAGAGATCGGGGAAGGCCCTGCCCCCGTGCATGCGCGGCAGAGACCCGAAGACCAGCTGGCCGATGGGAGGTGCGCACATTTGCGGTGGAGCTGGGCTGGGGCGACGGCTGGCGTGCCCGCAGAAAGGGCTCTGCGTGCCACCTGTAGCACACGTGCCATAGGTTTGCCATCACGGCTCTATACCTTTCTCACTTTATTGCTGTGGCAGGACTCTCTTTTCCAGGAAAAAAGAGAGTGACATAATTAAGGTTGTCTACATTCTATTATCTCTTGTAATAACAAAAACAAATGAACCATTCTACCTGGCAAAGAAGTCATTTTAATAGAATAATTTATACAAACATGTCCTATCATCATCATCATCATCATCATCATCATCCTCATCATCATCATCACCGTTTCTTGAGTTGTATATTGTACCTCAAGCAGTACTGCTTACCTTTTGACAAATCATTTTGTAATCTGTAATATTACTGAAAGCAAATCAAGAATTTTGTATTCTGATAACAAAAAGAAAATATTCTGAGCTGGACATATCTGTATCACAAATACAGTACTGTATTTTATTCCTGAGATGTCTGGGGGGACGGGTGTGCATGCAGATATAAAGTAATGCTATCACTCCCTCCCTGAATCCTGAATCTATCATATACAAATGGGTTACAGAATCCATAATGAATTACTCCCTTCTTTTCTCTCTTCTTTTTACTGGCTCCCAATAAAAACCTCTATCAAAGTTGCTTAACTGCAGCCAGGTTGTCACAGCCGAATCAACAGCTTAAAACCTGGAACTGAAATAAGGAGTCAAAGGTCCAAAGATCATACTAGAACATCTCAGAACCAGGAAGAATAGTGTATTGCTTAATGAAGCTCCTTATCAATAAGTACAGAAAAAGACATGTGGCCACTCCTTTTATTGCTACTGACCAGAGAGAAAGAGCACTCAGGACTCAGAAATTATTCCCTCGGCAATTTTGCCCTCTTAATTTCTGGCCTCACAGTTAAAAGGCAAATCTAACGTTATAGATACTGTAAGTAACAATGTGATTCTCCTACACTGCAACCAGAATATGTTTGAGACTATTGCTTCACTCCACCTAATGGGAAATGAACGTGGCATAGGAAAGAAGAGATTGGTATTTACTATTTGGTTGCCTCTAATAAATGATTCTCTTTCCAAACTTAAGGATCAGGATTCAGTCCCATCTTCATAAGCATATTAAATGTCACATGTTGAGTGGTATCTCATTCTTGTTTTTCCCTTTCTCATTAAAAGCCCTGTTAAAAGCTAACCTAATTACTAATCCATTTGGGAATTCGTATACTTACATGGCTTTGGAATATGGCTTTTCTTCATTTATAACAGCACCTTGTGTTAGTAAACATACAGTACAAAGGGTATGACAGAAGAAGACAGGGGCATGGCTGTAAATGGCAATGATAGATTCATATTGTTGACTTAAGCAGAGATGAATAATAGTTAGCATATAATTAATATTTAATTACTGACATGCAATAGAATTTAGTATTTAGCACACCAAAAAGAAACCCATGAAGAAGAGATGCCCATAACATGAAAACACCTAAATGTTACACATTTTAAACTGAAGCCATAGAGTGGATGAATTGGGATGAATCTGAAATATTTCCAAATATTTATTTCAGCTCTATCATCCATTCAATGGAATCTATGATTATACTCCTTTTCTTCCTGTAAAGTGGATTTTAACCACTCCCTGAAAGATGGTTGATTATATAGTAGAATATCGCATAGCCTGCTAAAGGAAATTTAGAGATTTATAAGCAGTTTTTAAAAGTATCATGTGAAAATATCCCATATGCATGCCCATTATTTTTAATCTTTTCAGGCCTGCCAATATTTAAATCTTCAAACACTTCTGGAACTATTCATGGAATTAAAGGGCTCTCTGCCAGTTTTGCAATTTTAGTTAGCAAAGCAAATACTCCTGCAAATGTGAGGGTCGGAGGCATTCTCCTATAGAGGTAGTCATCACCTTTTCTGACAAGGACTCTGATTGCCAACTGGCTCAGAGGTTTGGCAGATGGAATTGTCCTAACAAGTCACCTTGCTGAACTCCTCGCCATTTGTTCTGAATCTGGAATGCTGTTCTGCTACAAAGTATTCTTCTTAATCCGGAAGAGGGAAAACTGGCAAGAAAATGGCTTCAGCTGCCAAAGTTTATGGGCATTAACAGCTAGCAGACAGCAGAAAGCTATTCTCAGAGGAATCGCTAACAATAAAAGAAAATTGGCCGTCTCTCTAGGCTTATCACAACACAAAATATTTTCAAACCTGTATCAAAAATTTGATGCGGCACACAAAAGCTTAACTTGGGTGGGAGAAAGTTAGGCAATTTGAGTTTAACTCTTAAGCACAACTCTAAACTAAAATAATGCTTGCACAGAAAGCAAAGGATGTAGACTTATCATGAAAAGTTCAAATACTCCTGACAAACATTCTGGTAACCAGCCATCTTAAAATCAATAATCTTTTTGATCTTAAGTCGTGCATTTTTTAGATATTTATCCCTATATTTATTTTACTTCCACATTTTTGTTCCATACAAATGAATATTACCGGTATGTTTACATTAATATTCATTCTAAGCTACCTTGATTCTTAGGAGAGAAGGAAATCTGGATTTATTTGTTTAGCACTACTCAGAAGACCCATTTGTATCACAAACTGTGTGGATATATTTAGTGAGGGATTTTTTTCAGATAAAATAAACTGCTGCAAATGAAAACGATGCTTAACTTTAAAACAGGCATGTTTTCTACAGAAGAAATTCTGTGTGTTAACTTAAAAATGGAATATTGATTTTCAAATCAATATAGCAATAGCAATAGCACTTAGACTTATATACCGCTCCATAGTGATTTACAGAACTCTGTGAGTGGTTTACGGTGTCAGCACATTGCCCCCAACAAATTGGGTTCTCATTTTACCAATCACAGAAGAGCAGAAGGCTGTTTCAACTTTGAGTTGGTCAGGATCGAACTCCTGCCTGTGGGCATAGTTACCTTACAATACGACATTCTAATCGTTGTGCCACCATGGCTCCTAGCAAAGCAAGATTTTAATTGTGATTTTGGGAAATCTCTTTCTCAACTGTGGTTTGAGGAAACCTAAAGTTCTATAAGAGCTTGCTAGATTATGATTGCGGGGGGAAAAAAATCATTTTTTGAACTTTGCATGCTATGCACCATGCAGTGTTGTTCATGGTGGGAATTCTTGGTACCAGAACTGCTCTGCTCTTGTTGCAAATGTTGTAAAACATGGATTGTGTAGGTCAGAAGTAAATTATACTGTGAAGCGTTTATATGTTTTGGCAATATTTATATTGATTTTTCCTGAAATCTAAAAACATTTCAGGGCTTCCTCCAGGGCAAAAAAGTTGCTCCAACCAGATGCATCTGAGAAAGTGCCAGGTTTGCTTTCTTCTCTTATAGTGTTTCTCTTTCTTCTCTTATAGCTCTCTCATAGTGTTTCACCTTTATTAAGAAAGTGTTAAAAATATTCTGAATTTTGTTATTAGAAAACCACCGCCTTGTTTTTCCACTCAAAGAATAGTACCTTTGCAATTATGGTATATAATAGAATCAAAGTCAGGGATCCATGTTTAACAAGCCTGTTTATCACAATTACAAAAGATTATACAAAGTCAATAGTAATAGTAATTAGGTTGTAAACTTATGAATTGGACAAGTCTATAGAAGGTCAATATTTAATATTATTATTTTCTCTTTTTATATTTTGCGTTTTTATATGTTTTTGCGTTTTATATGTTTTTATGATGGTAAATCCCAAGAGTCCAGGCAGTTTATGGCATTTCCCTCCCTTTCTTCCTTTCGCTCTCTCTCTCTCTCTCAAGCACACACACACACGAATGTATGTATGGGTATCAGCCCACTTTTCATCAGCCTGTGCAGTCAATAAAGTTTCCTATCATTCATACACACACACACACACACACACACACACACACACACACACAAATATATCTCCATCAATATAGTTTAAAAGATGTTGCTTTTTAAAAAAAATAACTCTTCAGAGTTTGGGAAGATGTTTCTTGATGGCATGATAAGAATTAGTTATCAACTCTGCACAATCATTTTCTGTTAACAAATGTTATATAAATAACTATTTTAGATCCAGCATATTTACATGGATTGAATATAGTGTAATCTTTCTAAATAACCTTGTGCTCTGAAAAACTGATACAGTCTGTATCCAAAGTATATCAGATTATTTTCTGATTTTATATAAAATGCACTTTATTTTCATTTTATTATAATGATGTATTCATTTGATTCTGTTTTATTACAGTTTCTGTGTGCATTTGTGGCCAATGACCTGAATAAATAATGAGGAAAGGATCAATGTACAGATATGGCATATTAATAAAAAGAATATATATTCTCAGCCAAAGTCCTAGTGCATACTTTCAATTTCACACAAAAAATGTAATTGGAACTGGGTGGCTCCATATGCATAACATGTATTTAGCACATCACAGAAATTCAGAGCGTATCAAATTCATACTGGTTGAAAGCTACCAGCATTGTTCCTAGTGTATGTGGCACTTCAGGTACCTTTCTATGGAGAGGGAGCAGAAGTACATTAGATGGTGAAAAGTATAGTTAATTTTACTTTAATTTGCTATTTGGTGATGACCTTGAACATATTAGAAAACTGTAAAGAAATGGTGTTCAGAATATTCTCTCTTGAACATCCTTGCAAAATATTTTGTTCAAGGATACTGCAATTCAATAGATACTGAGTTGGAGATAGCATTGTATGGCCGCATGATAAGTTGTCCTTATATAATCTCTCTCTCTCTCTTTCTCTCTCTCTCTCCCTCCTTCTCCCCGCACGTGTGAAACTGCAGGTGTTCATTCCCAAAAGATGAAACCTGCAGATGATATGTACAGTTCCTCTGTGATGGATATTGCATCCCATGGAAAATTAAACCACAATCAGATGGCTATATTTCTATAAGCAGGCATTTTAAATCTTGCATCACAAATTAATGTATTCTGAATCAATAAAAGAACCTGATTTTGTGCTTAGAAACTAGTCTTTTGCCTTCTGTTTGCTACACAATGCCATCTGACTCCTTTAAAAAAATTGCTATTCCTTCCCCCCGCCCCCCCTCAGCTGCACCTGCTCTGCTTCAGAAATATTACTGAGTGTAAATCTTGGACTTGTTCTATCTACTCTGATGTGAATGCTGCCTTTGGCTGACAAGAGCAAAGAAATATAGGGTAATATTAGATGAAAAGAAAAAAAAACTCATTTGAAAACTAGTTAAAATATATAATTTTACAGCAGGAGGAAATCTGAATAGAGGCTCCCACTACCACAAATATTTAGGGAAGAAGCAAACATTTTGGGGCATGGAGGTGGGCAGAAACCACCTTTTACTTCTTCAAAGATTTCTTGTGAAGGGAATATTAAAGGAGAACAAACATACAAAATAAGGACTGGGCGTTGTTATTATTCTCAACTATCTGCATTCACTCCCATTGACCTGGTCAATGGTAAACCTTCCCTCAACTATATCTCAGTTTCCAGTGATTACATGGACACATTGATGTAGCTTTCTTTGGTAACAATACCGAAGTTTGGAGTTGGGTAGTGCCTAAATCAAATAAATTGTATTAATTGCTTTCTTCTAGGATACTGCTCCTTTGGTCATGGATTTCTACTACCGTCTACCCTTGTAGGGTTGGCTCAAGGTAAAGACTGAATAGGAACTGGCCTAGAGCCACCAAATTTTAGGGGGCACCAAAATTGAAAAGACTTCTGAAAATTGCAGTAAGAAAGCAAAAAGCAATAACAGTGCACTCTATGACCCAGTGCACCCATTCAGGGGTTAAATATAATTACACAGTGTAAGGTAAAAGGTAAGAAAACTTGAAAAAAATAAACAAGAGGTTGCCTTTCTGAAATTCCTAATAAAATTGGAAGATAAGTCATACTACTGAATATGACTTTGTCTAGGGTGTCAAGATGTCTAGAGCTAGCCCTGTGTCCTGATCTGATTTTTTCAAGGCCAGATAAGTTTCCTAGATGCTACCAGCAACTGTGACTCTTGACTATAGAATATTATAACATTTTTGTATTGGCTAATGCAAACCCTAATTAGCTTAGAAGGTAACCGGACACAGTTGGAACAGTGACTATGAACAACTAGGAGGGCAATGAAAAATTATGGGAAAGTTTTTGGTACAGACATTCTATTTCTTTACATTTGTAGCTTTACAAATAAATCAGAGGGCATATAGTGAATTGAAGACCATCTTAGGATATTTACCAATGATATTATAGTAAGTGAATGGCTAGGTAATAACATCTGGTCAGCTGGATATAACCTATGACCCACAGAAAAGTATGGGTCATAGGTTATATGCCCAAGTACATCATCTCTGTATGAAAAAGAAATTAATGTATTTTTCCAAATTTACTTACATACTCATGTTTGTGGATTAGCATGTCCCTTATACTCTACATTGTTAAGAGCATTGTGGAACATGCATAGTTTAATGGAATTTCATATATTCCCCAGGGTACTTGAATATCATGCACAGAATATGCAAAATGAAGTTGAAACATTAAGATGACTTAGAAACTGCTGGAGTGCATGTTATGCTGTAACATAGAAAATGTTTCTGAGAATGTTATTTATGACCTATAAGTAGTAATGGAGCTATGACAAACTGAACAGAGAATAGTTAACCTAGAAAAGAATCAGAGCAGGTATTGGGCAATGCTACAGTTCCTGCTTGGCTCATCACCAACCTGCACCACTCACCACATCCTAAATACAGAAACAGATGTTGTCTCAGCCATTGCAAATGTACTATGTGTCTGTGTTTTTTAAGCTTTGATTCAAAAGTGCTGTTGTCTGATCTGAGCTATCTTAAGACCTTCAAAGTAGATGGACTCCAGTACTATGTTCCATTCTAATAGTGGGCCCACCTCTGATCAGCTGCATTGCCTGATGTGCCTCTTCCCCTGTGGAGCAGAGTGCTACCATGGACAGCCATTTTATACTGGGTGCTATGGGACTGTGTGTTCTGCTGATTGGCCATTCTTGTCTGTTAATAACCTTCTAATTGAACTAATGATGGCCATTAAACGCTCAACCCTTAGAAGTTCATGCTACTACTACATCCAATCATTACATCTCCCAGTGTGATCCTTTTAGCTTCTGCTCAGGCTAGGTGAAGCTTCCACACACCCTGTCCATGGTAGTTCCCTTCCCTTTTCCTCCCCTCTCTTCTCCTCCACCCCTTAATGTCTTCCTTGCTACTGAGCTTCCATGGTCCTACATGCAGGAAGTAGGAATGAAAGAAGAAAGTTTTGTTTACTATAGCGTCAGACCTACAATAGTACCATAATGGAGGTGGTTGGATGAAAAAGGGGTTGCATTTGTGGAAGCAGCATCTGAAAGTGTCCATGTGTGTAACTATCTGGGAATGCTGTGACTCACCAGCTGCCAAGAGAGCTGGTGGCAGATTCGGACGATGAGGAGGTTGGGGAGGAACTTGGGCCAGTCCTGGAGTCTGGGGAATGCTCTGATGGATGCTCTGCGTCAGAAGCAGAGAGACAGCCAGGGCCGTCCAACATTTCCCAGCTGCCTTCAGAGTCGGAGATAAGTGGGGAAGAAGAACAGGTGAGGCCTGTTACAGATGCGTGAAGGCACGGAGCTGTCAGGAGAGGAGAACAATTGAGTACCAGGAGCCGACTCAGAAAGAAAGGCACATGTGGACACTGAATGGCCTCTCCCTGGCTGGGGAATAAATAGAAGCTAAAGGGGAGTGGCTTCGTGGGAAACAACCGTTAGGATTTATTCATCGTGATTTGTGTCTCAGAGCCTGCTTGAGAGAGTTTGATTTACAGCTTTGTGGCTGGAAGCTCCCGGCCTGGCAATTATCCAAGGACTGATAAAGTCTGTACTTCCAAGTTAACCCTTGGAAGGATTATTGCCTGGACTTTTCTGTGTGGGAATGCCATGAATGCCCAGTAGTTAAATAAAGAGGGTTTTTTTGGGGGGGGGGAACAAGGGATTTTATTTCTTGGTTCTGCTAAGGCTGGGTCAGAACAGGGAAAGCAAAGGCAAGGCACAAAGACTAATGAGGAGGGAACAATCCCTAAAAGGAAAAGGCAGGCACTAATACATTGGACTGGCCTACACAGAGCCAGCCAGTGAGGCTCCCCCCCCCCCCCGCAGAGATGAGAAGTGAAAGAAGCAGGGAAATGACCAATCAGGCCATGCGGTGGCCATAGCCTGGGCTGAGCACTAACCTGGCTCATTGCCAACTCACTACAATCCAGACTAGAATTTCTTGAGTTGGCTTTATAAACAGCGGAGAGCAGCACAGGAGACCAGCAATTTAGGCTGTAGTGTGGAATTGCCCATTAAAGTTCATATCTTTAATGTTGCCAGTCCCCACTCCAGCAGGCAGGCTTTGCACTGAAGCTCTTTGTTATACAGTAGTGGCACTTCTTTGAAGCACAACTGCTGCAGGATAAGATTTGCTGCATTTAAAACATGAGCACTGGAGAAGTAGGAGAACTCATTTTTTACAAGCTGTACAGCACTTTATCTGCGGGCTCAAATTGCCGGTTGCTTTGTTTTTGAAAAAAGCATATAAGTATTTTGAATAAGTATATCTGTACCAAAAAAAAAATATCCTGGGTGCATAACTGCATTCATTTTTAAAAAAAATATTACTCATTTCCTGTCCATCAGTTGCTTGACTCAGGACAGTCCCAAGCAAAACACTCGGTTTCTTCTTGTAAAATTTTATATTACTCTAATTACATAGAAAGAATCATAGAGAGATAGTTACAGAAATTGCTCCTCCATGAACATTTTCTCCAACTGTAATGGCGATATAAATGCTCTCGGACACTCCCCACATTTATTCTCCTTTGTATTCCTGATTGTACTGAATGTTGTTTGTGGTCTGGAAACAAACATACAGGATAGTAGGAATTACTGGTACTTTTGAAGGACATTGTATGCATTTCATTCATTCATTCATTCATTCATTCATTCATTCATTCTTTCATTTAAATTAAATTAAATGTAGACATTGGAGGCAAAGTGTGCTCCCCCCTCCAAAATCAAGAATGAAAAATCCCCAGTCACCCAGGTTTGTTAGGATTAAGTTTCAGTCTGTTTCTTCCCTATTCATAATTTCGTAAGATATGAATGAGAGGGATAAAACACTTAAACAAATTAATGTCTGATCGTCTCATTCATCATTTGCAATGGGATCTCTTTAATATTTCCTTCTTCCAGTTAAAGCACTAATTTTTTTCCCCACAGGTTTTGCTTTCACTTTAGCTCTTGAGAAGAACTGAGGACAAAATATGAACTGAAACATGAGCAAAGGTTTACAAGAGAGAGACCCATATCTTTGGAGAGTAGCAAATATTCCAAAATTTAAACTCAATGGGAGTTTTCTATGAAATCCATACTTTAGAGAAAATCTGCCTAAGTTCTGGAGTGGAAGATACTCTGACAAATAAACAGATCTATTTGCATATGATCATATGATCTATTCGGGACTATCTATTGACTGGGACGCAACAATGTAAGAATATAGCAATTATAGAAAGAAAATGAATTTTAACCACACTGTATACCTCTGACAGAGGCATTCATCTGCTTTTCATGAGATTTGCCAGGCTTTATTGGTGATCAAAATAGATAAATATTGGAGAAGGGAATAATCAGTTGTAACAGACTCTGTCCTTAAAGTATGTACTCAATTCATGTGGTTCGAAAGAGAACTATCAGTTTATTCCTTTCCCATCTTAGTAAAGCCTAATTCTTTTCTACATGTGGATTTATATAATGAACTACTATTTCTGGTATTTATTGTTTAGACATCACGGGCCTTGTCTTCATTGATGGGGCTGCATGGCTCAAACCAAACTCTATGCATCTTTGTGCATATTTTATATTTATAGTGATACACATGGAGAACTGAGCAAAATGTTGTAGCCCAAGTTCTATATCCTTCAACAGCTACAACAGCTTTTGTCATGATTACAGTTCTAAAAGTAGAAGTCTTTTCAATTCTTAAATTTATTTCACTCAAGAATAACAGATGAAGTGAAGCAAAGGTGGGTGTCACCTCACACAGACCTATTCATCACACTTGATAAAACTGGAAATGCTCAGTAAGCAATTATTTTGGATCTTCCTGGCATACAACAACCCATAGTTCACATCTGAACTCATCAGAGCATTACCACAATTACATTTAACTACCACTATCACAACAACAACTTGGAAGTATGAAATTACATCTAATTACAGACTTAGTGCAAATAAAAATAATCAGATAAATAAAATGAGTAATGACTTATTTACAACTTGAAATGATGTTGTCATATTTTCTTATCAAAATTCCGAGCAAGGCTTTTATTTTCCTTGCTCTAGTACCATATCTGAGGTATATATTTGTTATTTCAGGACATTCAGTCTTGAAATCATAGCCTGCCTTGACACATAGCTCTCAAAGCACAATTGAAAATCCTTTCCAACCCTCCCAAACATACATAGTGACTGGACAAAATGTGGGTTTCAGCAGGTTCGCACCACTTCGGGATTCAGCCAGTTTGCACCACTTCGGGAGAACCGATTGTTAACTTTCTGAGCAGTTTGGCAAACTGGTTGTTGGAAGAAATCATTAGGGCAGAGAACCGGTTGTTAAATTACTTGAATCCCACCACTGGTTCTGGCCAGTTCTGGAGAACCGGTAGCGGAAATTTTGAGTAGTTCGGAGAACTGGTAGTAAAAATTCTGACTGGCCCCGCCCCCATCTATTCTCTGCCTCCAGAGTCCCAGCTGATTGGGAGGAAATAGGGATTTTGCAGTAACCTTCCCCTAGATTGGGGAGGGAATGGAGATTTTACAGTATCCTTTCCCTGCCACGCCCATCAAGCCACACCTACCAAGCCATGCCAAGCCCACCAAGCCACACCTACAGAACCAGTAGTAAAAAATGTTGAAACCCACCACTGGACTAGACCTTTCTACTCAGTTATTACATTTCCTTTTATTTTGCTTCTTGGGTACCTCAGCTGGCTCATGTATAGAAAAACAAATATGGAAGTTCTGGAATTGAGTGCAATGAGTTTATTGAAGCATTAAAGAGTGGTATACACCAATTTTTACCCACACTGATTTATGTTCCTTCTCTTAGAAGCTATATTTAGTTATGACTGTAGCAGCCACAAACTGAAACTAGAAATTAGGTTTCTCCAGGTTTGGTTCCAAGATTGAATCTGGGAGTTTTTAAAAACCCACTTCAAAAAAGAAGTGGCTCCAATAAACTCACCACTTTCTTCTGACAAGGGTAAAATTTGAGCTGAAAGAGAAATTAATTACTTGGTTATCCTGTGCCTTTTCCTGGCATTTTGAAGTAACCTTTTCTGGAAGCAACTTTTCAAAACATACTTATCACTTCCAAAAGGACTGAAGAATTTGAAGATCCTTGGTCCATTTTTACTCCACCACTATCCTAATATAGAAATGGAGAAAAGGACATATTTCAACTACAAATAAGTGTAAGCTAGATGTTGCTCCAATTGCTATGTTTAGAAAGTCACCATGGCAAGATAAGGTAAGGGTAACAAGTTTGTTTTTATTATTCTTGAGTAGTGGAGCAAAAATAGGTTAATAATGGATGTGAAGAATAAGAACAGATCTATTGATAGAGGTTGTTTTAATCTTGTGGAAAATCTAGTGGAAATAAGATTCTGTTTTTAAGAGTTGAAATTTCCTATTCAAACATAGATATTATATGTCTCAAACTATATTTTTATGAGCTCAAGCACTTTGTTAAGTCATCAGATAGGTCTGGCAAGAATGACTTGTATTTTAGGAATTATTTTCTTGAACATATCTAAACTCTTTTCAAAGATATTGCAAAACTTATTTCTTTTCTTCTTTTCTATTCACATTTTTGCAACCATTTACTTTCAAAGCAGACAAAATTTATAAAAGAAAGAAAATTCTGTCTTTTGGTGGAAATGCCTAGGCTGCAATTTTATGCATGGTCAGGATTAAGTTACATTGAGCAGAGAGTCCAGTTTGAGGTCAAATGGGCAGAAGATGGATTTCTTTCCAATCTAAATCAGTGTGAGTTCTTAAATGCTTTAAGCTGCATTGCATTTCAGCCTATGATTTTATTATCTTAACTGTGGGCAGCATATTATTTCCTATTTCTTTTGCCTCCTTTCTAGTCATCATCTATGAATCCCTTGTGAACAACCCTATTTATTTTATTCCTTTGTGAAATGTCTGGTATATTTTAGGTGATATCACTATAGTAATATTGAACAACCTCATTACAGACCCAGGATCTGGTAATGCTAGACAAATGGAAATGATTGCTCTGGGGTGAAACCTGGAAGTTTTGCTCTTTCACCCAAAAGAAAATTGCTTATCAGTTTACTGCTTTACTCACAAAATGCACGGGGAGGACAGAGCCAGTCTTCTGTTGATTCGCTCCTCTCACAGCTGTACATTTTGATTCTTGCAGCAAAATTTTTCTCTCTTCACAGCCTCAGTTTCAACAGGTTCCAGTATCTAAACTAGTCAAAATACAAAGATGCATTCATTCATTCACTCACCCATTTACCACTATCATAGCCATAACTATCAAACTGTTGCAAAGCCACTTTCCTAGGTCAATTTGTGGCATAAATACCCTATCAGGGGCACAATGATTTATTCATGCTTCATAAAAATGAGTATCATGTGATAGAGATTATAGTATGATTGATTTCACCTTATTTGAATGATTGGGTTGCTGATGATGGATGCAAAAAGAGGCCTCTGTGCTCTAGAAAATACACATAACACCACTGGTGTTTTTTATCCACATAAAATGTACAGTATCTGCATATTTATGGATTTGTGTATGCGTGTATATTAACAGGAGTTAGCAATGATATAATTCAAGGTTGTGATCATAAACACAGTAAACTGCAAATCCACAGAATGAGATAATTGAGCATCGGCTCCCCCCCACAACTTAATTTTTCTTCCTGCTGAATAGATCCCAGTTCTTAATGAAGTGATTCTAGCCCATACATGAATTCCTTCTTTTGTTCATGATATAGTATAATAAAAACGTATTTGAGTTGAGCTCCACTGCTAATGATTACATGGGTGCTACATATTAATATCACCTCTCTTATACAGGAAAATAACTCCCTTTTTGCAATTTGAAGAGACTGCAAAGTCTCAGATAGCGTGAATGTTGCCAGTGCTAGGCTGCTGTTTTGAATTTAATTATTTGGACATGAAACTTGCTGATCTTAATAGAACTTAATGATAACTTTTAGTTGAACTTCATTCCTGGTGGCTTCACTGATACAACTATGTAATTTTCTTGAGAACAATATGAAAGTGGTTTGCATTGGCTTGTTCCAATGATGATTTTTTTAATTTTCCAATCTATATTATATCCCTGATATTCATGGGTACTCTCCTTTCCAAATAGTATTTTGGGTATTAAGTAGACCGAGCTCTGTTCAGAATTCATGAACAGACAAGATAAGGCAGGTGCTGCCACCTGCTGAGGCAGCAGGTATAACAATTTATCAAGTTTTCAGTCGAATATGCATTGGGCTGTCATCAAAATATTAATAAGGTCCATGATTTGCTTATTCAAAGTCAGCCAAGGTTGCCTGGAGTGTTTCTACATTCGGTAATACTAAATGCAATAGTTAGCCCGTTGTGTAGCAACCATGTACCAAGTTCAACACTCGAAATATCCACCCATTCAGATATTTAGCCTGAACAAGCCATATGTCCAACATTCCTATGTACATTGTTCCCAATTTTGTCACATTGAGGGACATATTTGAATATGTTTTTGTTTCAATTGCTTGCGAACCAGGGAGAAATCTTTATGCAACCAAGACCTTTGTTTTGCTAGAAATATCCATTGCAGGTTAGCATTGGCATTTCCACTGCATTTTTAGCCTTCACATAAAGTCACACGCCTGCATAGCATGATATAAACATCTGCATCCGCATACAGCAAACAATAGTATAATCATGCTCACAAGTACAATTTGTTTCTTTAGTGTTTTAGTAAATACAAGTATGGCGACCTTCTGTCTTTTCAGGCACCACTTTAGTGCCTGAAAAATGAAAGTGCATTTGTCACTATTTGGAGTGATACTTCTTTCCAGAGATGACATCTAATATTATATAGCACTATTATGGAACATATATTCTCAGGCAACTTGATAACCTTCAGATGTGTTAGATTGCAATTTCCCAGAATTTTAGATTCAGGTTTTGGAGATATAATTTAACAAAATAATGACATCTTTAACTCTTAGCAACCTTTCAAATATCTGGTTCACCATAGCTATAACAACAAATAATACAGAATTACAAATGGGGGCAAATTTCTAATTAATGATCATTTGGGGCATCCTTTGATGCAGTTTGCATTACCTATCTGGCTACACTTGTAAATAAAGGCAATGCTGAATATGTTACCTTGTTTTGCAGCACATTAGATTCCCATTCATTCTTTTGTTCTAAAGTCAACTGGTCTTTAAAAGGCAAGTCAATTAGGGAAGGGAGGTTAACAGGTGTTTAGAGCTACAAGTAGTTCTTGATTTATAACCATTTGTTTAGTGACTGAAATTACAACAGCACTGAAAAAAGTGACTTATGACTAGTCATTACACGACTATCGCAGCATCCCCACAGTTAAGTGATCAAAATTCAGGTCTTGGCAACTGGCACGAATTTATGATAGATTCAGCATCCTGAGATCATGTGATCGCCATTTGGGACCTTCCTAGCCAGCTTCTAACAAGCAAAGTCAATGGGGGGGGGGGGGCAAACTAGATTTGCTGAGACTGCATGATTCACTTAATGACTCAGGGATTAGCCTAAAATGGCAAAAAAGATTGTGAAATTGCCTGTGATTCTTTTAACAACTACCTTGCTTAGCAATGGAAATGCTGATCATAATTGTGATTGTTAGGTGAGGACTACCTGTATGTCCATGGCATCTGATCCGGTAGTGATGGAGGCGGGTGGTTCGGAGAACTGGTAGCAAAAATCTCTGCCCCCCCCCCCACCCCCCATTGCCCAGCTGAGCCGCACAATCATCAGAGGCTTTTTTAAAATTATTTTTAAAAGCATTTTTTCTACAACCTCTTTGGCCAAAAAAATGCTTTTAAAAGTAAAAAAAAAAGCCTCCGATGATTGCGCAGCTCAGCTGGGATCACCAGAGGCTTTTAAAAGCATTTTTTCTACAACCTCTTTGGCTGAAGAGGTTATAGAATGTTTTTAAAAGGAAAAAAAGCCCTGCCGATCAGGCAAGTCAGCTGGGATCATCAGAGGCTTTTTAAAAAAAGAAAGAAAGCCTCTGCCAATCAGGCAAGTCAGCTGGGATCAGGCTTTAAAAGCATTTTTTTAATAACCTCTTCGGCCAAAGAGGTTGTAGAAAAAATGGTTTTAAAAGTAAAAAAAAAAAAGTTGGCCATGCCCACTCAGTCATATTATCCCCCCACCAAGCCACACCCACAGAACCGGTAGTAACAAATTTTACATTTCACCACTGTAATAGTTGTATATCTCAGGTTGCTATTGCGCCTTAATAAAGATGAGGCTACACCTACTCATAATTAGAAAATGCCTCTATTTATCCAAAGAATAACCAAGATACGTGTTTAATTCCCACTGTCACAACTATTCCATAAGCATTGATATACTTGGAGTACTGTGACCTCAAATACTAAGAATTTATTGTAACACATGGATTAGAGCTCATTCTTTAGCCAGTGCTCAAGGATTTTTTCCTTACTTGGTATGTACACCCACATCCACACACACAGAAAAAATGGTGGCAAAGGATAATAAAGTACAAAATGCAGTTATGCCAATTCTGTGAAGAGCATGAGATAAGCAATATGATCATTTACAACAGCAGTCATCACTGATAATACAATCATCCCAATTTTGCTGTGTTAATTAACAATTCTACTATAATAGGAAATGACTGTCTTTATATTCAAGCCTAAATGGATAGAATCAAACTTTCTCATTATTTCTAGTATATTAGATTCATGCTGAAATCTTCTAAAATTCACTGCTGAAGAATAGAATTATTCAGGTCAATGGTTAAGTGTCCTTGGAGACTTAAATGTTCTGTATTTTAACAAAATGCTACTTAAAACCATAGTTATGATTTTAAAATAAAAAACAGAAAACAAATAACAATAAAGTATCAAGAATATTTAGAGCATTCTTGATTTGTGGCTAAAACTCATTGTCGGCTTCTGGTTCCAGCATGGTCCAAATACAGCTCCATCTATTTCATAGTAGGAATAGCAGGTAGGAATACTCTAAACCATAAATAATATGTTCCAAAAACCCTTGTCGCTTATAATTCCAAACACTTGGAGACTATTTGCAATGTCATCCCTTTAATCTACTGCTCATGCTTTAGTGAGAAGTTGCAGGATCTGAGGACCACAAAATTAGCACCTAAAAATGCTTTTAGAAAATGATATTCAGATCATCAATATAGAAGATATTCAGCTAGAATCTGAATATCCTGAAATATTGATATTGGACAAACTAAGAACTGAATCATTAGTGCAAAAGTTAAATCCCCAGGAAGTTTTACCCTTCTGCAAAACTGAAGCCAGACTGAATTAAAGATTAAGACTGTTAGAAATAAAAGAAGGGAATATAAAGTAGGTTTACTTGACCATAGTTAAAATAAGACTTTTTTTGGCAACATTCTGGCAACTCTTTATGGACTTTTTGCTGACACCAAGAGGGAAGAATTGTATGAATTTGCTTATATATATGAGGTTGGATATGGGATGAAGTGATATCTATTTAACATTTCAGGGAATAAAGAGTTATTAAATTTGTTTATACCTATTGTGATGAAAGTTAAAAGTCTTTGTTTCTTTTCTTTTTCTTATTATATTCTTTGTTTTCTTTTTATTTCTTTTTTCTCTTTTCCTGCATTTTCTATTTTTCTCTCTATTCTATTTTCTTTCACTAAGTTTAGCTTGTATTAGTCTTTACTACTGTAATTAGTAATACAATTAGTAGTAATTCTTAATACAATTCTATTAAACAAAATTAAAAGGAAGATGTGGCCAGATCTAGGATCTGAAAGCATTCTTCCACATGCTGAGCACCCCTTTTGCAGAATGAGGCATGCTTTTACATCCACTGCTGCTGTCTTGCAGCAAATTCAGAGTAGTTTCACTTAATTGCAGATCCATTTTAGCTCTGTGACTAACTTAAAACTGGTTAACATAATACCTGGAAGAACGTCCTGCAATGATAACGTGGTAAACTCTCAAGCCTCGAGATGTCAGATACGCAGCAGCTATTTGTTATCATTTTCCCTCAAATGAAGATAATTGCTTAGGTATAACAGGAAAATGGTTTCTTGCTTGAGGTACTAATTGCCATCTCTGGATCAATCTTAATGTGAGAATGATCTTAATTCCATTTTTTATCCCTGATGCAGTCACCACTGTTTTACAAAGTGCAGGAAAAATAGAAAATCTGAAGATAGTGTATTAAGAGTATATTAAGTATTATTAAAAGATTTTATCACATATTTTTCTTTTACAACTAAATATGGTGAACTTATCAACACTCTCATATTTTTCCCACAAAAACCACTCTCTGAGGTGAGTTGATTGGTCCAAAATCATCCAGAAGGTTTTTCATGTGTAAGGCGGGACTAGAACACAGTCTCTTGTTTTCTTAGCCAACCACTACACCATTTTCTTTCAAACAACATTTTATATGTACAAAGGAAAACTGGAGTCAAGTTGATTTTTGTGAGGTAGCAATTCCAAGATTAATACTGTACCTACTTTAACTGGGAAAGAAAAAGCCCTACATCAGTGATGGCTAACCTTTTTGCCATCACATGCCAGGAGCAGGGGCAGGGCAGGGAGGGTGTCGCGCATGTGTGTGCCCACACCCATAATTCTATGCGTCCCGCCCCTGCGCATGCGTGCATGACGCCCCCACTCCCCCTGTTCCTGGCACATGATGGCCCGGTAGGCCTGTTTTTCTCTCTCACCTGGCTCCAGAGCCTCTCTAGAGTCTGGCGAGTGTGAAAATGGTCTTCCCCACCCCCCTCCCGGAGACCCTCCAGAGCCCAGAAACGGCCCTACATGCTTTTGAGCAGCAAATAGTAAAATTTCCCCAAAAGCAGAAATAATATTAAAAAATACACCACTTTTTTGACTGGACAGAAAAAGGTCTATTTTTAATTTTATAAACACCAATTGATGATTAAAATTGCAATCCACTTTGAAAAGTTACTTAACTTTATTACAGGTCACAAATCCAGACTGCATTAAAGAAAACGCAATATACAATACAAAATAAAATATGTGATAAAAAGGCTTGTAATTGTGCTTAGCCTATTTTGTTGTCAATTTTGCATATTTTACAGGCTACACATACACACTTTGTGACAGCAAGCATTACCTTGGAATTTTTATGTTAAAAGATGCTGTACATAAAATTATTCCGGACATGGAATAGGAAAAGGTCATTTTGTTGTAAGTCATCACAACACAATGTTAGTAGGTCATTGTGTTGTAAGTCATTACAAATGTCTAGAGAAAAGTCACAATAAAACAGATCATGATCTCCTGATTCAGTTTTCTACTCTTTCCAAGGGCAAAGCCTTTCAACATAGGGAATTGTGTGGTTTATTCCTTTACCACTGCTAATGGTCCCACATAATTTCATTTATTAGGCAGATTAAAATAGAGTAAATAAATCTTGAAGTTTAGTTTAGAAGAATCTATATACTACTAAACTCTAAGTGTTTGTTTTAATCTTCAATGAGTCAAAACAGTGCATCATAGCGCAACAATGTTTGAGTCAAGATACTTTGATTCCACCAATATAATAAAATGGAATGTGCAGATGACTTTAAAGAATGAGAACAAAAGATGCTGCCTAGGAAACAATCCGATAAGAGAGGCAAGAGCCTTAGTGGTCTAACACAGGGGTTCTCACCTCCCAGCCGTTGTATTGGACTGTGACCCATTCGGAATTGGGCTGTGGAAGCAGCGTGCAAGTGTGCGTGCACAGCTCCACTTTTGTGAGTAGCAGATGAGTGCACGCATGCAGCTCCATTTGTGTGAGTGGCAGACGCGGGTGCCCCCCACTCCACAAATGGAGCTGTGCACGTGCTTGCCTGCCATTCATGTGGAACCATCCCCTCACCAGTCTGCAAAGCTAAAAAGGTTGGGGACCACTGGTCTAATAGATAAAAAAACTTAGGAAGGCTCCATCCTAATGGATCAAATAGTTAAAAGTGGTGTTGGAAAGTTTATACTTTCAGACTTGCAAGATTTTATTAATGTAGTCTTACAGTTATTTTCATTTCATTTTCATTTTATTAGATTTATATACCGCCCTACTCCCAAAGGACTCAGGGCGGTGAACAGCCAGAAAGATAAAACACATAAAATTACAAAATTTAAAAGACAATATAAAAGCCCATTAAATAATTTTGGCCCAAAACAATTTAAAACACCCCTAATGTTTTAAAACCAATTTTAAAAGTTACAGTTAAAAGGGAAGTTAGGTCAGGCCAGCCTGTTGAAATAAATAGGTCTTGAGGGCACGGCGGAAGGTACGTAAATCTGGGATCCTCCGTATCTCCGGGGGGAGCTCATTCCAGATAGCAGGTGCCCCCACAGAGAAGGCTCTCCCCCTGGGGGCTGCCAGTCGACACTATTTGGCCGACGGCACCCTAAGGAGCCCCTCTCTAGGTGAGCGTACTGGCCGGTGAGAGGCTACTGGTGGCAGAAGGCGGTCCCGTAAGTACCCAGGCAGAATTAATTTATCTTAGCATGTTTCCTGTCTGATTTACCTGGGAGGACTGGCACTTAAAACTGCATACAAAGCCCAAGACCCACTACACCCCTGGAACTGAAATGTCAAGGATTTTGGTAGTTGCAGCACTTCCACAGTCAGCTATGGTCACGTGATGATGTTTTTTTTTTTTACCATCCTTGCCAACTTCCCACAAGCAATGTCAATGGAGAAGCTGGCAAGAAGTTGGAAATTGCTCCTGCTCCCCCTACTTTTTAACCCACTCACGGTCATTCTGTTTATCTCTGGTAAATAAATTTTGATTTATTATTGAAGTTCATTTGCCACTACAATTTTTCATTCATCACAACGCACTACTTTTCTCTCAAAGGATGACCCAACGGTTCATCTATTGTCTAGTCTTATTTAATATTAGGAGGTAGCTATGTATAATAAGCTGGCTGGTAGTTTGTTCCACATCTGTTTCCGGTTGGTCAATGTGTTCCTACATGCCTCACATTTCCATGGGCCTTTTCTATATAAACCTTTGCTTGGTAAAGCAGAAGTCCTTTTTTCACTCAAATGTATATGTATGCCCTATTGATGTGTTTTGCCTCATAGGCCACCCAGTCATATTGCTATGGCATTATCTCTTCGATCTTGAACCATTTATTACAGCTCCAAAGAACCCTGATATTAAACTGCTCTTTGAGTCTTATCCAGGCATAATGTACTGTTCTGCTGAAAGGCTGGCACTGTGAAGAAGATGCAGAGGGTGTAATCACAGCCATTACAGAGAGCCATCAGTGTAGCCAAACCTACATTTTCCACAGTCAGCAGCAGGCAGCTCGATGAAAAGGAACTATTAGAAACCAAACCTTGCACTCAATGTGTAATAAACAGCAAAGAGAAAATCTATTAAAGAGCAGTTCCCGCTCAAGAAGTAATACCAGAAGAAAAAAAAAAGCTTCAGTGTTAGTTTAAAAGGTCAACTTTCTCAGGATAAACTCTCAGTGCCTGAATTGGAGAGTTGTCATTCTGTGTGGCTTCATCTCTTTTGGGCAACCCCATCATAACAAGGGGTGGTGCATTCTCTTTTTTCTTTCTCTCCTTTTCTTTCTTCCTACTGCATAATCTCCAGACCCTCTGTAATTAATCATGGAACTAAAATCTTCAATGCCTCAGGGCAAGTCAGTGCTTAGCCTGTTTCATATAACATCCAGCGTACTTACTGTTGCAAAGTCTTGTAAAAATGCTTAGGCACAATTATTTCCTAACAGATCCTAAAGTTCATTTAAGCGCCAAAAGCATGAAAAGGGGAGGAAGGCATTTTCATCCTTCTCATCTATTTGTACATCCATCCATCTGTCCATTTAATAAGCCAATATATAAGAGCCCCAAAGAGAAACAATATTGCTAAGTCAAGCATCCTCATTCAAATTTTAGGAACAGATTAATGATATTTGAAAATATATTCGACAACCCAGTATCAGCAATAAAGTCATCCAGGTTTTGGGGTTCTATAATCTCTCAGGACTTGAAATGGACACCTAGTATTAGAACCATCATTAAAGAGGCACAACAAAGAATGTTCTTCCTGTGTCAACTCAGGAAGTTCAGGCTGCCCCAGGAGCTGTTGATACAGTTCTACAAAGGAATTACTGAGTCTATCATTTGTATTTCTATAACTGTCTGGTTTGGTACAGCAACCAAACAGGACAGGTACAGACTCCAATGGATAGTTAGGACTGCAGAAAGAACAACTGAAGCCAGCCTGCCTTCCACAGAAGACCTGTATAATGCGCAGGTAAGAAGGATGGGTGAGAAAATATCTACTGACCCCTCACATCCTGGACATAAACTGTTTCAACTCCTCCCCTCAGGATACCACTTTAGGGCACTACATCAGGGGTGAAATGCTATCGGTTCATACCGGTTTGAGTGAACCAGTAGTAATAAAAGTTACTGGTTTGGGCGAACCGGTAGTAAAAAAATACTACCGGTTCGTCTGAACCGGTATTTCTGACGATCAGCTGTGCCACGTGATTTATATTTGCTAGAAAGCAGGAAATCCTGCTTCCCCCCTCCCCCTCGCTGTTCTACTTACCTTCTTAAGCCTCCTTTTTCCGTGTGAAGCACGTGTTTGGTGCACACTGGGCATGTGTGCGCGTGCAGCCTGCATTTGGTGTACAGTGTACATGCGTGCATGAAGCATGCATTTGGCATGCACCGTGCATGCATGGTCAGCGGACTGGTGGCAAACCACAGAGGATTTCACCACTGCATTGCATACCAAAGCAACTTGACACAGGTGTAGTTTTTTGAATTGAAATTGAAATGCACAACTAGGTTTCGCTCAAGCTTTTATTTGTAGTTTGTATGTTGTTTGTTTTTATGTTTGCCTCAAGGAATATTTGCAGAAAAGATGAGATGTTATCAAATGAAAACACTTTAGAAGCAATTTCTTCTTTTACTATTGAGTCCAATATTCTTTCTTTCTTTCTTTCTTTCTTTCTTTCTTTCTTTCTTTCTTTCTTTCTTTCTTTCTTTCTTTCTTTCCTGTCTTTTTAAAATAAATACTTCCAAGTGGCAAACATAGCTAATATTCCTTTCTCCTCTTGTTTTTCCCACAGCAACAGTGTGAGGAGTTGGGCTGAGAGTAAATGACTACCCAAAGTAACTTAGCTGGTTTTCATGCCTAAGGTATGAGATGAACTCACAGTCTCCTGATTTTTTAGCCTATTGCCTTAACCACTCAAATCTGATTTCTTTAAGGGGCACACGAAGATAGCAGAAATACATTAAAACCTGTTTTATATTACATATTAAAACATCAATTATATATTATATATAACAGCTAAATGTTCATCCATATATCATTTATATCGCTATCTATTTATAACAACAATATGAGGCTCAAAAGCTTTATTTTCAATTGTTAGAGGAACAGAAATACAAATGTGACCTAATATACAACTTCAGGCAATGATAAAATTCATTAATACTATTCCTTACATAGCTACTCAAAAGTAAACATACTAGACTTTAAAAAACATTCTGGTAAGTATAAATAAATTTGAAGCCTTCAGTGTTTCTGCTACAAAAGACTGCCTCTCTGCAAGATATACTATTAAATACACTATTTAATAAACAAATCTTTTAAATAAGTGTAACAGAAAATTATATATAAATAAATTTCCAGTTAACAAAGAAAATCCCTTAAAGGACTCCTCACATCTGACAGTACTATTATAATATAATGGTAAATAATAAATCAATTTGTTTTCCTTCTATGGCACCTAGAATCAACTTCTTGAGTTACATGCCTTCCCCTGCCTAATGTAGGATGCAAGTTTACATATGGCCTTTGAATCTTTTTACTGTGGCTCCAGGAAAACCTAAACAATATGATATTAAAATTAATCAGCAACAACTTGTTGATATTTGAAGGGGAAAAATTGGTTCATTATCCAAATAAAAGGCTTAATAAATCTATAATTGTTACAAATCTTCCCCTTTGGTGTGTGTGTTTCTCTAAGTAGCAAAAATAAAGAAAAATGGGAAAAAACATCTTGCCTCATAGGATTTTGATAACCTCTTTGCATTGCTACCCTGATTATAGCACAACGAAGCCCAAAATTGAGGCCAAAATTGTTGTTGCTAAGTGAGACATTAGTTAAGAGTTTCCCCCCATTTTACATTTTTTTTGCCACAATTGTTAACTGAATCACTGCATTTGATAAATCAGTAACACAGTTATTAAGTGAATTTAGCTTTCCATTGACTTTGTTTATCAGAAGGTCACAAAATGTGGTCACATGACCCTGGGACACTGCAACCGTCATAAATATGAGTCCGTTGCCAAGCGTCTGAATTTTGATTACGTGACCATGGGGATGCTGTAAGGGTCGTAAGTGTGAAAAACGGTCCTGTCACTTTTTTCAGTGCTATTGTAACTTTGAATGGTCACTAAATGAACTGTTGTAAGTCGAAGAGTATCGGTAATCTCATTTAAATGTTGGTTTACAGACCTGGAAGCCATATTTCTATTTGTGCATTCAGGCTTCAGGCCTGCCACAAATCCTACTGTGGGAAATTATGTGTGTGTGTGTGGGGGGATCGCATAGAGAGGAGAAGATACGTAATCACAATAAAATTCTTTATAGAAAGTCAAGGCCATCGGGCCCTGCAGCTGTATGGAGAATGAGGAGGTATCGTCTGTTCTGGACAGTGCAACATTCTGACATATGCATTTATGAAAGTATCAAAACTCGCATAGAGTGCTAAACTGCTGGGCTGGAGGATCTTTCTGCAATTGAATCCCTTGGCTTCAATCTATAGAGGAGTATTTGCTTTTACTAATTAGGGTTGATTTATATAGTGACTGCAAAGTGAATAGGGAGTGCTGAGATGCAATACAGAAATATTTCTGTCTGGAACTCAAAACTAATCTGGCCTCATTAAGTCTGATAGTCTCTATGTGATGGTTCATTATCCACTGAAAATGTTTGAATTTGGTATTTGATCTGTGCCACCCAAGCTCTTGAACTCCTTTCAGCATGCGATGGTAGATAGAGTAGTTCAACATTACGAGGCGGAACAGATTGGAAGGATCAGTCATTCCCAAATGGAGATGATAAACAACCTTTCACAACAATTATCTAGTTAAAACACCATTAACAATTAATGACATACATCACCAAACTTATTGAACCCATTAAAGACTAATTTACTGGCTATAAAAATATGGCATTAAGAATTTATGGATCATTAGTTTTTATTCCAGAATGAAATATAGCTGACTGAAACTCACAGAAACTGCTGAAAACAATCATTCATTAAAAAAACCATTAAATATCAATGCTAGAAGTAAAAGAAATGGGAGCATGTTTGTAAATGTTTGCACACAAAATGCAAACGTTGTATGCTATTGAATGGCTGAAGATTGCTTTTTCAGACAAGATTGAAATCTACAATTAAATAATTGAAATAATGTTAATGTACAATTTAAAAAAACTCCTTTCTAATGGAAAATTGACTGATCAAAATTCTGATCATGGTCTATTAATCACAGCTAGTTATTTTGAAACACTGTTAAGGAAATTAGAACAATGTAAAAGTTAGTTAATGAATTTCTTTATGCATTTTTGATAAGTTCATGTTGAGCAGTGTTTCCAGTCTTATACATTAATTTTAAGATTCTGCCCCAAATTTAACTATTTGATTAAATTTAAAACTACATTTATATCATTATAACATGGTATAATTGATCCAAAGTAAGAATTTAAGCAGATTCAGGTGTAGTATGGTTAGAACTATTAGTGAAATCCAAGACTCTATTCCATTCGATTGGAAACTTGACAAAACTCCCTGGGAGAAAGGAGTGGCAAGCTCCTCCCATATGGTTGCCAAGAAAATTATGTAACCAGTCCCTTTCGTATGTTTCAAATGCATACAATTACACAGAAGACTGAAACCTAATATAGCAGTTTTTATACCTTGAGCCTAAATGTCGGTCGAAAACATTCTTACAATAAGGTGTGCTATTAAAATTATACCATTATCATGGCCTTTTTTCCAGCTTCCATCTGACAATATGCTCCAATTTTAATCATTTGTTTATCTAGACAAAAATATATGGGTCCATCTGTTACTACAAAGTTCCAATTTTTTTCACAAAATTAAATTATTTCTTCTTTTTCACATACCTTTTTGGTGACTTTTTGAGTCTTAAGATTGGTGACTTTAGTGAATATACTTTGTGAAATCTTTAAACTTTTATCTTTGACCTTTAAGAAAATCACTTTGGGCCCTCCACACAATTTCCTCTTGCAAACACTCATTCTCATCTAGATCTTAACCCAAAGGTGCCATTTTGAAAAATGAATTTTCTTATTCTTTTTCATGATCATATTTTGTACCCACGAACTCTCCTAAAAACAAAGATCGTCAACATAAAGCCCATGGGTGGACATGCGATTCTCAGTAAAATGTCATTATTGAGCCTTTCTAAAAATGCTCTTTTTCACACAATCAATTCGATCCTGCCTTCTCTTGATAGCTCATTAAATAAGAAGGAAGAAGGATGGGAGAAGGTGAAGAGAACCTTTGAGATAATATGCAAGGAATGGCCCTCAAGAGAAAAAAAAATTCAATAATCACTAGTATTCAAGTCTATCTACTGATATTCAAGTTTCTGCTAAAACATTTTTCCTCTTGCCTTCCAGTGAAAACTATGAAAAATACAGATAAAATTTAACTTTACCCTAAGACTTGGAGGCCAAAAAAGAATGAGAAAGGCAGAGAGAAAGGTATGAAGCCAAGCTATTATATCAAATGGTCTTTGTCTGAAAGCAAGCGATGGTTAATCCAACTGCTTTAGCAGCTCACTATCTTGTCAGCAATATTTTCAAAGCTACTGTAGGTTCATCATTTTCTGAATCTTGTCTATCACTCACAAGAGGCACCATTTTCCTGTTCCATGACAGAGAAAATATAATCTGATTAGACCCATAGAAAGGGTGGGTGGCTACAATGTTCATTTTTAAGAAACAGATTGATTCCCAAGACATCTGCTGCAGATGACATCGGTGAAAAAGACTACAGGTAGCTCTTGACTTACAATAGTTCATTTAGTGTTCAAAGTTACAACGGCACTGAAAAATGTGACTTTTGACCATTTTTCACAGTTATGACCTTTGCAGCATCTCCATGTTCATGTGATCAAAATTGAGATGCTTGGCAACTGGTTCATGTTTATGACTGTTGCTGTATCCCAAGGTCATGTTATCCCCTTTTGCGACCTCCTGACAAGCAAAGTCAATGGGGAAGCCAGATTCACTTAACAACTGGGTTGCTGGCTTAATAACTGTAGAGATTCCCTTAACAGCTGTGGCAAGAAAGGTCGTAAAATGGAGCAAAACTCACTTAACAAATGTCTCACTTAACAATAGAAATTTTGGGTTCAATTGTGTCCATATGTTGAGGACTACCTGTGTTCTGTGTCTCTCCCACACAAACATTTATTTTTACATTTAGGCACCATTCATGTACATGTCTCCATTGCTAATAAAATGTGCAAGAAATTGGTCAAGGGAGGCCATTATCTCCAGAGCCAGATCACTCATTTTTCCATGTTTTTCCCCCCCTGAAGATATGAGACTTCAGGAGGTGAAATATCAGCAAGTCTGAGCATCTTCCAGCCAGGCATCATAAATATCCATAATTAACTTGAATACGGCCTAAATAGCACTGCCCTCGCAAGTTCTAGACAGATGCTGCATTTGAACTCCCAAAGGACCAAAGGAGTCTAAAGCATTGCATAATATGCCTTATGCATATATGCCACATGTGAATTGTAGCAAAATCCCAATTCTATCTAACCAACTGTTTTATGAAATGCAGTAAATAAATAAACTCAATTGTCTGTGCAGCACTGCTGGCTTCCACCCAAGAAGGCAGAAAGTTGGATGTCTGCCATAATCCAATGATATACAAGCTTAGAACTTTGAGAAGAAAAGAATCATTTTCTAATATGAAATGTATTTGAATATAAGTAGCT
This sequence comes from Ptyas mucosa, assembly GCA_012654045.1. NCBI lineage: Eukaryota > Metazoa > Chordata > Lepidosauria > Squamata > Colubridae > Ptyas > Ptyas mucosa. Next base: position 7,450,941 of record WNWU01013815.1, on the reverse strand, counting down.
CTGATTCGAAGTTGGGCCGTTGGTCTGAGCTCCAAGTTTGGTAATCTGGTTGCAAATATTTCGTCACCATTTGAGGAGATATTGTCAGTGCACTTTGAATTGATTCAAATCAAAGCACACTGACCATGTCTCCTTGAATGGTGATGAAATGTTTGCAACAAAATTGCCAAGTTTGGAGCTCTGACCAACAGGCCAATTTTCTTATATTGTAAGATGGCAATTGAAAACATAGTCATAGGCTTGGCATAGGTTGAGACTAGGAATACAATGAACAAACTATAAATGTAGGGCAAAACAAGATACACAGTCAGAGTCAGAATCCAGAATTCTAAGCATGGCATTGCAGGTAAATATTACAAAGCTGAAAACAACTGTTTTCACATCTGTTCCCAGAGAGTAAGGCCAATAAATCAGCCATGTTGATTTTCCATCTAGTACATAGTGCATCAGTTTACTCCTTAGCATTGATTCTTGTTTCTTGGTAAATCTCTCAGATTTATGGAGTTCTGTTCTCTGTTTTTGCGTCTTTATTTATGCTTTGGTTTTGAACTGGGTGGCTGAGAGAGTTCAGTGGGTTTAGGTAGGATGTCCTGGGAGCACTTTGGAACTGCCTCAGCCAGTGGAGTAATTGGCTCTATCACTTCTGCAAATATCCATTGTAAGGCTATTGTCTCTAGATGTCCCTCACTTTACTTCCACATCATTAGATGACATGTCCAGCCAACCAGTGGTGGGTTTCTACTGGTTCGCCCCAGTTCGGGCAAACCAGTAGTGGCGGCGGCAGGAGGCTCAGCCCACCTGCCCGGATGTCATCATGGATGCTTTGTGCATGTCACAAGTGCAACGTGTGAGAGAAGCAAGCGTGCACGCTCCCCGTTCCAAACTGGTAGTGAAGGTAAGTGGAACCCACTACTGCAGCCAACCAATTGATGGGTATGAAATAGGAAGCAACAAATTTTCTTAATTCTGTACCAATTAAGTCATTGACCAAATAGTACTTATTGTTAATATTACTTGAAAGAATGGAGATGGAAGAAAGTTTTGCTGATTAATATGTTAAAGTATATTAATCTTAAATAAAAAAAATATTGGAGGGGGGGAATAAAAAATGAGGCCAAGAAAGAAGGAAAGAAGAGTGGAGAAAGGCAGGGGAAAAAAGATGATAAAACAGTTGTAAAAGAGAATGCAATTTATAAACTTTTCCTACAACAAAGACGATGTAAGAAGGAAAAAATCTAAATAAGAGGCAGAATGAAAGAAATGTAAGAATACAGGAAAACAATTAAAAAAACGAGGAAAAAATAAGTCTTTCTTCTTCAGCAGGAACCAAAATATGAAATATTTTCTTTCACATGAATGATTATTTTAAGAGCTATAGGGCTTTAAGGCTAACGTATGGACAGATGCTGAAAAAACTCAGAATCAAATCACAAGTTTAATGTTGTAGGGGGAAATTCCCAATGGAAACTGGGGACATTAATCAATTAATTCATTCTGATTGCCATTTCATAATTTCATAATTTTAAAACAAAGTTAACTAGAAACCTCTTGAAGTGTTGAAGATTCAATATTTCTGGTTGTTCTGAATCTCTTTCTACATTGTAGAACTCTTCTGGTGTAATTTAAGAAAAGCATGATGAGGTATTTCTTTTAATAAATTTATTTGATTACTTGACTAATTCAAGATTTCTTTAAAATTTAATTCCTTGTAGTGAAATATAAAGAGCTTCACAGAATAGCCAAGATTTTTAAACTGTATGAAAATAAAATGCTGGAATGCAAATTGTTCTCACAACACGTAGAGAGGATAATCTTCATGCAAAGCCAATCTTTTCTGAATTACAGATTATATGAAGTGAATGGCTGGCTCTTCTGAGCTTCTTCCTAAATTCCAATCATACTCTAATTATAAGTGACATTTTGGGCATACTATTTTGTCCTGAACTAAGTCCAATAGATCAATTATAAATAGGTTTACTGACTTACAACTATGATATTCCATTTTCATCTGCATCCAATCTGTTACTGATAATTTAACAGTATGTTCAATAGCATTTATCAATCAATCATGTTGTATATTGCAGACTTTCAGCAATGCCATATCCTCTTTCTTCTAGAAAAAAAATAGCCATCATATCCTTATTTAGTTGCTAAAATCATTATGTTACTGGAGAAAGATAACTGCAGGACTTTCTTGCACATCATTCAAACAAACAGCACATAAGTCCTTCCCCATACCAGTATTTGTTTCCAAAAATAACAATTGACAAGAAGCAATGGATGGAAATTAATCAAGGAGAGAACCAACCTAGAACTAAGGAGAAATTTCTTGACAGTTAGAACAATTAATCATGGAATGACTTGCCTCCAGAAGTTGTGGGTGCTCCAACACTGGAGGTTTTTAAGAAGAGATTGGACAACCATTTGTCTGAAATGCTATAGGGTTTCCTGACTGAGTAGGGGGTTGGACTAGAAGATCTTCAAGGTCCCTTTCAACTCTGTTATTGTTATTAAATAGTTATGAATATGAAAATATTGTAGGAATCTGGAAAAGATTGAGATACATCTGTCTACAAGGTCATCTGGATCATCAGTATTAGAAATCCAGTCTATGAGCTGGTCAGAATGATTCAAAAATCTTTTTCTCATATTAAAAAAACATTATTAAAATTATTCAGATTTTTATGTGATTATGTGTTTTGTGAGATTTGGCACATTGCCCTTTTTAGGTCTGTACTTCTTGCCAATTTCCCCAGAAACACAAACTGTTAATAGTTTAAAAGCATGAGATTCCTTTACTTCTTTTGATGTCAGGAGTTCTATTAATTTCACAGGTCTGTGATTCATTGTTTATGACAGAGATACAGTTAACTGGATACATAACAATAAAAAAATCACTTAATCAGTCCTTAGGAGTGTGTTCCAGCTGTTTTCAATAGAAGTAGGATCATGCCTTTTTATCTAATATTTGAAAAATGCTACCCTTACACACTCAGTATTTTAATCACAGCATTTTATGCTTTTTGAAGCCACAGATGATAGTCTTGGAGCAGATATATTTTCTGAAGACCTACAGATTAATCACTTTTATGACCTTTTAGCTAGATATATAATTATCATCTTGACATCACTCCAGGAAATCCCTGTTTGGTAAGAGACAACAGCAAGACAACTCCTATAGAACAGCTTCTGAATTCGTTTCAAACATTATTTGGTTCTGTCTGATTTCTAAGGCAGGACACCATTTCCTCACTTTTGATCACTACTATATAGATAGAACAGCTTCAAACATTGTAGCATGTTTCATTGTAAATGCTCAAAATACAGACACAATTCAGACATACTTTTTAGGAAGGGAACACTGGTGAGCAGCAAAATACATACTTTGCTTCAGAAGGTTCTAGCTTTAGTTCCCTGGTTTCTGGGAGTCTGCCACTAATCAGCTCTGAGCATATTGGGTTAAATTGTGACTAGAAAACCTAGAGTCCTTCAAATATCCCAAGAACAGTCTGACTCTTCCCAGAAACCTTAACATGAGGAAGAAAATAGAAGGCATATAATCTAGGATTTTATTTCTGTACAACTGTTGGTATCTTTATATCCTCACAGTCCCATGACTTTGCCTTCTTTTTGTTCTCAGTTCACAGATGAAACAGCTTTAAATCATGGTTGCAGTATCAATGTGAAAGTAACATCTTTCTTTTAAGCTGATAGCAACCAGCAGCCATTTCAGGCTGTGTAAACTTGTCACACTTCATCCATGCTGGTGGCTAGTGGGGAACATCAGGTGACTAGTAGGGAGCAGCATGAGCCCACTGCTCATTGGTCACTTCAGACTGGGGCATGTATATCTCTGGTCCTATTTTTGCCCCCCCTCCCCAAAACAGGAAAAACAACATGGTTCAATTTCTAACTGCCACTGTATCTAGCCAGCACTCCACCAAATGACTGATTGTAGCTATGAGAATCCACAATAATAAAAAAAAGTTTCTCATTTGAGACCTGGGTCCATGAATATAAGATAGCTTCCCATGTAAGTACTGAAAATCCAAAATAGTTTTTTTGTATGTCTAAAGCTATAACTTTTAGAGTGCCTAGGCATCATTTTTTTATTCTGAATGAAAAGAACTGAAATCATGCCTCTGTTCACCAAACAGCCAGCATTTTTATAATGCTGCTTTGTAATGATAACATTTTAAATCCTAAATTATCCAAATTTTAATGTTTAATTTTATTGATTAAATTTTACACCACCCAGAGCCCCTCTCCGCGGGAAATGGGTAGTTAAGAAGTATGAAATATAAACAAACAAACAAACAAACACATTATTCTTTATTGCTGTTCACATCCAGCAATTCCCACCTATGTGGTAAAGAAGAGGTGGGAGTAAAGTGTGTGTGAATCTTATTTGAGAAGAAGAGGATTAATTCCCTTATTTCTTTGCTCTAAAACACTAATATACTACTTTCTCTCTCTCTTTTTTTTTTTACATATTTTTGAAGCTCAGTAGAAATGCTAAGGGTGTCAACCATGGAGGCCATCTTTTTCTTTGGCTCTTCAGGGCTGCCACATTTAGTGCTGTGGGAAACTGGGAGGGGGGGATTGCATGGAGTGGTGGAGATATCTAGCCAAAATAACATTCCTTTCTCTGGAAGTCAAGGACATTTGCCTGCACCTGGAGTCATGTGACTGGGAGGCATCTCCAGTTGGGACGGTGCATTGATTGGATCATGTGATGGACATGTGGGTGCAGGAAGGGACTTTGGGGGGGGGGGAAACATGAAAGCTTTCAGATTCAGGTTTTCCCAGATGTGCCAATATGACATCTCTAATAAAATGGAACTTTGAGGAACTTTTAGCCTCGGAGTCTTCTTTCGTTAGTAGTGTTACTTGGAACCCTGACAAAGCCCCCCCCCCCCGCTTCTATGTTTCATAATCATGCATCCATGGATCTAGGAATGCACTCAGTAATGGCGCTTTCAAAACTCTGCTTCCTTGATAAGGAACCACATATAGGAGAGGGAAAACTTTCTCTCCTTGTATCAATCTCATTATCCTGCAACTCCTTCCTGCAGTGGAATGCAATGTTCAAATTTCCTGCATTATTGTTTGTAATCTTACAACGTGACTTTATGAATGTAGATGAAGGATACTATTCTCGCAAACAGAATTATATTTATTACAGCTGTTGAGAAAATTGGACGGAGCTGTCATAGAAATGCCAAGTCACACTTTACATATACTTACCATGGTGTTACAGTGAGGCTTTTAAAGAAATACCTAATGAAAAAATTGCATACACGACACATGCATTCTGATTGGAATACAGGGGATTTTCTTTGTCCATGATGTTGATGTATGCATATTCACTGATCAAGCTTTGTGAACACACAATGTACTGGAAGACTTGCTTTATATATTCCAAGTGTTAATGTCAAGTCTAGAATTCTGTGACTGAGCAGTGTCGAAATTACTGAAATAAACCAACAAACTACAGAATGAACTAGCCATTTCAACTTTACCTAGGTTGCCTCTGTAACCATAATGAAAACTATATTTTAGATGCATAAGCATTGTTCCTCCAAGAGCAATGTGTTCCTCTAAATACCATGACACTTGTTGAAATGACTTCCAGGTAATGCTGTGTGAGGCAACAAATAGGTGCTGATAAAAGATTAGCACAAATCCACTTTCTCACACAGCATACCTGGGTCATTTCATTAAGGTATGGCAGTTTTGATAATCTATATTCTATGATTCTTTATGCCCATTCTTTTGTGTCAGTTAAATATTCAGTTTTTAATCAATTCCATTTGACCTTTTGGTGTCAGGCAAAGGATATTTTAGTCCCAACATCTCACCCAATATTACACTGTATCAGGTCAATATGCTTCTGTATTGGAAATAGGAGCAAATTGATATTCCCTTTCCTAAAGCCCTTTATTTTTAAACAGAATTTATATAACCTTCTGACTAAAACAGCAACAGATTATTTTTTATGGCTAAGAACTACAAAAAAACACATTTAAACAAAATTGCCCCAGGATGCAAGGAGGGAGAGGTATGGGTTTTTTACTTCTTTTTGCTTTTGATATGAAGATTAATCAGCCCATTAAGTGTATTTCAGACTTAATATACTTATTATTTGAGACTTTTCTATGAAAAAGAACAGGAAATACACCACCAAATTCTAGAAGCATAACTGAAGAGAGGTTTGAAAGGGGCTGCAAAAATGGAGCTTAATTCCTGAATATATTTGAAATAGAAATGACATTGAAATACAGAAAAGTGTGCTTAAAGTAGGGCGCACAGCTAACCTATCTGGCTTTCCATGTTATTGTTGGGCAACTTGATACATCTTCAGGAACGGGACTGACATAATATCCTGTAGCTGCAGGGATATGCTCTTGAGCAGATAGAAACTTCTTCACAGAATGAGCAGAGTGGTTGAATCCCTGGATTAAGATTAACACTTCATCATTGGTGGTGAAAACACGTGTAGTTGATAAACAATAATACTGATACTGTAAAGTAGCTCAGGGATCAACTGTCAGAATTATTATTAATTTAAAAGTAAATATGAAAGAAATGGCTCCTCGATAATTGCAGACAAGCTTAAAAAGAAAATAAGCTATAGAGTTCAAGATTCACCTTTTAAATAAAAAATCGTTTTAAAAAATTGGGGCCTTTGAATCAATGTTGTTGAACCAATGTTCCTGGTGAGTGCCTGGACAAATCCCTGCCATTTATTTCTTTGTTTATGAATTTTTTATGCTGCCCATCTCATTGTTACAGTGGCTGGGTGGCTTTTCTTGGCAAGATTTCAGTATTGGTTTGCCATTGCCTTCTTCCGTAGGGCTAAGAGATAGAAAGATTGGTCAAAGGTCACCCAATTGGCTTTGTACTTAAGGCTGGACTAGAACTCATGCTGTCTGGGTTTCTGTCTTGATGCCTTAACCACTATACCAAAGCCTGCTATTAATTGAATCTACCATGTAAAGCTGGAAGTTTGGAGACAGTTTCAGTTTTCATGGGAAATGGTTTCTCTCACAAAGAAACAAAAAATCATAATGTAAAAGTAATGCATTGAGCCACTTAGTCAAGATGCAGTACAGTATCCTTGAAGTGCCATTAGCTAATACTAATGTGTGTGCACCTCCATGCTCAAAACAATGTCTTTCTTCTAAGTCAACTTAAAAAGAAAATCCAACCTTTGTGGAAAGGATGTAGTTTCTAAGCAAGGGAGCCTATCTATCAGTATTTACAGTATATTGCACTTCTCTTCATTTTCAGCCTAAATATTGAGCACAATTTGTTTAGAACCTATCATAGAGGATTATAAATCAGAGGTAAGTGAAAAGCATCTAAACAATTAATTCATCTTCCTGGCCTTGGAATGATTTGATAGGTAAACCCATGAGGATACCAAAATTTTATTAAAGTTATTTCCAATTCCATTCCTTCACTTTCCTTTCACTTTGTCTCCTTTTTCCCTATTCATGCTAATCTGATTGTCTTGAGGAAAAAGGAAAAACTAGATGTGTGATCTAGGTGTTATAGGCGATAGCTGCAGTTAATGACATTTTAAGGAGATGGGAATGAATCAGGGATATTCTCATAGAAGCATAAAAAAGGTACTTTTAAAAAGAATGTATTTGTGATTCATGGACTAAGACATGGACTAAGGGGGTATGAGAATTAGTGTTGGAATAGATCATGTAAAAATGAATGCAAGAATACAAGAAAAATAATTGAAACAATACTGTCTTTCTTTTAATATAAATAAAAGGGGAAGGGACATTTCCAGCAAAGCAGTTATTATATGATTATTTTCCAAATCTGTATTTTAATGTTTTGAATTAATTGATCCTAAACATATATAATCCTCCATATATAAACAAGAATTTGCAGATATAATTCAACATACTTTAGTGGTTGTTTTTCAATTTTACAGTTTTCATTGAAAAAGCTAGCCTTCCTTCCTTCCTTCCTTCCTTCCTTCCTTCCTTCCTTCCTTCCT
>WNWU01013815.1:7354650-7442911 GCA_012654045.1 Ptyas mucosa | reverse complement strand
TTCCTTCCTTCCTTCCTTCCTTCCTTCCTTCCTTCCTTCCTTCCTTCATTCCCTCCCTCCCTCCCTCCCATGAAAGAACAAAATAAAATTTTAAATAGTTCTTATGTCCCAAATGTTTTTCCTGTAATTATTTTGAGTTCTATATTATTTTATGCAAGCTCAATACTTACAATCATGTTCCATTGCTTGAATTTATAGTCCTTAATAGTGTTGCAATGGTACACTCTTAAAATTTGAATTGGTGTGGATGTGGAAGAAGCTCAATGATTTATAAAAAAGTGAGAATTTTGAGGTGGTAGTTCATTTGCTCAGTAGTTTATTTTATGATTATATTATCTACATTATAATCAATGCTGCTGTATTTTTTACTTTAGCATATCTTTTTAAAATGTTGAAATTAGTGTTGTTTTAGTGTTTGAAGATCATGCTAATTTCAGATGAAAGAGGCAAAAAATAAAAGATACTTAATCTTCACCTTCTGCAGTGAAAATAACTTTATAAATAGGGTATTATGAGCCGTGGTGGCGCAGCGGTTAGAGTGCAGTACTGCAGGCTACTTCTGCTGCTCACGGCTGCCAGCAATTTGGCAGATGGAATCTCACCAAGCTCAAGACTCAGCCTTCCACCCTTCCGAGGTCGGTATAATGAGGACCCAGATTGTTGGGGGCAATATGCTGACTCTGTAAACAGCTTAGAAAAGGCTGTAAAGCTCTATCAAGCGGTATATAAGTCTATTGCTATTACTTCTGGCTATATCCAGAAAGACTACCAGAAATTCCAGAATAACTGCCATAATGTCATCTTGTCCTGTCATCTTGTCCTGGAGTCATCTTATCATCTTGTCATCTTGGAGTTGCACTGGTCCTGTACATGAAACCCAGAAAGGCCCATGTCACAAAGTGGAACCCCATCATGGGGTTCCAAAACTAAGTTTTGATAAGTCAGCTGTAAAGCATGAAAGATCAGCTCCACACGTGAAGGTTCAATTAAACTCATGTATTGCTAAAAGCAGGGGTGAAATTCAGCAGGTTCTGACAGGTTCTGGAGAACCGGTAGTGGAAATTTTGAGTAGTTCGGAGAACCGGCAAATACCACCTCTGACTGGGGTGGGGTGGGAATGGGGATTTTGCAGTATCCTTCCCCTGGAGTGGGGAAGGAATGGAGATTTTGCAGTATCCTTCCCCTGCCATGCCCACCAAGCCACACCAACCAAGCCACACCACACTCACGAAGCCATGCCCACAGAACCAGGAATAAAAAAAAATTGAATTCCACCACTAGCTAAAAGCCTAAACACAGGAATCTGACAAGGGTCAACAACATTGGAGTGGGTGGATTGGACTTAATACTCTTGTGGCTATGTAGGGATTCTAGGCTGTTCTCCCTTTTCACTCTGCTCCAACAGCCTCCTTGTGAGGTGAACTTTATTACTGGCTGAACTTGCATTGAGTAGCAGCAAATGGGGCTTCAAAAGCTCCAGAGATCAGATCTTGAGACTGAGCACAGCGGGCTGGTATTAAACATCAATGCTGCCTTCCCTGATAGTGGTCTACCTTTGTTTCCTTGTCAGCCCTTCAAGGTAGATTAGATCAGGAAACAGAGTTCACAGGAAGACTAGAACTGAAACTTACAAGTCTGCCAATGCCTTTTCTTCCCACCTATACCCCAGAGAGTTGTGGGGTGGTGGTGGTGGCAATGGTGGGTAGCAGCAGTGGCTAATCTGAATCTCTTACTATACTCCCCACTCTCTAGATTTAACACATATTCCTTGGTGTTTCCCTAACAGCCTATGGATTCCTTGCCCAAAGTCATATCCCTGGTTCCTTATACTTTTGCTATATCTCCTCATGCTTATCACCACCCTAATGCTTTCTCCTGTCCTCTGCCTCATTTCAGCATTTATCCCCCTGGGCCCCTTCCCCCAGGTCAAGGGGAACCATCACTATCATTTCTTTTAGGCACCCCCATGGCCCCCATTAAGAAGTGGCAGATGCATTAGCTGCCGGTCTGCTTCCAGGTGCAATTCAAGGTGTTGGTAATCACCTTTAAAGCCTTTCATGGCATAGGTCCAGGCTATGTAGGGATTGTCTCAACCCACTGCGGCTGGCTTGCCCCATCCATGCCAGCAGAGGAGGCATGCTGGAGGTCCAGCAGCCTGTTTATTCTCTCTGGTGGGGTCCAGGAGAAGCGCCTTCTCTGCCGTTACACCTGCCCACTGGAATATCTTAACTCCTGGAGTGAGGTTGGCTCCAACCTTCCTGATCTCTATAAGAAATCATGACCCTCAGTGCAAGTAGTTTGCTGCCTGTTGTCAATTGTGGTTGTTATGCTTTGTGTCATTAGTTTATGTTCCATCTTTCAGGACTGAAATCTAAGACAGTTTATAATCAATATAAATGATCTGAAAGCACAATGATAATGTTTCTTTAAAGAGCCTCCCCCCACCCCAATAGTTTCTAGAATTGATAATGTCTCTATGATACTAAGAAGGCTTCTGGGTGGTTTCTGCTTACTTACTACCTCTCTTCCATCCATCAAGAGTTGGTATTATTGGCTTATAGGGAGGGAGGAAGATTCCATTTGAACAGATTTCTGTGGTGATTTCTTTTCTTTTCTCCATCTCCCTTTAGGGATACAAGGAACTTGCTGGATTATGGGAGGAAAGAGACCAATTTAACAGGCCTATGTGATGGTTGTTACCTACTTTCACTTATGGTAATGGACCTTTGAAGAGATAAGAGACCAGCAGGAGCAGGCTGCTATGGAGATTTCTCTTCCTTTCGTCTGTCCCTTCAGACACTTTACACTACACCTTTGTGTCAATAATTCATAGCACATTCACGAACTTTAGCATGGATATGAAATTCTCAACCCCCAAACACTTCCTTTTTTTTTTTTTTGTTAAAGTAGATATATACAGCCCACTCTGTGGTACAATACTGTATCTTCCTCTGTTTGGAATTTATATGAGAATCCAAATATGAAAACAAATATTCTATGAAAAAATCAGATACAGAAGTGACTTTTTAAACAGCAGATATAAACACCATCTTAGAAGATAAGACTATTTCATGAAGTTGGAGTAGTACCATCCCCCTCTTCCTATATAATTGGTGAAACTGTAAAGGATATGAATTCTCATTCTTTAAATTTAGCACACAGATGGCACACGAAGGAATGCATTCTCAGCTTACCTCACCATGATTCTACAATATAGAGAAAGTCATTTCACACCCTTGTAAATTGCAATCAGCAGTACAAATGATGAAAACATTATGATTCAGCGAAGAAATAAAGTCCATCCTATTCATAGCAACTCTAATGCAGTGAGAAAAATTGATATGTGGAAGCAGAAACATTTGCAATAGGACTTTCCAGGTCTTCAGATTTGAAAGCAACAAGGTGATTTGGAGTACAGGGGCAAACATACAGTAGTATCTGCCACTCCTTAATAGAAATGCCTCTTTCCCTGGGACTGAATGATAGATGTAAAAACAGTGACAGTATTGGGGAAATATTTGCAAACAAGTATGATGTGAATGACCTTGTATACAATGAAACATGTTTCTGCCCTGAAATAGGAAATGCTGCACATTTCAAACCCCTGCTTAGAATGCAGACATCTAGAAACCCTATACACGCTGGGATCACAAATTGTTGGATCAAGCTTAGTGTCCTTAATTTAGATTTGTTCCCAAATACTCCCAACCTATTCTTTACACCCAAGCAATTTAAAAATAAAACAATATTTTTGATCAATATATCGAAAATTCTTTCCAAGCATTTAGTGAATAAATTTCAAATAAATGCAGAACTATTGATCTTACACATTACTGCACGGAAAAAGTCCATGAAATATATCATTCTGCGACTTCCATGGAGCTCTGTGTCAACTTTGACATTATAACAGCTTGACAGGACCTTCAGCTCCAAACACCTTCTGAAATTCAACTATACCTTTCAGAAAACATTTTTCAATTACTGAATATTTTTACCAAATGTCACAACACTTGCAGGAGTTACAAGCAACACATCTAAATTTATCCAAGTTTATTTTTATATGAGTAAAAGTATTCATTAGTAAAAGATACAAGACCTGACTCATTTCTGTGTCTTTAATATTTGAAATGATGGTGGTAGTCAAACATTGCCCACTGGGATGCTTAAAGCACCTAGGAAGGCAAACTTAAATTTACACTCATTAAGCCTGTTGCATAGGTAATAGATACAGCAGCAGCAACAAAAATGCCTAAAAGGGTGATTGAAAATGCCTGCTGATAAAGCTATAACAATTTATAAAACATGGCAATAGATCCATCAAAGTAATATCAGCACATATCTCAATTAACATCTCAGCACATATCATAGAGTTCCACATATTTTTGCTTCCACAAAAAATATAATAAAACCCTTATAACTTTATTAAAAGAATAAATACTATTCACAATTAGAATATATAATATGGCAAAATATACAGTACATGTGACAATGTACGGTAACATTGCAGTGCAATGTACTGCAACAGGGTTAAGAAGACTGTACAAAACTATGTTGTTGACTTTATTGTTAATATAGAATGAAGGATAGAAGGAAAACCCTTGACTGACCAATTATTGGTAGAAAACTATAGAGGAAAAAACTCTTCGTTATCTTACATAACAAGAAGAGGACACACTGGGCGAGAGATCCAGGCACTAGGCTAGAAGTGAATTGGTGATTAAGACACCCAGGCTAGTTACTGGGAGGCTGTGAGTTCTAGACCTGCCTTAAACATGAAAACCGGCTGGGTGATTTTGGGCCAGTCACTCCCATGACTCACCTCACCTCACCTCACCTCACAGGATTGTTGTTGTGGGGAAAATAGGAGAAAATGTAATATATTTGTTTGAACATATGCTTGAATTATTTATAAAAAAATAAATGCAGGATAAAACATCTGAAAAAAAGAAGGAAAAACCTTTTCTTTTAACAAAGATGGGCAGGCAAAGGCAGGTAAAGGCAGGAAAAAAGAATGCAGGTTTAATCTCTGGGACTAGCATACTGTATATAAATGATTAGATTCCAAGATTCTGATTTTCAATATCATAAAAGCTTCTTTCCCATCTGCAATAGAACAACTTATTCATCACAGCCTTGTCCTTGAATTTCCTGATGCTAAACTCATGAATGTGTACTATTTCTGTCACTGTAAATAGCAGGCATAGAGTAAAAAATTGTCAGCCCTAGGTTAAAAACTTTGAGAATATGAAGTCTTTTTTCCAGCAAGGACCTGTAGGCTTAAAATAATTTTTTCTGCCTTTCTCTGGGCTACAAGGAAAAGGTGGCTAAATAATGACATCACTGCAGGGAAGAGATTAAAAGTCACAGCATCTATTTCTGTCCTTTGTTTGGATTGGCGAAAGAGGCAAAAGATGTGTACTAGGATTACTAGATGCTTAACATGCTTATTTTCTTATTTAGGAAACATAAGAATAGCTTCAATGAGTTTGACAGTTTGCCACCATATCTCAATTTTGCTGAAATGAAGAAGTAGCTGTATCTGTATTGGGTTACAGGTTGCTCACTCTTATCTTAAAATCAGCAAATCCTACAATTTATTTCCACATGAGCCCTTTGCCCACAATAGATAGATCATAGATCCAACACCAACTATTCTGTGGGTCAATACTAGAAACCTCTTGGCATAGCTGCTGAGGTGTAACAACCAGAAATATGAAGCGGTTGGAGAACTGCAATGATGTAAGTCATTATGTTGAAAGCAAATCCCGAACTGTCCAGAAATTACAAACATTCATTGGTCTGGGAAGCAAAATGTTGTGAATGTGAGAACAATCTGAAGTCCAGAAAAAGTGACTATTTGAATTTATTACTGATTTCTTTATTTCTTTAGTGTCTCAAACCTACTATGATTGTAAAAGTCTCTGAAAATTGTTAGTGGTACCCAGAAAAAGTTACCCTAAGTAAGGGAACAAATCCAAGGTATTTTTCTGTCTGAGATAGGGGGCAAGAAAGTATTCCCTTCATTTCATACACTAAAGCTGACCTGTGGGGTCCTTGGTGCTCTCTGAGCTTGGTTATTTTCCTGCAGACATTTTATTACCCAACTAGGTAACATCATCGGTGCTAAGGACCAAGAATCCCATAGTTCATGGGTGTCAAACTCGATTGTGTCACGTGACACATCACAATGTATTATGGCAGTTTTTGCCTTTGCGGAGCCAGGGTAGGTGTGGCATGCGCATGATGCATGCAGCCCACAGGCAGTCAGTTTGACACCCCTGCCATATTTCAACCCTGAACTACAAGCATTCTCTTCTGTCAGTAGAACTGACCTAATTGGAAACTGAATCTAAGCTAAATCAGTCCCATGTGAGGCAATTGCTTTGCTCCAGTAATATGGCCATCCATGACCTGACTAAATGTAGGTTTCCCCTCACAGTTCATTTGATAAATGTTATCCATTGCTTAAAGAGTAAAGAGACCTATACTTAGAGCATTTTCATATCAGAAATGTGAACTGTTTTACAAATAGATAATATTGTAGTCTAATATAGTAGACACCCATTGTCATCCTCTCAGTAATTTGATGACCCACATGCCATCACAATTATAATTACTGAATGAATAAATGAATAAATAAAGCTTAGCCAACACTTCATAGGAAGAAACTATGTTTAAAAAATCTTCCCTTCTCTTTGATAAACATGGTGCCTACTAATATATATTGAGAAAATTAGTGTTTTCATGCAATGTTTTATGGTACATTACCTAAATTCAATACAAAACTTAAACTATGTGTTTCATTACTAGCAGTGGTTTCCAATGTTTCACAACCAACTATGGGTGTCACTGCAATAATTTGACAGGCAATAAAAAGAGAATAAAGCACTTTGGTGCATTTTTTGTTTTGTCTGTTCTCTACAATTCCATTCGCTGAAGTGGAAGGAATGAAGATGTACTGCCTAACCAGTATGTTTACATGTATCTAACTAGAGTCTTTCCCCCTTAAAGATTAATTGAATTACTTATATAAATACAAACATTTTGGTTGCAGTAACTAGGCGGAATGAATTTTTTGAAATGCTGCCATGTTGTGTGCACAAAATAGATTGTGTATTTTAATGTATTTCTAGAATATATCATGAGCATCCCTTGCTATAATTTCCATTTTAAAATATAATATCTATGTTAGCATTTTTAAAAAATGCAAACATAGCATAAATGCTTTATGCAAACTACTTTGATAGGGCCATTTAGAACAATACACAATAAAATAGCCTTAACTTTTCTGTGCAGGCAGATGTTCCAGTCGTCTCAGAAAGTATCACAATATGTTTATGCAGATACTTCATTCATTTCTTTTATGATGCCTTTTGGAACTGCATGCTCCCTGAGATTTGGATGGCCAAATTCTGTTGGCCTTTTGTAGGGCCTTGAAAATCTCTTTACATATAATTAGCTATCCTGTAGTGGTTTAGCAACTGGAGTATGTTTGGAACTTGGTTCTGGTTATGCTGCATTATGGTGTATTTTTTAATGAGTAGTGGCTTTTTTTCTTTATGTTTTTAACTTGATGTAAACTGCTCAAAATCATCATTTACAAATTGGGGAGTGATATATACAGTATAATATAAATAAACAAGTAAAATACAATTGAAAGCCATGAAAGGAAGTCTGAATATGTAGCATAATATCTACGAATGTAATTAAATCTGAATACTAATTAATAATAGTATCGATTTTAAATATTGATTAGTTAGCGATTTAAATAATATTAAAATTAAAATATTAATCTTTTTCTGAAAAAATATATATTATGGAGTGCATCAAAAATGTATATATGAAGTGGAAATAGGGGGAAATAGGGGATGAATCAGCATACAGAGAAGAAGTCCAGAAGCTATCCACATGGTGTTCAAAAAACAACCTACACTAGCAAGATAAAGGAGATGGTGCTGGATTTCCGGAAGCACAGAGAGGACCCTGCCCCACTGTATATCAAGAGGGGGGGGCGTGTGGAGAGGGTTTCCTCTTTTAAATTCTTGGGAGTGCTTATTAGTCAAGATCTCACCTAGAAAAACAACACGTCCTTGGTGGTTAATAAGGCTCAACAAAGACTTCATTTCCTTAGAGTTCTGTGGAAAAAATTAGGTGGAACAACGGCTGATGACCTCTTTCTATCAGTCTACGATAGAAAGTATCCTTACATACTGTATAACAGTATGGTACGCTGGTTCAACAGCTGCGGACAGGAAGGCATTACAGAGAGTGATTAATTCGGCACAAGAAACCATTGGTTTCCCCCTAACACCACTGGATGACATCGCCAGGTCTTGTTGTTTCAGCAGAGTAAAGAAAATACTTAGGGATGATTCACATCCTGGTCAGTGTCTTTTCTCACTTTTACCATCGGGCAGAAGACACAGAAGTATAGCCAGTCAGACAAACAGGTTTAAAAACAGCTTTTATCCATGGGCTGTCAGACTCCTAAATACAACTACAATCACTCAATGCATAGATGGAAACATATGATTGATTTTTCCCTAATTACTTGTATAAGGATCATTTTCTATATTACTCATGTTGTCTTATATTTTTGTTATGGATTGCAGCAGTAGAGGCTAAATCAATTTTGTTGTATATATGTACAATGACAATAAAGGTTGTTGTTGTTATTATATATGAAAAAGGATATTTGGTGGAGTGATATAGATGAAGTTCTGACTCAGCAAGACTTTTTTTCCTCTGCTGACAACACATTTCCCAATTATGAATGGGAGCTACTAGGAATGACTCAAGATGACTCTTGGACGACCATGACCTACCTGAAAAGAGGACCTAGAAGGTAACGATGCTAGGTGGGGTGGTAGGAGAGTTGAGTCTCCATCTTTTCCTTTCCACTGTCTGCTTTTTAAAAATGCTTATATTTTAACTGTACTTTTTGATTTTTTCTCCTTTTTCTGATTTTTACTTTTAAATGTTAAATGTCTACTGGTTGAATGCTGATTTAATTTAACACCCTGCTGGATCTTAAAGTGGCTTCTTTTTTACGTTCTTTTTATTGTTTTATTAGCTGCTGTAAAACCAATTCTGTCTTTCCGCATGGAAGCCAAGGCAACTCTGTGTAGTGAAAGAAATCTGTTTTGATTCATGTCATTATCATATTTTCACTACAGCGATGTTACAGCGATTTATTAAGAATTCTAATATGGTCTTAATTTTTCTTAGTTTCGGATAAAAAAATTCTGCTTTTTTGCTGAAAGTGCTTCTCATTGATTTGGAGCTTAATTTTTCCTGTCTTTGAGAAGAGCTGTTTTACAACTGGCTGTAAAGGTTTCAGCTGTAAAAGTTTTGCTACTGAAGTATTTTGGACTATATCAAAATATCGTCAAAATGCAAGCAATATACCAAGACAAGTTTATTGGGAAAGCTGGGCAGAAAGAATATTTTATTCTTTATAAGTTGGAAAGAATATCCAACTTACAAATTCAGCTTGAAAATGTGGATAAAAAGCTTGATAAAGTAATGATGATTTTAGAATATTATAATCAGATACAAGTAATAGCACTACAACAAGATTTACAACCAGATGGGTTGAAATGTAACTCCCTGCTTGGCAGACCTGAAAGATGAGGCTGACTGAGAAAATACAAATTGGTTAGAGGACTCCAAGAAAGGTATGGATTCTAAAGACTTAAAGTTGACAGAACTGATCAGTGATAAACTCGACTTTTTAAAGAAAATTGAGGGGGATTTGGGAATGGTTTTATTATACCCAATCAGAAAACAAAAGTTAAGAGATGTTATCTTACAATTTATAGGAGACTTTTTTTGTGCAAAAACTGCTGAGCAGAGACTTGTGATTTGCGGGAATAAAATCTAATTATTAGAAAAGATCCTGTTTAATGTTTTAAGGAAAAGACTTACTATTAAGAATCAATCTAGGCTATTGAACCTGGACAAACCAGAGACAATGATTGTTTTCACTTATGGTAGACTAAAAGCCAATGTGGACTTTCAGTAAATTAAATACAGTATATCGTTAACAGAGGGTTTAGAAGTTTAATTTACTGTTAGTTTTCATATACTAGAGAGATTTCAGGTTAAGTGGGGTAGGTAAATAGTGTTGTAGAAATTTACAAATTGAGTGCCCGCTTGATAAGGGAGAAGGAGCTTTTATCTTTGAAATATATTTATCAGTAGTCAACTGGGAGGGGTGTGCAACATATGCATATGTCTATTTTGTTTTGTTTATGCACTTTTTTTGTTTAGTCTTGTTTAGCTATGTTTTCTTTTTTGGAGTTTGTATTTTAATGTTTTGAATAAAATAAAAAACATTTTAAAAATGTAAATGAAGTGGAAATATGACAAAGGGTATTTGGTGGAATAATAAAGTGAAAGAGACTAATGAGATGTATGTAGGAGAACCATTCCTGCTTACAATGAAGAGAAAAGACAGAAAGATATAGAAAAAAAACTATAGTTGCCAAGAATGTAATAAATGACAGCAAAATGACTAAATAAAAATGCAAAATGATTTCAATAAAAATAAAAATTATTCTGGAAGTTGATGAAATGGGCTAAACAAAGAACTTCAGCAGAGTATACAGTAGGTAGTCCTTGATTTACAATAGTTCATTTAATGATGGTTGAAGTTAAAAATAGCACCAAAAAAAGTAAGTTATTATTGTTTTTTTCACACTTACGACCAGCATTCCATGGTCATGTGATCAAAATTCAGAAGCTTGGCAACTGACTCATATTTATGACAGTTGCAATGTTTGGGGTTGTGCATCACCTTTTGTGACCTTCTGACAAGCAATGGTAATATATCAAACAATGAAGCTAAATTGTTATATTGATGTCTTTTAAAGCTAAAGCTCCACTTTTAATATCAGATCTGAAAGCTGAAAGTCATTGATTTTTGCAACTCCAATTATTTCTTCATAGCTAATGCTGTCTCCATACAACCAAAATAATGTATATATTCTTGAATATGGGTCTAGGACAACTTGCCATAGACGAGTTCACCATGAGGTGAGGTCACCATGGCTGGCTTGCCGCCACTGGCTCGCTCCAGCCTGCTTGCCTACTGGCTTGCCCCGGCCAATTGGACACAGGGCCAACTGGTCACCACAGGACAATTCAAGGATGAAGCAGAGAGGGGTAGAGACACTTCCTCCCCCTCACCAGAAGAAACATCAGCCCCGGGCGATGGGATGCAGGAACAGGGACAAATCGTGGGGAGAGGAATCACCTCAGTTTTTAAGGCCTCTGTTTTGTTGATTTTTGCTTATCAGGTTGCAGTAGGATCTCAGCAATTATTGCTTGCTCATCTGGCATTTAAATTGTTCCAGTGATCAATCTGGAGCAGGTCCATGATTAGGAGATTTTCCTTTGATAGGCAGAAGGAAGTCTGGTTTAGCTGGGGTGGTTTCTGAAGACAATTTGAAAAGCTAAAAACAATACAAAATGTAGCAGTCCCTGGGCCAGCAGAATAAAATAAATCTTTATTTATAATGCTTATGTTTCAAATTCTGCATTTAGCTCCCAATATTTCTTATGTTCTGTAAGGGGTGTGGTGGCTCAGTACCCCTTATATAGAGGGGATGAAGATGCCTGAAGATAGCCCGTCACTGGGACAGCCTGGGTTCGAGACCCAAGGGCCATGTGATGGGGAGCTCCCATTACTTGCCACAGCTCCTGACAACCTAGCAGTTCGAAAGCATGCAAATGCAAGTAGATAAATATGTATCACTTCGGTGGAAAGCTAACAGCATTCTGTGCTCCTTGGTATATAGACATGCCAGCCACATGACCATGGAAGCATCTTCAGACAATGCTGGCTCCCTTGGCTATGGAACAGATGAGCACCGCCCTCTAGAGTCAGACTCGATTGGACAGGGGAAACTTTTACCTTTACCTTAATTCTGATATAATTCAAAGTGATGGTATGGATCAACAGTGCTAGGGTTTGGCATCTAGCCAACTGGAGTGCATCTACTTCAAATGGATTCTATCCAGTGGTGGGTTCAGCCAGTTCGCACCATTTCAGGAGAACCGGTTGTTAACTTTCTGAACAGTTTGGCAAACTGGTTGTTGGAAGAAATCATTAGGGCAGAGAACAGGTTGTTAAATTACTTAAATCCCACCACTGATTCTATCCATCCAATGCATTCATTCTGGGTGGGCATGTTGTGGTTCCCTCTCCATGACAGATTTGGAGAGGTTGAAAAATGAATGTTATAGTGAAGCCCCTCCAGACAATACCTCATTCTTGAGCTTCAGAAAGGCTTTGAAAACAGAAAGGCATTTGGATGTTAATATCTGCTAGTGGCCTATTTATATTATTTTAGTATTGAATACAACAACCAACTTATTTAATGGCAAATGGCCACCAGCCCTTTTCACACAATATGTACAGTATGATAGAGAAAAACCAAGTAGTCATATATTTTCATTAATTCAACTGATCAAATTGTGAAATAAAACTTATAGAAAGACCTAGAAAATAAGTAAAATGGTCTAAAGTTTAACTGCATTTCCTTTCTTCTTACATTTTAAGTGCTCATCAAGATGAAGCACAACAATGTTTAGGCTTTCTGTAATGTTACATTTTTCACTTTGTTCTGTTTCCATTTTCAGAACAAGTGAAAGCTTCCCCCCACCCCCTCAAAAAGAGAACACATTCACAACTTGTAGCCTAATCCATTTTACAGGGACATTGTAGGAAAATAAAAGGGGGAGCAATTACGTAGGCTACTTTGAACTGGACAATATAAGGATGGCTATAAATCAAATAAATAAATGAATAAGTGCGTTCATAAATTTAGCCCAGTCTGTAAGCCAAACATAGAAATATAATTTATATTGAAGAAATAGGCACATCTTTCAGTGGCCCCAATGCCAGGATGATCTTTAGACCTGCTTAATAAATGTTTCATCTACAGTTTTGTATTTATTTCAAAATAGATAATAAAATAATAAAAAGCTATGTGATCTTGCCTACTCTGCCAGTCTTTAGATGCATTTTGGATGCATCTTCTACCATGTTTCCCCAAAAATAAGACCCTGTCTTATATTTTGTTAACCCCGAAATAAGCATTTGGCCTTATTTTCTGGGAGGTCTTATTATTTTGGGGCATGTGGAGGAAACCAAAGGAAATGTCAGGGACCGGCTGCACATGTGTTTAAATATTTTCAGGAAGGACTTATTTTCAGGGGGAGGCTTATTTTAGTGCATGCACTCAAAAGCCCGATTGGGCTTATTATCGGGGGATGTCTTATTTTTGGGGAAACAGGGTAGAATGTAGTCACATTAGCCTTTGATGATAAAAACACAAATCTGCAAAAGTTTGGAAACTGGCTTTCATAGAAATAGATTATTCAATCAATTCTATTTCATTTCAGTTGGGATTTGTGAATGACCACAGCTAAGCTTTATTGTCTCTCAATATATTCATTTTTCCCCTCACCATCATTCATCCAACTTCACCAGATCCAGGAACCCAAGCAGGTTTGTGCACCATTGAACTTGTTAGCTGACAATTGACTAGGTTCTGTTCCATATTCCTATGAAAGCTACTCCTGTAGATACCTGCTGGCCTTGCTTATGACCCTTGCTTCTGCTATTGATTTATGAATTGTGTTTCAATCACAAAGATCCGAGCCAGATTCAGAATCCAGCCACAGAGGTAAAAGCCTCATGCAGTTATGTGGAATATTAATCCCACAAACCTCTCTTTTTACTACTCCCCCACCCGCCATGTATGTCAGTGTGAGTGTGTGAGTGTGTGTGTGTGTGTGTGTGTGTACAGACCGCACACATCCCGCCTCTCTCCCTCCACCCTTGCCTTGAGTTCTTCATCTCAAATAATTATGCTGCACATGAATCATTTTTTAATGTTTGGTTTAATACACACAGATTCTTTAAACAATAAAAAAAATCAGCAAACATCATCACGATCTGGAAATCTCTTTTTTAACATAGAAAATGGTTTCCTTAATGGCACAGGGAGAGAACACGACAGCAAGCTTGACAACATAATTAGAAGATTGTTATGGGGAAAGGGGAAAGCATTCTTTATACAGCTCTTACTACTTTCAATAAGATTATTCTCCCTGAATAGCTAATCAGCTTTTTGAGCTTCCCAAATCCATGTGCTTTAAGCTGCTCTCACAGTTCATCTTAGTTACTAAATGGCAAACAGTGACACCTCCAAAAGGGAAATTTAAAGTGTTAACCAAATGTGAGCAAACAGCATGATGGAGACAGCAGATAAAAGAGATTTTTGGCAGATTAGCAGCAATTTAAGAAGATCACACTGTTACACCTGGGTTGACAAGAGCTGACAGGGTTTGCTGATCTCTGCTCCTACTTCCAATTTGAATGTCATGTTTCAAATAAAAATGAGAGAAATACAAATAAATAAATAAGTAAGTAAATAGATAGATAGATAGATAGATAGATAGATAGATAGATAGATAGATAGATAGATAAATTTTTAAAAGGAAGATCCTTTCAATATAACATTGGCTTTATAGCAAGTGTTCACAGCAGCTGAAACCAAAAGGAGATGAAAGGATTTAAACAAAAATGTGTTTGCCATTATTTTCCTAATGCACTATGTTCTTATTTTGCACTGGGTAGGCCCACTCCATTCACTCTCTTCTCCTTTTCACTTAGACAGAAAAAAGCATCACAATAGAAAGGGTACAAACAGATGGGGAAAACCAAGAGTACATGGATTTTGCATTACTATTTGTGCAGCAATTCACTGGAAGACAAGAGCAAGACTCTTCCTCACCTTTTAGAAAGGGGTTCTGATTTTTATATTTGCTTTCATTTTGTATGTCACCAAGGACTGCTTGCTCATTCACCCCTAGTAAGCACAAAACACCTTAGCTTTCTCTTAACTTAAATATCCCGAGCTGTACAAATGATACTTATGCTACAGCTAAACGAATATGATTGCCCATCCTTCAACTGAACTTCTGACCAGGTGCTAAAAATATAGAGAACTCTTTAGTTTTTGTGAAAGAAAAAACTAATGGGCTGCTTTTTTAATCTTGGGAAATTTTGTAATATATTTTTGTAATATTCAGGATAAATAAAAGTTCATGTGCAACACTTATAATAAGAGAAAATCTGTCAGTATGGAAGTAATTTTAAGTTTCAGCAAATCATGGTAATGTGGGAGAGAAGGAAGAGATTTTCAAAACAATCTGCTTTTTTATGAATTAAAAATTAAATTGCACAACACAACTCAGTTTAAAAGTTAATAAGACATTGATACATCAAAGGAAGTAATTCATTCTTATGAGCATTACTCAAACACCAAATGCTTTTAAAGGTATAAAATTAATGAGATTAACAAACATTAGTAGGAAGTTTATGGAATACACTTATTATACCGACCAAATGTCCCTTATTGGTTACCCCCAAATTCAGTTGCTTCTGATAAGTGGACTTGAACCTCTGATTTAAAAGATAAAGATAGAAGAGGAACTATTTCTCCTTTCTCCTTCCCTCTTTCACTGTTGTTCTTGTATTATTGAAATATATTTTATCAAATGTTTAAGTTACTATAAATCTCTTCATAGTGCAAAAATGTAGGCCGACTGAATAGAAGCCATTGCTTGTTCACCCAAACACCGGAGCAATGTGAAATCATATGAAGCATGGTAAGGAGATGTCAGGAGAGCACCTTTGGTATTGAAGAGCAGCAATAATTTCTATGGACTATTATAAAGAGAAACAAAGTGAACAAAGTTGGTTTTTCTAATGTTTTTTTTCCCATTCACATGCAATTTCATAGAACTTTGCATCAGTCCATGAGCTTCTGAAATTCTTAATGGCATGACTAGGAATTCTGAGGTTTAGATGCCAGTCCTTCCTTCACTTACTGTTATCTGATAGCGAGCCAAATCCTTCTGTGTCTTAGAAGGTATGGCAGCAAAAGATTTTGCTGGGATTTTTTCCCCCTTCCTTGTTCTTTTAGCATCTCAGTAAATCCAGCAGAGACATTACTGTTCCTCATGATGCGAGCATACAATACAAAATGTAGTCATGCAGTTTAAATGGGGAATTAATCAGCATTCAGAGCCATAGGAGATTGACAGGGAGCTGGCTCTGTCAGTCATCTGCAGCAGGACTCTAAGGCCTAATTTCCCTAAGTGAAAATGTGCTTTCAAAATTGCAATGCAATTTTCAAAAATGGGAGCTGAATATTTAAATACTCATTCTTTCAGCATGACTGTTTGCTGTCCAGCTGCTGCTTATCTCTATCTTTGTGTCTATTGGGACATGGGAATAAAGGGGGGGGGCTCATTCTGCATTGCAGTTGTCATATTAGTGACCCCCAAGGCAAAACACAAGTTGGTTGAGTTGCAAGTGTTCCAAATCTTGAGATGCTCTTTCAAGAATTTTCTAATCAGGGTTTTCAAAATTAATTTTAAAATTTCCTTTTGCTCTCTTCCTTATGAATAAGTGCATTTGATGGAGAAAAAAATGTGATGGAAGCTAATCTACCTTCCTTTTCAGACACCGATGATCCCCCATTGGCGGTGATCTTGCACACTATGTCTTTAAGGTGAATATATCGTTTCAGAACTTCATACAATATGCCAATCCTCTATTTTTCCTGCCCATTATAGTGACAAGCATTTCAGTAGGCCTAATAAAATAGTGGACAATGATTTTTTTAAAAAAAGAACCTGGAAGAGGGGGGCTGCATGAAGAATAATATAACAAGGCATTTGACACCCTGGCAACAAAGATGTACATAAAACATTTCATGATTGGGCACTGACTTCCTATTCTTGCTTGTCCAAGTTCACCCCTGGCAGCCTGACCATCCTAATTCCAGTAGTTTGCACTATACCATGTGGCATGACAGAGATATGTCTATTTTTCACAGCAGCTGGCATGTTACCAAGTGTTCAAGCTATGTCTCAACTTTTCACTAACTTGAAAAAGCAATCAGGGTCTTCTCAAAGTATCTCTCATGTATTTCTCATTTGCCTATTTCTTTTTTCTCAGACTGAAAAGGACTTCAGAGACTGCACTGAAAACACAATCAATCTGAATTGGGGAGGGATATCTTTCAACACTAATATTCGGTAAATCAGCAAAAAAAACTAAAATTAAAACAATAATTCAGATTTGCTATTAAAACCCAGATCTAAGTGCAGCTACAGATTTAATAGGTTTGGTTCTCACAGACATGCTGTCTGGTTTAAACCAGAAAAGGGACAGGTGCTTCAGATGCTAAATTTCAAATCAAACGATGGACTGATTTTTTAATTCAGTTATTTCTACATAAGAACATTAGAACAGCATTCTTCTAGCATTCATATGTTGCTTTCTCTCTGAAATAAACTGTTCTATTAAAAAAAAAAAGAAAAGAAAGCTTCAGTTGTGTAAAGCCCAGTCCACTGGAGGTGCAGAATATAGAGTAATTAACTCAATGCAAAGCATTGTTTTTTCCCGTCCTAAAAGATTAATCTATCTATTTCAGGGATGCTGTCTCAGAATTTATTCAACCATATCCAAAACAGTTAGAAAACACAGGCTCACCAGATACTTCAAATCTTCATGGCTAAAAATAGATTTCATGCCTTTCAGGAAACCCTCTCATTCCATGATATACAAATGGAAACCACCTTTTCTTATCTTACGTGTATTTGTTTATAGTTTATTCCATGCAATAAACTTCACCAAGAGCAAATTAGAGACGTAGCAAAAACATTACCATGACAGGTCCTTAGCTAAACAAAGAATGTTTTCAGTGAAAGTAGAGTAACCGCTGGAGCTGCATTTTAATTTGTATTGTAATTTTTATTTCCATTTATGAAATGCACTACTGAAGCTTGTAATAAAAATATTTGAACGAACTCATGGCATTATATGACCTTGCACAATTATGTCAGTCAAACACCTGAAGAGTTATTATTAGATATTGCTCTTATTAGTATAATTATATTGCTGATTTAAACTCACTGGAAATGGAGGAAAATGTTTTTGGAAGAGAGGTATAGTACATATGTATAATTTGCTAATATATTTCTTTTATTATAGCATTATGAGATGCAAAGCAGAAATGTAGGAAAGGAGTTGTTGCTCAGTAATAGAATTCAGAAGAACCCAGATTTCAACACCCAAGATGGGGCTGGAAAAGCTTCTGCCTGAAATCCTGGAAGAGTACTGTCAGAAAATCTATATTAGTCCTGAAGTGTATTGTGTTTAATAGTAGGCCTGAGTAAAGCTTTGAATGAGTGATTCAATTCAAAGGACGTTAGATTGACTCATCCCTTTGAATCAAATCTTTGTATTGAATCTTCAGATTGATTCAAGGCATCAAATTGAGCCAGTTACCTTTGAATTGCTTCAGAAATTCAAAGGTGATCTACAGAGTCAACTGACATTCTGATGCTTTCTGGTTTTGCAGAGTCTTAAACGCTGCTATAAATTATGAGCCAGCAGTATGCGGCAACAGCCAAAAAAGCTAACACAATCCTTGGTTGCATAAACAGAGGCACAGAATCAAAATCACATGAAGTATTAGTAGTGCTTTATAGATCCTTTGTAAGACCACACCTGGAACACTGCATCCAGTTTTGACCACCATATTACAAAAAGATGTTGAGACTTTGGAAAAAGTGCAAAGAAGAGCAACTATGATGATTAAAGGTCTGGAGACAAAAACATATGAAGAATGGTTGCAGGATTGGGTATGGCTAGTCTAGAGAAAAGAAGGATTAGGGGTGACCTGATAGCAGTATTCCAGTATTTGGGGGATACCACAAAGATTAACTTATTTTCCAAAGCACCAGAAGTTCAAGACAAGAAACAATGGATGGAAATTAATCAAGGAGAGAAGCAACCTGGAATTAAGGAGAAACTTCCTAACAGTGAGGACAATTAACCAGTGGAAGAGCTTGCCTTCAGACTTTGTAGGTGCTTCATCATTGGAGGTTTTTAAGAGAAGACTGGGCAACCACCTGTGTGAAATGGTATAGGGCAGTGATGGCTAACCTTTTTGCCATCGCGTGCCAAAAGTGGGGGGAGTGCGGGGGGGGGTTGCGTGCGTGCGTGCCCACACTCATAATTCTATGCGCCCCTCCCCCGCGCATGTGTGCGTGACACCCCCCCCACGCTTCACTCACTTTTGGCACATAATGGCACAGGGGGCCCGGTAGGCCCGTTTTTCGCCTTCTCCAGGCCCCAGAGCCTTTCTAGGAGCCTGGGGAGGGAGAAAATGGCCTTCCCCACCCTCCCTGGAGGCCCTCCAGAGGCCGGAAATGGCCTGTTTGCTGACTTTCAGTGGGCCCAGAAGGCCCGAAAATTAGTTGGCCGTTGTTTAAAGGGCCCTCCCACTCCAGCTGTTGGAACAGATGCTGCCAAAAAAAGGTGATTTCCCCGCTCCCCCTTTCAAATCAGGACGATGCTGTCTAATTTATTCCTCTGTCCCAAGGGAAAAGCACGCATGTGTGCCAGAGCTGAGCTCGCGTGCCCACCAATATGGCTCCACGTGCCACCTGTGGCACCCATGCCATAGGTTCGCCATCACGGGTATAGGGTCTCCTACATGAGCAGGGGGTTAGAAGACCTCCAAGGTCTCTTCCAGCTCTATTCTGATTGATTAATGTTTACTTTGTATATAAACAAAATTGAGAAATAGTAGAATAGGGTGGTGGACTCTCTGATAATGATATGAGGAAGTTACCAAAGAATTTATCATTTTTTTCAGGAGGATCGTGCAAAATGATATAGTTTAGCTTTGATTTTTTCCCCCATGGAGGTCATTTACCAGAGTGAAGAGGTATCCCAATTTGCCTGGATGAAGATATGTAGGTGGTCATTGCTGCTGAAGAAGTTTCCTTCAATCTTCTCTAGAAGTAGCTGAAATACCACCACAATGGGCAGGATATGGCCTAAAAGATGTACCTTGCTTGACAGACCTTCAATATGTGGTACTATAGATAGAAGAGCATCTTCAACACAGTGCAAACAATCCCTTAGCATTTGACAGGCTCCCCTCACCTAGAAGACTCTCAGTGGGTGTGAAAGGTACTCCAATTGGGCCATCTTTGATGCCTTAGGAATTTATTGAACTGGAAGCACTTTGGCCAGTACTATGCAGAAATGTTATTTGAAACCCTTTCAACAGTATGAATTTTGTGAGAAAAGACGAGAAAAGCTCCTGATGGTCCTTTGAGGTATGCCAGTCATAAAATTGTTACAGGAATGTTATTTGATTGTTATAGGAATAATAACAGAATTTTGAAAGCCCGCCAGAGTTTTTTTCTCCCCCTTCTTATACCAGATAAACTCAAAGAAGGTTATCTTGAGTTTCATTCTCATGCTTTCTCCTTTCCCAGGATTGAGTTGTCGCTCATTTTCATTAACCATTCCTTCATAACTTCTTTAACATTATCTATGCATTCCCATAGAGTTCCAAAATACAGTGAGGGTAAACTACAGAGTCACTACATCCCATTCTTAATATCAAGGTATCATTTTCATCCAAACAAAATACTTTTTCACAGCACTAGATATAGTCTTTGACTTACAACCAGCCATTAACATAAAGTACTTCTATCTGTTGTAAAATATTGTGACACCCCACTCCTGGGGCCACATGGCCACATTCTGCAAAGTTTTATGACAGTTTCCAATACTGTATGCCAGTTTCTGGCAAAAAACCCCACCCATTTGGAAGAATGGATTTGCTCTTACAAGTGAAGCCTCTGCTTAACAACCATGGTTATTTGCTGAAAAACTGCCACCAAAAAAAAAAGTAAAACCAGGTTTGGTCATGTGGGTGCCTCAACTTACAACCATAATGACTTATGACCAGAAATCCAGTCATAAATTGAGGACCACCTTTACTCCACAAATGCTACCTTGGGGATGTCTGCCCTACAGTTTGTAGTTCAGTCTTCTGTTACAGTTTAGTTAGGCAGTTTATTTGGAGAGAGGGAGAGAGAAGGAAAACAAAATTTATTATGTTCTCTTTTGTCATCTGGATTATTTTGTGTGTAGTCTTTTATCACTAAAACCACATTCAATCCTTTTCATCCTTATACTGCTCTCAATATTTATGTGACCCTGGTTAATTATTTAGCTAACTGTATAATTAGAATGCCAGTCTGTTGCAATGGTTAAAGACAACAGGCAAAAAACTAGGAGACCATGAGATCTAGTTCTACCTTGGGCACAAAGCCAGCTGGGTGACCTTGGCCCAATCACTTTTTCTCAACTCTAAGAAGCAGGCAATGGCAAACCTTTTCTGAAAAATCTTGTCAAAAAAACTGCAGGGAGTTGTCAGGTAGTCTCAAAGAATCAAACACAATTGAAATAGAGGAAAGAAAAAGCATTCATTCCTTTTTATCCTTACATTGCTCTCAGTCTTTATCTGATCCTTTGTAATTATTGCAGAAAAAGTGAAAAGAACAATCTGGTGGTTAAAAAAAGGGGGGGGGGGGCAGTTTAGAAACAGATCAGACCACACAAAAATAGTAGTAAGGTAGTGTGTTACATAAAATTTGAATATAACCTCTAGTTCCAGGATTTGGGGATTTGGTCACCTGATTTATTCTTTCCTGCAAGAAGAAACCTGATAAGATGGTCTGTATTCATCTTCTAGACTTTTGGCAGTTATTTAGCTGTTTTGGCACTTCTTTCACATACCCTACTCCTTCTCCAAAATTTAAAATAAGAATGAAAAAAATCCCATTTTGTTTTTTCTGGGTTTTTTTTGCTCCGATTTGTCTTATATTGATATGTCCTCTTTATCAAAGGAAAAAGCTAAGTTAATTTATATATTTTATATATTTTCTTTATATCACTACACATTCATTCAACAAAACCTAAATTTGGCACTAATATTACTATCCCCAGTAGTCAATCTAGGCAAAGACATGTGTCCCCAAACAGTATCCCAAAAAAAGGATCTTCCTGAGTTGCCAACTCCTTTTTTAAGTACTGGATGGCTTATGAATTATTATCCCATGTGGACCCTCGCATTAATAACTCGTACTCTGACCATCTCTCAGTTAGACTATTGCAATGTGATCGGTGTGAATTTGTCTTTGGTAATGATTCAGAAGTTGCAGCTGGGACCACATTTAGTGATGTAGGACAATCTGTCAGGAGACAATAACAACACTAGAATCTACTGTATGTGCTGGTTACTAGAAGCTTTCCAGGCCCAGTTCCAAGAGCTAGTCATTACCTTTGAAGCCCTACACAGAGCAGTACCATGGTATATCAGACAGTGTCTTCCCAGATCAGTTTAGTGCAGATATCTAGAGAGAGTCTATTTAGAGTTCTCCCTTCTTGAAAATTTCAAGATGAAGTTACAAGAACAGAGTTTTGGTAGATCTTCTATGTAGTTCTCTCCCCGAGAAATACATATGGTCCCAACCTCCTTACATTACATCACCATGTGAAAGGAATACTATACCATTTCATAAAAAGTCAGCAAAAATATTATCACGTAAGTTTATATTTTAAGTGCTATCCCTGCAGGTTGTTGCACATTACTTTTCTTGTCATTAGCTGATTGTATAAAATGGTAGGAGTTTGCTTGCACAGATGGTTATAACATAGATGTGGTTCTCTTATTCAGCCAGTTTGTGTTGCTTGTGGAAGAAAAATAATGGCATACAAACTATTGTTTATAAAACTGAGCAAGGTGTTCAGAAAAAAAGAAAGCCATATATCACATGTTGCTGTTCTGCAGTATAATTTTGATATCTAGATTTTGATCTAGATATGAGGATGGATGAGTTCCAACATCAACAAATGAGATATATATATTTTAAAAGATTGCTTTCCCCTACATCTAGATAAGCATCATAGTTTCTGCTGTGAGCTAGAAGTAGTGTGTTCAGATAAAGAAACATTTTGCTTTTTTATACTTGAACACAGAAATCAATAGAAAGAAGGGCAAAATGACAAAATGGTTCTGTTAGAATGGGCTCAAAGGAATACAAGTGCTTTATTCAATTAAGCATAGAGAAATGCAAGGTAATGAGATCAGGGAATCTAAACAAGGAAAGGATTTATTTCCTAAATTCTTATATAAAAACAATGAGCAAAAGGGAGACTGTAGGGAAAGATCAAATAGAAACCTATACAGTGGCTACAGAAATAATATAAATGGCAGCATTGATTCACAGGGGGAAACTATATTATGTTATTCTTGCCAAATAGAAGAGATTTATGAATGTGGCCTGTCTTAGCTAACGGTGAGGAGCTTTGCACACTTTATTATAGAAGGGCAAAAGGAAAAAAAATAAGGGGGGAAAGTGGAACTTAATTATTCATAAATGTCAGAGAACAGAAGGGAATGATCTGGACTCTTTTGAAAAAAGGAGAATAAGAGACCTCCACTCAATGAAGAATTCAAAATCCTGAAACATCTGAAGACAAATGTTGCCAATGTGAGCTGTAATTCTTCATGCAGTGAAAGTACAAAAAATCATACAGGTGCCATTGAAGACCCAGGTCTAGCTGGATATGAGGGAAAAAATACAGTCCTCTCTCAATTCTCCAGTCCATTATTAATTATCATATTTCCTCCCTTAAACCCTTATTTAAAATGTTATTTTTCAAATCACAAATCTGAGAACCGGTGTGGTATAATGGTTAAAAATTTCGACTAAAGTTCAAGCCACCATTAGAATGGAAATCATGAGGTGATTTTGGGCCAGTTGCTATCTTTTAGACCAATAGTTCTTGTTCTTTTAATTCTGTAGTCAACAGCCCTTACAGTTTCTAGACATAAACTATTTTTATATTACAGCTATTAATTCTATGTATTATTTGTATACTGCTCACAGATTGGGAAAAATATTGTTTTGAATTGAATTGGAAGAGCAAGTGCTTCATATGCTGCCTTGAAAGCTAACAAATAGTAAAATAAATAATAAATCTGATCTGTTACTTGTGCTTTTCTGAAACTGATTAATGTAAGCTGACAAACTGGTCCAAGTTACCATTTAAGCTCCAAACTATCTGTCTATGAAGTAGCAGTATCTGCAAAACAGTTTCTTGATTTCTGCAGCCATATGTGCCTCAGAATTTATAGCTCAGCACTAATACCATATTAATATTAGCAATAATATTGGTTTAGGGTAGGTGAAGTT
Source organism: Ptyas mucosa (assembly GCA_012654045.1). Classification (NCBI taxonomy): domain Eukaryota; kingdom Metazoa; phylum Chordata; class Lepidosauria; order Squamata; family Colubridae; genus Ptyas; species Ptyas mucosa. The sequence continues at coordinate 7,418,755 of WNWU01013815.1, read as the reverse complement.
GTGAAATTCAACTTCCATAATCATCTGCAAGAGGACAAGGTAAGCAAGTATACGGTAATCGTCTACATCAGGACATCATTGCACAAATGGCACAAATTAGGCAATTCATTTATGCGATGCCATGACATTATAGCTTCTTCAAGACGCCAGTATCAGCTTCACCTTCCTCAGAAGTGGACTGACCATATTTCAACTGATTTTCTTGGAGTTTTATATTTTCTGAACATCCATATAACATTCACCTGTGCAATAACAATGACTTTTCTATGATAAGATGTGAGTGCAGAAACATGTTTCCAATATGCAAATTGGAACATAAATTGGACAATTATTCTTTAATTTCCTTTCAGGACAGAATTGCATATTGAAAGATTCAAGATTTAGGGAAGCAGAGATTTTGGAATGAAAGGGCATAATATAAATGTTAAATAATATTTTATATATCAGTGAATTGTATATTATATGATTCTCATTACATCAATGCTTCATTACATTCCAGTGAACAATAACCTAATTTTTCAAACTTTCAAATGGGAGAGAAAATGTATAAATTTTTTTTATTCAAATAGAAAACAAAGTTTTAGGTCATGTTTCTTCTGAAATCCCCACTAAAAATTTTGAAATTGTAGATGATTGCCAAACCTAGTGTAAATCCTCACCAGGTTCTGTTCTCTTCCTCTGTAGATGCTTTATGGTTATAATAGATTGTAATATAAGTTTCCAGGTCTTACACTGTGATTTTATTCCCAGGTCTCATATTATGATTTGTTTGCATTTCATTTTGCATTCATTTGAGTTATGGGGAAGTAATGAAGAATATATAGAATGAATCTCTAAGGATAGATAGATAGATAGATGGATGGATGGATGATAGATAGATAGATAGATAGATAGATAGATAGATAGATAGATAGATGACAGATGGACAAGCCAGTGAAGAAAGATATCTGGAATTATAGTTGCAGTTATAACCCAGTTATAACTGCAACCTAATTATAGTTAGTTAAATTATAGTTTTTAACTATAGTATTTTCTTTCTGAGTGTGAATGAGAAAGTGTAAATGAGAAACATTTAAGCTCATACTTTGTGACTGTTTAATAGAAAATCTTGTAAACTTGCCATTACCACTTCCCCTCCCCCTCTTTCTTACACATCATTTTTCAGAATTATCATTTCTCTGATTTTTTTTTAAAAAAATGCTTCCGAGTGTTTTAGAGTATCTGTTTATTTTTCACAGCCAAAGAAGAAACATATGGTTTCTATCTGTTTTTTAAAATGTGTTTTGATACAGCAGGTGCTGAATATATTTTAACATCACTACATTGCCATCTTAATTTTGCATTTCTTAAGCTTTGGCACATCAATACAAACATTAAAACAGCATCTTGGAAAAAAATTTTTTAGTGGTTTCAACCTAACAGCTTGTACTTAATTATTTAAAGAAAAAAGAAATTACTTCCTATTTCCTTTGTTTTAGACTCTTTACTCCATAATACTGGCCCATTTTAAAGGTAATACTATATTAGTTCCAATCCAATTACAAGTGGCCATTGTGAAATATGTCTCACAGAAAGCAACTTATTTGATTGGTTTCACAAGGTCTTATTAGAGCTTAATAGAGCCCAAATTGGACAGGCCTGTCTTGCAGCAAAAACTCATTGTGTTCCCACATAAGTTATATATCACTACTGCATAATGTTGTAGACTCACTCATGAATAACCTTATTAGAATTAGGGTGTATATTTTTATGAATAATATGGTATATTACTGAGCTATACAATATTTGATAAAACTAAAAGTTTGCTAAAAAGTGAATGGAACTTGCCTTAATGATACTATTGACAAGTTATGAAGTTAATTCAAGCACTAGGGGATCCAGAAAAATGATATACTGTTTAATTTAATATTTAATTTAGTATGTAATGAAAGATATAACTAATAGAAAGTACTTTATTTTTTTTACCTATTGATACATGTATCAACAATCCCAAAGGAACTGAAACAAATTTTGGTGCATCACAGTATCACAAGTTTGTCTAGTTCTGTACATTCAATATATGGACAGCTTTAATGTTCAGTATAATGAGCAAAGTAACAGGCTTCAAAATGGTATTTAACCTAAGATAAACACCACAGTACCATTATTTTAATCTGTATTTAATATATACCGTATTTTCTGGCGTATAAGACTACTTTTTGACACAGGAAAATCCTCTCAAAAGTTGGGGGTCGTCTTATACGCCAGGTATAAACCTATTGACGCTCTGACTTCCCCAGCTGACCCCCAGTGATGGCAAGCCCCAGCTGTCTGGGGAAGTTGGAGCATTGGTAATATCCACCTAGATGCCTGGGATGGTGGGGGAAGCTCTGCGCAGCAACCAGCTGGGTCCAGCATTCAGCGGCATGCAGCCTTGACGAGATCGGCACTGCTTCCCGAATCTGAGTTCCCGGCGCTGACCGATGATGCTATGGGAGCGCCGACAACATTGAGGGGTAGTCTTATACGGCGAGTATAGCCCAAACCCTATATTTTAATAGTAAAAGTAGGGGGTCGTCTTATACGCCCAGTCGTCTTATACGCCGGAAAATACGGTAACTGATATAGGATTAGCCTAAACTCATGTTCGTTTATTTATGTTTTTGTAAACTGTTTGCTTCTAAAATGAATTTAGCAAATTAACTATCATATCTAGCAAAGCTGCTTTTGATTTTTAAAAAAGTTTTTAGTTTTCAGAATTGTAGTATTCTTCATTTCCTGTTCCTAGTGATATCGCCAAATATAAAATGGAAACATGATCAAATGACACTTGTCCCAAACAAATGCGATAGATATACTATAAATCTCTCTCTGTGTGTGTCTATGTATATTAGTAGAATAGTTTAACAACCTAATAAGATCTGAAAATATTTCCTATTGCTTGGGGTTAGGGTTGAGAGAGGTTAAAAGCAAGAGCTAAATGCAGTAGCTCTTAACTCCAACTGACATTCAATTCTTCCATGATCAAATATAATACATTTATATGTTTAATCAATATTTCTCAACTCCTAAAGTCAAGGCAACTCTCAACTCATGATAATAAATTATTAAATAGTGAGTGATTATTAACGCATGTTGATTAATTTTGATATGCTTATAATTTCAAGAAGACTGTATGTAAAGAAAGAAGTCCTTTAAAACAGCTAATCCCCCTATAGATATCGATATAGATATTTTCTTTTTTCACATTTTACGAGCATTATAAAAATATGGCTGATAAAAAAGCTCTTTGGAAACAAGTAAATTCATGCTAATCCCACATGGTGGGCATCGGACTGATTCTTTAACATTGTATTAGTTGAATTTTCTTTTAAATCTTATAATTTTAACAGAATAAGTTACTCAGAGACTCCAGAAATCTAGTCTTAATTATTAAAGTAAAATGCAATAAATAAATAAATAAGTGTTCTAGTAACAAATAAAGAAATAAAAAAAAACATGAAATGAATATGTGTTAATCCCACCATTTGCTATTTGCAGGATAGCTTCCTCTATCATAAAAGTGAATAGAGAAGCCTCTGGGGTTTGTGGAATACTATGGTACAATAAATATTTGCTTTTGTTAGCAGTTTTTCCCCAAGAAATCTTCTTTGGGATAGTGGGCATAATTGTTTTCTGTAAAAATAATACCTTGCAATAGATTTTAGCTGTGCAAATCACTCCAATTTCTAATGGAGATATACTTTTTATACCATAGCAATGAGGTTTCAGTGGGGAAAAAAACCTTCTGTTATCCTTAATTTGAATTCTGCTGCCTGTCATTTGCTCATTTAAAAGAAGGTGTTGATTGACATGTGGATATAGTGGGGAAAAAAACATATTTGGAGATGGAACAACTATTGCAGAATACCCATGGTGGAAGAAATATTATTCTTAGGAAGACAGCACTTACAGAACACTGTCAAAGAAGTGAGAGGCATAAAACTAAACAGTATTCTAAAACTGTATCAGCATAGCAAGGAAGGGGGAGAAAATCAAACTTTGTCTGAATCATTTAACTTTAAATTCGATCTAGAGTACAAGTAGTCCTTGATTTACAACCAAAATTGAGCCCAAAATTTCTCTTACTAAGTGAGACATTTGTTAAATTTACTGCCTTTCTTGCCACATTTGTTAAGTGAATCACTGTGGCTGTTAAATTAGTAACACGGTTGTTAAATGAATCTGGTTTCCCCGTTGACTTTGCTTGCCAGAAGGTCACAAAAGGTGACCTTCTGGCAAGGTCATGACCCTGGAACACTGCTCATGACCCTGGAACACTGTAACTGTCATAAATATGAATCAGTTGCCAAGTCTCTGAATTTCGATCATGTGACCATGGAGATGCTGCAAAGATTGTGTGAAAAATGGTCGTAAGTCACATTCTTCAATGCTGTTGTAACTTCGGTCATTAAATGAACTGTTGTAAGTTGAGGCCGACCTGTAGTATTTAAGATCAATGTTTTAAAGAGACATGCCATATTATCTAAAAGAAGCCGCTGCCTTTGGAAAAAGCAGCACACTGATTTAATTATATTTGGTGGCAAATCCAACAGATTTCAGTCAAAAAATGACATGAAGCTACAACAGGTTTTATTGAAAATTTTGACAGTACTAATTTGATTCCTTTCCCCATGTTTGGCACATTGTGGAAACTGTTGCTTATTTGCCTATTTGTTTTATTCTCTGTGACCTAAATCTCAGCTGCATTTTTGTGCCCCAGCGGCAGCATCATTTTCTTAAATCTGATTGATTATGAAGTGCTGTGATATCGTCTTTTGCGCCCTGCAATCAATAAGTAGGAAGGAGTAAGACAGAACCCCACACAAAGCATAATAGTAGTGTGAGCTGTAATCCAAAAATCCCATACATACAGTATTTACTGATAGTTGAGCCAACTCACTTTCCCTCAGTTATAATAAGATTGCAGTCTAGCCTTTTGGGATATTTTATTGAAGCACTTTCTTGGGGGGGGGGGAATTGTAAATTTAATCTTGCCTTATTGAATCACAACTTCATAACATGAATCCAAAAAGAGTTATATTAAAACCAGAGTAACCTTTCTAGTCTAATAACTCAGCTATTATGTTGCAGTGTAATCATCTAGAGGCATGTAAAAGTAATATTTTACAGCATGGATGTCAAACTTGCTATGTCATGTTGCCATCACGTGACATTTTGTGACATTTTTCCCCTTCGCAGACCTGGAGTGGGCATAGCCTGTGCATGACGCATCCGGCCCATAGGCCGCCAGTTTGACACCCTTGTTTTACAATATTACACTATATTCCCAAGTGGTCTACATAAAAGTAATCCCTATTAAATGTAATTCTTTCCAGTTCAAGTAAATATGGAACTGAGACTTTCTTGGGAATAAAATTGTGTTGTGAGTTTCTCTATAATATAATCTAACCATATGATAATGGTTAGATATATAATAATTCTCACACCATGCACATAAATAGGCAATAGCCTAATTTTATAGGCTATATTTTTCATCTCTTTTCTAGCCCCGAAATGATTAATACAAACTTAATAATTACCAGCTGGGAAGTTCACACTTCACATCTAGGAAGCACAAGTGCTTTCAACCATCAAGTAATTTAATAGTTAACATGCAGATTAAACAGCTCTTTCAGAGGCTAAGTTTAAAAAAGGATATTTAAATTAATTTTTAGGTCAGTATAATAATCCACAATGACTACTGTTATGAAAAGTCCATAGGCTATGTAAAAAAGAAACTGAAAAAAAATAAGCTAATACTAATAGTTATAGGTTCATGTTATACCATCACATCAGCATATAGTATAAAACCCACTATTTTTTGTGATGTCATATTGTTCTAGGAATGTACTGCTAGAAACTCTTGGCATAAAGAACCAGAAATGATGGAATGTATTCCCAATTCTTCCATTAAAGGTTCATTGCCGACACCTATGGCAAATGCTAAACTGTCTCAAAACAATTATGTGCCTCTTTGGAATGATATAAAAAAAGATTTACTAAGATGGGATAAATTGCAGCTATCACTATTGGGTAGAATCTCTGTGATTAAGATGAATGTTTTACCAAAGATGCTTTTTTTTGTTTCAGACTTCACCAATACTTGCAATGGATACTCCATTTAAACAATGGCAAATGGATATTTCCAAGTTTATATGGCAAGGGGAAAAACCAAGAATTAGATACAAACCATTGCAAGATGCTAAGGAAAGAGGAGGTCTGTGTTTACCAGATTTGAAATTGTATTTCAGTGCTTGTTGTTTGGTCTGGCTAAAATAGTGGATGAATCTCCAAAATAAGACGTTACTTGAATTAGAGGGCCATGAATTAAGATTTGGGTCGTAGGGCTATTTATGGTATGACAAGGTAAATGTTGATTTTAATAATCATTTTGTTAGATGTGCCATCCTAAGAGTTTGGAATAAATATAAAACAAGGTTCTCTGTGAAGATGCCTCTTTGGGTGTCCCCCGAGAAGCATTTCTTAGAAAAGAAATGGTGGCGAAGCTAGATTGGTGAACTATGGTCAAATAATATATTTCATTTATGTTGATCCTAACCTCAAATCTAAGGAGGAGTTAGAATTAGAAATATGTGTTTGAAAGATTTAAATTAGATAAAAAGAGTTTATGGATTTGATTTTGTGAAAAATGAATTAGAAATTTACTGCATGATAATGATGAACATATTATTGCTAAGGTCTATAAATTATTATTGAATTTGAATTTGAGAAATGAATATGTAAAGCATTGTATGATTCAGTGGACAAGGAACTTTGGATATAATATAATGTTTGAACAATGAGAGAATATGTGGATCTAAAATTTAACTGTGGGTCTAAATATGTGGGTCTAAAATTTAAACTAAATTATAATTTAAAAGAAAAAAATTATAAGATGATGTTATTGTTGGTATTTAACATTGGACAAGTTGTCAAGAATGTATAAAGGTATTTCGTTGGAAATGCAAATGTAAAGAAGGGGTCTTTTATCATTTATGATGGACATGTGACAAAGCAAAGAAATATTGGAACAGGATTTTTTTTAAAAAAATTGATTTATATGCCGCCCTTCTCCGGAGACTCAAGGCAGCTTACAATGCGCTAAGCAATATCCTTCATACTTTTGTATATTTTATACAAAGTCAGCTTATTGCCCCCACAAACTGGGTCCTCAATTTACCTACCTTAGAAAGGATGGAAGACTGAGTCAACCTTGAGCCTGGTGAGATTCGAACTTACAGGATTCATATCTTAATACAGAAGATTCTTAAAGTGAATATAAAGATAAAACCAGAGACCTTTCTTTTGGATTTAATGGAAAAAAATTTGGGACTTCGATATTACATACATGGATGGCAGCAAGTTTACTTTATGCACAAAAATGGAAGGATGCTTTGATTCTTACAATGAATGAGTGGCTGCAAAAGTTGATGGCGTTAGCAGAGATGGCCAAATAGACTGCTCTGATTAAAGAAAAGAACACAATTAATTTTGTTTCTACTTGGAAACCACTTTTGGACTTTGTGCTTGAGTGGGAAAAAATGAAACGTTGATTTTGGGTTTTGCTGATTAAATAGGTTTGTTGTTATATAAATGGCTAGTTTGTATTATTACATAAAAGTAAAAAGTTGAGGTTTGATGCTCAAGAGAACTGCCCCGTATTTGGTAGAATTCTTTATTCCAGAGCTCTGGCTTAGTTCTACTGCCTCCATTGGTCAATGAATATGAGATGTTTACATTACATCACTGAGCAGAAGTAGAAGTAGAAGTATGACCACTATTTTCCTGAATAGGGGGTCATTCTGTACTGATGAGTAATCAGAAAGTTAGGCACTTCGGTGTCATCAGCATTCTTCCTTAACCTAGTTCCTTCTAGAGCTGTTGAATTACAATTTCCATCATTCCTAATCAGTACAACTCTCAACTTCCATCATTCCCAGCTAGTAATGCATAGTTCATCTGCTCTTTATACATGGTCACTACTTTAAATATTCTTTTTTCCTTTCAGTGTGACTATGCATCCAAAGGGGTTATTTTTTCTGTTTAGTTCCTTGTCACGCATTAATAAATGAGTTCAATATCCTTCTGGATTGACTGTGAGGATGGAAGTGGGCACCACATTATGGCGGCATTCTTCCTTTCTTTGTGGTTGGTTGTCTTTATGTGGCGCTCAACATTCTCATCATACTGGGTCCATTAAAATCAGTATGCTGATGATCTCTAACTGTTTATCTTTACTCCAAGCCATTTGAGTGATGCTGTCAATAGCCTGTCAATAGCCTAGAATATGGAGGCTTCCCATTTCAGATTAGTACATAATCTGAGGACCACTTGAGGCTCACAGCTAATCCAGCATATCAGTTGTGCTTATTCCTAGATTGGGTCACCCAGTCACCTATGCATGAGTTGGGCAGCTGTAGAAATTTATTTAATAAATAATAAATAAAATAAATTGTGAAGACTTAATTCTAGTTATCTCACAAGAGAAGCCAGTTTGGTCTATTGTTAAGGTACCAGGCTAGAAATTAGGAGACTGTGAGTCCCACTTTAGGTATGAAAGCTGGCTGTGTGACTTTGGGCCAGTCACTTTTTCTCTCTAAACCTATAATGTTGACAACAAACCAGTTCGTAAATTCCTATTACTATCAGTGGATCAAAATGGTTGATCAAAAAATAAATTGAATCCTCCACTTGCAGAAAAATACTAGGAAGATGAAAAAAAGCAAATTACCTCACAAATGGATTAGTGCAATGTGCATTATTGGGGCTGTCTTTGCAGCTAGTCCAGAATGCAGCTGGTCCAGATTTCTTTCCTTCTTCCTTCCTTCCTTCCTTCTTTCTTTCTTTCTTTCTTTCTTTCTTTCCTTCTTTCTTTCTTTCTTTCTTTCTTTCTTTCTTTCTTTCTTTCTTTCTTAAATTTGTGTGCCACCCATCTTGTCTAGAATACAACCTCACAAGCAATAATAGGCATGCTGTGATACAGGTAGTCCTCATTTAGCAATTAACCTCAGACAGTGAGTATTCACAGTTATGACATTGATGGACAAAGTAATTTTGCAACCAATCCTCAGATTTAGTACCTTCACAGGTCTCCTAGGTCTTAAACTAAGTAGTCAAGGCCCTGTAGGATTTTTTTGCTTGGTCACACAATAATTTGTCTGGACACACATGATCACAAGAGCCCTGGCACATGTTTTGAATGTAGGGCTTCAAAAATCACTAAAATCACCCTTCAAACTGAAGTTGCAAAACTCAATTCCATTGCTTAAATATGTTAAATCTTTTTAAGTGGCTGGCTAGACACACATTTCTATTCCATATTGGAAAATATTTAATAGTTCATATTCCCCAACATTATAGATGAGATTTTATAAGAACATGATTTGAACAATTCTATGACTAAATTTGTTATTTATTTGTTAAATTTATATGCTGCATATCATGCTATCCAAATCAATTCTGGGTGGCTTATAATATAATATATATTGTATTTATATTTATAGAGATCCTTATAGAGAAAGACTGTATATACGTAGTACAAATACATTGAAGATACTGCTCTTTTATTACTTGAATATCAAGTTGAAGTTTTAGAAATTTCTAAGTAGAATCCACCATAAAATTGAAGATGTTTTAGAAAACAAAAATTAAATAGTCCCACTTTGTACAGGGAACCTGCTGGTTGGGATTAGAAGTACCACCTCTTATTTATGTTTAAATAAGTTGAAGATGGTTTAGTGAATTGTTGTAATGTTGACTATAGTATTTTTAAAGCAAAGTTGTGAAAGCTTCTGAAGAATAAGATTTTGAAAATTAAGCTGAATGACCTTCTTTATAAAAATACAAACTTTGGTTTTTATTATAGTGGTGCAGTTTGTGACCACTGAGGTTTTTGTAGTTGTCAAACATTTTCACAAAATGTGCAACGTGTCTGGAGGAACCCACAGTTCGGGGATATTTCAGAGGTGGAGCATATAGGCATTCCTCTGCCCCTACCCATTTAAGCCAATATGTTTTTGGATGAAAGACTACAGAACTTTTGCCAAGCTGAGAACTTTCTCTACAAATTTAAGACCAATGCCAAATGGAAAAAGGAAAACTTCGATCACATTCCAGTGTGCGGATATATGGTAGGAAAGGTTAAGAGTTAAAGGCATTTATTGTGTGCTGACTGTCAGGAAACTAGCTGAAAGTGAGAACCCTGGCAATCAAGAATATTGGGTTATTTCAGAACAACTCAGAGTGGAATAGAGAAATAAAACATGGTTTTATTTACAATACAATCGTTTCAAAATTAATGCTAACTGACTTTGAGTTGGATTTGTGTACTGATGATAAGCACGTTGTTGCTAGGATGATAAGATTTACTGAAAATGAACATGGAAGATTAATATGTCAAAGACTGTATGGGTAATGGGTAATTTTTTAATCTATAATATAATGCTTGATCAATGGGAGAATAAGGGTTAGGATAAAAGATGGACATTTACATTAAATTCTGGTTTTGAAAGACCATTTTTATAAGATACCATTATTATTTAACAACTGATAAATTGCCAAAGATGTATAAGGAAGCGCCAAATATATTTTGGAAATGTAATTAATGTGAAGGTACTTTCTATCATCTTGGTACATATGTAAGAAAGCTAGGAAATATTGGGATCAGGTATGTATTTTAATTCAGAGAATTCTTAAATGTCCAATTGAAACCAAAGGTTTCCCTTTTAGGTTTGAACAGACAGATTGAAGGAAAACCTGTGATTTTCTTTATTTGACAACAGTAGCAAGACTTTTGTTCAAAGAGAGATGGAAGGCTTACAAATCCCAACAATGGAAGAATGGTGAATTGGCTGAAATGGTAAAACTGACTACTCTGATTAAAGAAAAGACTTTGTCTAACTTTGTTTCTACTTAAAAACCACTTGTTGGATTTCTTGCTAGAAACTGAAAGAAATGAACATTCAGTTTTGGGATTTGACTATTAGAATGGTTTATGATTATAGAAATACTGTGTATTATTGATTTTACAGTATGAGTTCAATATATTTTATATGCGTTCTAAGAAAGTTAGAAGTTATTATTTTCCCCCTTTTCCTCTTCTTTTTCTTTCTTTTTGCAGTCCTGTTTTAGTCTTTTCTTTAACTTTTTATTTTCCTACCCTTCCTTTTTTTTTTGCTTTTTGTATTTCATCTTATTCTGAAACTCAGCATTATTTTTTTCAAAAGTTTTATTAACAAATTAGAGTTTCTTTGGAGCTATTCTGTGATCAAAGAAAGAAAATGTAGCCAGTTTTATGTGAAAAATTGCTTCACATAAATTTAAGAACAAATCCAAAAACTGTATATGCAGAATTCATTGCAATTTAGTCATTTGGAGTAATTAATCATCCTCATATATTACTTGATTTCTCTTTATTTGTTTTTAAGATTGTTCAGTAGTTCAGATTTAAAAGAAAATGTCCTTCTAATTATGTGGAGTATGTATGTAGCATTGGTTGCCAACTCTACCCCAAATATGTCTTATCCTGCCTGCCTGCCTGCCTGCATATCTATCCATCCATCCATCTATCTATCTATCATTTCCCACCTTTATTATTTTAACAAATAACTGAAAGTGGCAAATATATGCAATGCACCGTCCTTCTCCTATTTTCCCAACAACAACAAATCCTTTGAGGTGAGTTGGGTTGATGGAGAGTGACTGGGCCAAGATCACCCAGCTGGTTTCCATAGCTAAGATGGGACTTGAACTTGCAGTTTGTTGCTTTCTAACCTGGTACCTTAACCACTAGACCAAACTGACTCTTACTAAATATAACAAAATAAGTGATAATTGCAATTAAGAAGAGCAGTACCATGGTCCCAGGAAAATATGTAGCTGTTTCAAGTTGTTTCCCCTTGCAATCTGGAGTACTGTAACATGTGAATAAATATCCATGATAGTTTTCAGTCAAGAAACTTATAATATTAACATTCTGCCTCTTTAAATACTCTGATACATGAAGGCTCATTAATTTATTGATGTTATCACTTGATGACATGGTCTTAAAATGTTTCAACATTCCGAGTGTGAACGTATCCTCTCCAGTGATTTCAATATTATTGTCACAAGTGATATATCTGCAGTTATCTTCAATAGTCATGTAGGACTATGTCATTCTAGTTCATTAATTCATGTAAACAGCATATGACTGCTTAGATCTCTTATCCCGAAATTATCACATATTCAAGAATGCCTTTCTAAGTCAGTTTCTTTTAACGATGCAAAATTATTCAGGTTTAAATGTTAAAATCTTTTTAACAGAATGAGATGGAAAGATAAATATGCACCAGGCTAGCTTTACAGAAGAAGCAATGAAAGACTAGAGCATGTCTCTGCAATTCTCCTTCTTTCACATTCTTTCCAGCTATAATCAAGCATATAGTGCATTATAGCCTAACAAAATAAGCAGCACTCTGCATTTTCATTAATACAGCTATTTTATTATTCCTTAAAGGAAATGAATACCTAGAAGTGGCAGACCAGCATGATTCATGTAACCATTGAATGACTATTTTGATACCAAGTCTATGTAGTTATGGACAGAGGTACACTTACAGGAACTAAGAACTATTATGAATATAGAGTAATATGAAGTCCCATCTTGTTTAATCTGGGCACCTTCCACATGCATGGACTTCAACTCCCAGAATTCTGAACTGTTTCCATATTGGCTGGGGATTCTAGAAATGGAAGCCCACATTTGAGGGCATTCAAACTGGATAAGGCTGATACAGAAGAACCTAATATAAGTGCATTTTGGAAGAAGACAGATGCAGCTGGTTACTATGGCATTTGTTTCTACCACTGTGTCCACACCTTTAAATTGCTGCCAGCATTCTGCTAGTTTTATATTCACTGCATAACACTTATGTGCATTGGCACAGCAAAAAAGAGGAACAAGGGAAAAAATTGCATAAGAGGTCTGGCTCAAATTGAGGCATTTATTTGAGAAAATAGTATAAATAATAACATCTAAACTGGTGATGGGGCTTCCTAGTTTGTTTAAAATCCAGTTGTATCTCTCCAATTGCCTTATTATTTAGCACAGTTCCTACTGTACTCTTAACTAGTCACTATGATCACATTACTTGATAACATTCTGTAGGGTTATGCAAAAATCTGTACTTAAAAGCAAAGGTGATTCAGAGTGCATATAGGTGTACATGTAGCAGCTTCAGAGAGTAATGGTGTGATCTCAAGTGTTCCCAACATTCATGTCCACATATGTAGCAGACCGCATTTTGCCCTTCAATATAAAAATCTCTAACGCCAATATTTTCACTGGCAATATTTTCCCTTCTTAGAAGATTACATGGAATGTTGGCATGCAACTTTATTTACACATTTACCAGTTGAGTTTACTTTACCAATTTGTAACAAACTCTACCTCATATTTTTCCCAAAGAGAGGCCCGTGATTGGCTTGGAGAGAGAAATATATTTCAAAACATTTGATGTAAAGTGCACTTTTTCAATGAATAGTAAGGAATGTCAGAACAGTTTTTCTTCCAGCTCCCACAACAATGACCAGATTAATTAGCAACTACTTGGATCATGTTTTGAATGGTATATAACATCATGTGTATGAAAGCACCATAATATGCACTGGGATGTGTGAATTGACCTTTGGACCCAGACCTTCAGATAAACAAAGCGCTGGTCAATCCCTTTCCAAATCACACAACAATGCAGCGGATGTTAGGCTAAAGATCTGCTTTCATATGAAAGAGGAATCAACATCGTAATTCAGTAACAGATGTATTATTTTGAAGCTAGTTATACAATCATAAGATACAAATAACTGTAATCCCAAATACACAGGATTTTTGGTAATTCAGAGTATTTCCTTTCCAGGTACATTACACTTGACCTTAAGGGCTAAGTGAAATAAAAACAGAACTACTCTGTCACAGCTTCTTCAGCTTTGAGTCTGCAAGAATATCTGTGTGGATATTTTTCTTTGATAAGTATGCATAGATTTTTCTCATTCTCCGATTCTTGAGTACAACAGTTCCTAAACTTTGCTCATCTCCAGTTACGGTAGATAATTTTGTCCTGTTTTGATAATGAGAGTGAGATTTGATAAATAAGAAAATAAATAAATAAATAAATAAAATATAAAGAAGCTATTGCTTTGCAATTCTATTCACTGAATTATTCAATCAAGTACACTTATGTGATGTTTTCATTTTCAGAGGATCTAAGTGGAAGATTTTAAAATGCATCTATAACTGTAGCTCCTTTAAAAATCCCAGTTTAATACTTATTTAATTTCAGCAGTGGAGCACTGCCAAATATAACTTGTAACTGTAATCAACTACATGTATAACACAAATGCTGACTTATTGTTATCTTTCAAGAACATCTTTGTTATTTGTTTCAAAAGAAAGAAAAAGTAGGAAAGTGATATTAAGCAGATGTTAGATGGGAGTTGTCAATCTTGTCTAAGGATGCAGGTGCTAATGTGTTATAATTATCCCTTCTGGCAGTTGATATTTAGGATTTTAGAGCCCACCTAGTCAATCACAGTTATAATTGTTAAGCTTCTTACATAGCTAATATGCTGGATAATAACGGGATGAAGATTTAATATTTGACTCTTCTATCAGTTATAGTTTCTTCTGATATACATTGCTAACGCAGAGATTCCTAGAGGTTAGGCACTTCACATGATTTGCAGCATAATGCATTTTTAAAAGTGCAAACTCAGATACCTTTTTAAAAATCTACATTTTTCTTTGTTACGGTAGTATGGTAAGCACATAAAAAAATTAAAAAACAGCATCAAGTCAAACTTGTCTCTAGGATTTGCATCCATACAATTTTTCTAACAATGTTAATGGAATAGTGTTACCATTGAAATTACCTTTCTCTGTGATGTTTTCTTAGTCATTCCTGTCTAGGTTACAGCCCTAGGATTAGGCAATCCTCATGTACACTAACAAGTGTCAACTTTGCTCAACTTCTGAGATCAGACAAGGGTCAGATAGGTGCTGCCACCTGCTGAGGCATAACAATACATCTTTATGTTTATTTAAGATAATTGGCTACAATCCTATTTTCATACCATTTTTAACTGCAGAATTTCATGGCATTTGAAATACTACAACAAATAAAACTCTTCTATAAAACTCATATCTTGCCAGAAAGGGTATATTCCACTATACAATGTTACTTACATAGCATATAGAAAGCAATTGCATACTAAATTAGTATATGAATGAAGGCAAATATACATGTCCCGGAATAATTGCAGGATCCAATCTGGGTCGGTCATCAGCACCAGAGGTTTACTCTTCCAAGATTCAGACTCATACTGGAGCCCATCCTCAGGGAACTTCCCTCTACCAGAATGTAAATACACCTGCCATATATCAAAAATATTCAGAAGTAGTAGAATGCAGCTTCCAAGATCTACAAGTGAGCATCGCCCACCACTCAGAGGCTACCATGTAAGGACAAATCATACATTGCAAAGATCTTTGGAGGTGGGAGATATTTCTAATGTAATCTACCAGATTCCATGCATTGATTTCCCCGTGACTATGTGGGACAGATGGGAAGGAAGCTAACCACCAGATTGCAAGAACACAAGCGAACAGTCACATGAGGAGTGCTGATTTACCATCAGCTGATCAGGTACTTAGGAGCCGAGGTCTTGGCAACAAGGAAACAACAGCCAATGATTTAATAGCTGGCCATCAATACCCTAATCAACCAATAAGAAGCCACACCCAGCCAAGTACCATATAAATATGACATATAGAATAACCCAAAACACACATTCCAGTAGAGAGAGGTTCCTTGAGGATGGACTCCAGCATGAGTCCAAAAGTTTGGAAGACTAAACTGATCCAGATTGGATCTTATAAATTAGTGTAACTGATTATAGCATAATGATTAGTGTTAATTATGATCAATACTGCCCGGCAGTACTCTCCTGAATGGAAGGCCAGAGTTTTTTTTAATCCTGTCTTGAGATACCAAGAACTAAACCTGGCCCTTCAGCATTTTACGGCTGAAATATTTTGTTGTGGATAACTGCTAGCTAAGCAGTACCTAAATCAAAGTTATTATATATCATTATAGTGAAGAATTGTAAGTTAATGTGTTTTTGCAGGCAATATTTTTACTTGCCAACTTGCCAATTTTTAGATTTCACTCAAGTTAGGCACATTTGGTGATGACATCACCAAATATGTTATCCTATCCTACTTAAGCAGCAAGAATATGAGAGAAACAACCCAAGTGAGTGTTTTATCCTATTAAACACTAGGGGTTTTGATCTAAGAAAGTAAGCCAGGATCTCTGTCTTATCATTTCTATTCTGTCTTCTCCAATATAAAAGTTGATAGGCCATTTTTCTTACCTTCAGTAATTGTTGAAGTGAAATCAAGAGTATACTCATTACTGTTAATGGTTGGATGACTCTAGAAAATGCTATAAGTCACTAAGAAAATGACTTTAGATATTCCCTTTCAGCCTATTTCTTACAGGAAGCATATTTTCTTCGCTTTCTCTTTCACTATGAAAACAACATGCTCAGAGATGATATGGTAGTTTTTATTATAGTATTAAACTTTCTAAATAAACTTATATTGTTCTTTTAAAGAGTCTTATGCATCTGTCTTGGGAATTTTTTTTAATGAGCTTAGTTCTGTTCATACACATATGTTCTGCTAAAACCAGTTGCTGAACTAGAGGATTCCAGCCAGGCTATCTCATTCTTTCTCCTATACGTAGTCTTTACTCACTCACCGGCTAGGTTTCACATGGCAAAAGTAATCAGGTTCTGATGTGATAAAGTTGTTTGGCCAGAGTCCAAAGAGGTATTTTAGCATTCTTGGGCATATCACTAAGATACTTCTCTCTCCTTTAGCATGCTTGTTGAAGTCATGTCCTAGCATAAACTACTTTTCAAATGCTCTGACAGAACCCTCTTTAAAAAATTTGGGGAGAAATACAACTGTATAGACATGACATTTATTTCAACAGATATTTGGCAAGAGAAGTTTTTAAATAATTGTACCAGGGGTGAAAGCCAGCAGGTTCTGACAGGTTCTGGAGAACCGGCAGTGGAAATTTTGAGTAGTTCAGAGAACCGGCAAATACCACCTCTGGCTGGCCCCAAAGTGGTGTGGGAATGGAGATTTTGCAGTATCCTTCCTCTGGAGTGGGGTGGGAATGGAGATTTTACAGTATCCTTCCCCTGCCATGCCCACCAAGCCACACCCACCAAGCCACACCATGCCCACCAAGCCACGCCCACAGAACTGGTAGTAAGAAAATTTGGTTTTCACCACTGAATTGTACCCACAAGATTTTAGGTTTTCTTGTTTTACTTATATATTTATCCCATCTTCTTTCTGTCATAGAACTCGATCTCACATTCATGGCATATGATTCAGCAGATCTAGGCTTGATTAACTCTATGTAGTAAACTATAGATCTGTCATTGTAAAAGAAGGAAATTCTCATTTCAGCAGGAAGCTTTCATATGTGGCAATGTAAAAGGTAATAAAATAGGGATTTGGAAGATAGAAGAAGTTAAGTGGACAGTTTTGTTATATAAAGGTAGTCATGCCTAAAGTTGTTCATATAGTAAAGAGAAGCTTCAGTACAAATATAGAAACTAGTTTGTACTAAGTAGAAAAAAAGGCAATTTAACTGAATCATCTTCTTTTCAGGCAAACTGGCAAGACTACAAATAAGATTGGAAAATGTTTCTTCTGTGAAAGCCACACTTACAATCTTCAAAACAATGTTACATGTTAAGTAATCCGTGACGCTTCCAGCAGACAGCATTCTAGTTTCAAGAGGATCCTGCTCAGTATTTCAATGGAAATGCCAGAAACATTGACCATGTGGAACGTTAAGGATTGGAAGTAAAACAAATGGGACTGGACTATGTCATTTTGCAATAAAACACCAAATCATGTAATAGGCTCTTTTAAGATATTTGCAAGTTTCAAGTTTTTAAATGAAATGCTTTTACCACAGACAGTAAACAGGCTAATCCATTATTTGCCTCATAATAAAAACAGAGCAGCTTTGCTGTTTAAAAGCAAATTATATTAATACGCAATTAATCCTCTCCCAGTATTATGCCAGCCTTTTCTAATAAATACTAATATCAATGAAAAAATCATATACACAGGAAACAATAGAAGATATAGGGCAGATTGGAGGATACATCATCAGGTACACAAATAGAATAGAACAGAATCACAAATAGAATAACAATAGAATTGGAAGGAACGTTGAAGGTCTTCAAGTCCAACTCCCTGCTTAGGCAGGAAACCAGGTGTCAAACTTGATTGTGTCACGTGATGTCACATGACATGGCATATTGCGACGTTTTTAACCTTTGCAGAGCTGGGGTGGGTGTGGCCACCAGTTTGACACCCTTGCCCTATACCATTTCAGACACACGTGACAATTTCTGTTAATTTATAATGCACGCACACACACGAGCTTCAATGCAGGACTTTATTATTCAGAGTGAGGATGTGGTGAAAGGTTCAGTTCAGAGACGTAATATCAGTATACTCTGCCCATGGCTCAAGGCTGATTCAGCCTTCAAACCTTCCAAGGTTGGTAAAATGTTGGGGGCAATATGCTGACATTTATAAACTACTGATAGAGTGCTGTAAAGCATTATGAAGAGTTATATATGTCTACATGTTATTGCTATTGCTTAGGACACCACTCTGATCTGATATTTGTCCCAGGTGTGAAAGGGAGAATCTCTTAGAAAGGAGAAACTGAAATTGTTCCGTTTGTCATGGCCAGATCATCATGAAGTTCAGTTTCACAGCATCAATTACTACTGCAAGAGTAGAGGATCAGTTAGAATAACTATTTCCTGGAAACTGCCTGCTAAGCCTGACAATCTTATCAAGATTTTGGGATCTCTATAAACAAAATGATAAAATAATCTCAGAATGCTCTCTCCATTATGGAAGAAAACATACTCTAAGATTTTGGTAGCTCTTCTTTGCCGAGTTCATTCAAGTATCAAATGAGCACAGCTTTTCAGAGCAGTGTGAAGTTTGTTATTATCTATTTCAGTATTTGGAACTGTTGGAAGTCTGCTATACTGCTACGACCTTTAAAATAAAAACACTCATTTCCTATCACTTTAATACAAGGTTGATGCACATCCTCTTGAAGCAAATTATGTGCCATACCTAATGTTGTGGCATTCATTTCTATGTATACTGTACCAAGAACCTCCTAGAAGGGGCGTTGGTCCTACCTGAGACGCACCTTCTCGTTGGGTGGAGACAGCAGCCAGCATGGGTTGTTCCAGCCATTCAGATTGAAGGACTGAGTCTGACATAGATCTTAAATCCCACCTATGTTGCTGGGCAGACCCAGCTTTGGCGAAGGACAAAAAGACAGACTCGGCGTGTGGGAGAATAGGAAAAAAGGTAAGTAACACAGAGAAACCAGCCATTACCAGACTGGAGAAGGGAGGGTCTGGCTGCTATCTCCACCCAACGAGAAGGTGCGTCTCAGGTAGGACCAACGCCCCTTCTCCATAATGGGTGGAGACAGCAGCCAGCATGGGACGTACCCAAGTTCACAGTCCCTAAGGACGGGGGGGACCAGTCTGGTCCGTAGAACCCTCTCCCGGTAGGACCCTCTAGCACTCGACGACCGAATGCGGCATCCGCCGATGCAAACTTGTCCAGTTTGTAATGATGAATAAATGGTGATGGTGAAGACCAAGTAGCCACCCTGCAAATTTCCAGTAAGGAGGCCTGAGTGACCCAAGCTGCTGACATCGCCGTACTGCGGGTCCAATGTGCCGTCACACGAGGGGGCCTGGGCAATGAGCGAAGGTCGTAAGCTGAAGCAATAGTTTGCCGAAACCAGCGGCCAATAGTGGAGGAGGACACCTTAGACCCCAGGGAAGCGGGCAAAAAGGAGACAAATAAGGCTTCCGTGCGACGAATCGAAGAGGTCCGTTTCAAATACACTTGAAGTGCCCACCAAACATCCAACGTGTGCCACTTGCGCTCCCGGGGATGGACGGGATACGGACAGAAGTCAGGCAGGATCAGTTCCTGCAGTCGGTGAAAGGTCGTGTTGACTTTAGGCACAAAGGTCGGATCCAACCTGAGAACCACCCGGTCCGAATGGAATACACAGAGGCCCGGGCGGGTGGAGAGAGCTGAGATCTCTGAAATTCGGCACACCGAAGTTATGGCGACTAAGAAGGAGACTTTACACGATAGCAAACGTAGACTCATCAATCGAAGAGGTTCGTACGGAGGACCTGTTAAAGAGTTTAATACCAGTGAAAGGTCCCACGTAGGGTAGCGATGGAGAACCGGAGGACACAAATTCGCAGCCCCATGTAAAAAACGTTGATTTAGAGGATGTTGGGCCAAAGAAGTTAAGTTGCCGCAAGTAAGGACCAACGAGATAGCTGCCACCTGTCTCCGCAAGGTGTTGGGGGAGAGGCCTTTGGCCAAGCCGGCTTGAAGAAAAACTAGAACATTCACAATCGTCTCCTGCAGAGCGGGGGATCCAGTTTTGCTCACACCAACCACAAAAGGCACGCCAAGTGGCCGAATAGATCCGGTCCATTGAAGGCCGGCGAGAAGCTTGAATCGTACGGACCACATCTATAGGAATGTTAGCGCCAGTCAGCGCGCACCACTCAACTGCCAAGCGGTCAGATTGAGCCAGGAGAGATCCGGATGTTGCAGGTCCCTTGCGTTAGAACGTCCGCTTCCTGGGGAAGGCGCCATGAGGGGGCGACAGACAAGGAGACTAGGTCCGCAAACCAGGGCCTCCGAGGCCATTGGGGGGCCACAAGGATCACCTCCGCACGTTCCAGCAACAGTTTCCGAATGACCTTGGCCAACAGAGGGATCGGAGGAAACACATACAGCAGTCCCGAGGGCCAAGGGGACCGAAGAGCGTCGATGGCCTCCGCCCGTAGAGATGGATAACGGGCAAAGAAACGAGGGAGCTGAGCGTTCTCCGGGGTCGCAAATAGATCGACCTCCGGAAGACCGTAGCGATCTGTCAGGGACCGGAAGATCCGAGGGTGGAGCCGCCACTCCGCGTGGTCTATCTGCTGGTGACTCAACCAGTCCGCCTGTCTGTTGGCCGTCCCGGAGATGTGTTCCGCCCTTATCGAGGCCAGATGACGTTCCGACCAGAGCCCCAACTTCATGGCAACCACCATCAGAGTGTTGGATCGCGTGCCCCCGAGGCGATTGATGTGCGCCTTCGCAGTCATATTGTCCGTGAGGACTAAAACGTGGGAGCCAGTCAGAAGGTGACGGAAGGAGCATAGCGCCAGAAACACCGCCTGCAACTCCAACCAGTTGATCGGTCTGCAAGCATCGGCGGAAGTCCACAGGCCCTGGGCCATCTGTCCTTGGCAATGAGCCACCCAACCTTGAAGGCTGGCATCCGAAGTCACAATTCGCTGAGGCTCGAGAAAAAGGCAGCCTGCTGAAATCACCGACAAGCGCCACCAACTGAGAGATCTGTGAACCTTGAGAGGTACCGGAACCTTGAAGGAGGAAGTCCCCTTGCCTGCCTTCTGCAACGGCAAAAGAAACCATTGAAGCTCACGGGAGTGAAGCTGAGCCCAAGGGACAATAGAAATAATGGAGATCATTTTTCCTAAAAGCTGAGATAAAACATAGGGAGAAACAGAGCGGGAGCTCTCAACTTTGGTTACTCTTAAACTATCCTGACGTTCTTGCGAGAGAAACACCTTTCCAGCCTCAGAATCTATCAACGCACCCAAGTGTACCAAATGTGTCGAAGGAGTAAGGTGACTCTTGTCCGTATTAACGGAGAAGCCATGGGAGGCTAGCACCTGTACAGTAGTACGCACGTCAAGTGCTGCTTGCTGAGGGGAGGAAGACAAAATTAAAATGTCATCCAGGTAACACTGGAGACGAATGGCCCGGGCTCGAAGGGAAGCAGCCAAAGCTGCCAAGACCTTGGTAAAGGTCCGGGGGGCCGAGGAGAGGCCAAAAGGGAGGACCCTATACTGGTAATGGGAACCCTGATAATAAAAGCGGAGAAACCTTCTGTGGGAAGGAAGGATCGGGATATGGAGATAGGCCTCTGTCAAATCGATGGAAGAGAGGAGATCGCCCCTCCGAATGCCGTCAAGTATTGTTCTCAAAGACTGCATTTTAAATTTCCGGTAAATGACATACCGGTTCAGACGCTTAAGATCTAGAATAGGCTGCCACCCCCCCCGATGACTTAGGTACTAAAAAGACCCGGGAGTAAAATCCCTTGCCTTCCTGACCATCCGGGACTTTTTGAATTGCTTTGATGGAAAGAAGGTGTCGTACTGCCGAGTTCATAAGAGAACGTTTAGAGGAAGAACTCGAAGACGGACAGCAGACAAAGGACACTGGGGGAGCGGAGACAAATTTGATGGCCAACCCAGATCGTAAGGTGGCCAGGACCCACTGATCAGATGTTGAACGTTCCAAGAGGTGGACAAAGAGGGCCAATCTGCCACCAATGGGAGGGTCCGGAATGCAGCTAACGGCGGCGTCGGAAAGAGCGACCTCCTCCCCCCTGAAAGGGCCATTTGGACAGAAAAGGCCTACCTCTGGAAGGTCTATCCTGAAAAACACAGGGCCTGGTGTTGAAAGATCCCTGCTGTCTAGGGGAGGTAAAGGAAGTACTAGGCCCATCTAACCCCCGTGCGTGGGGACGAGAAGGGTAAGGAGCAAATCTAGAATCTCCTCTATGGTATGCAGCCGGCAGGACTTTCCGTTTATCCCTCGTTTCCATGAGGAAAGCGTCCAGAGGCTCGCCAAATAATTTGGAACCCGTAAAAGGAACCGATGCCAGGTGCCACTTATGGCGGGTATCTGCCTGCCAATGGCGAAGCCAAACCAACCGGCGTGCCACAACCGAGGAAGCCAGGGATTTAGCCGCAAAACGTGCTGCATGGAGAGTGGCATCTGCGGAAAACTGCAGGGACGCTATGATTTTGTTTAAGTCCTGCTTCACACGGACATCCTCAGACGTCAAATTGTCCTGCAACTGATGAAGCCAGAGCAATGTGGTCCGATTAAAGAAAGAGGCGGTAGACGCCGAACGGACGGCCCAAGCCGCCCCTTGAAAGGCACGTTGTAAAACTTGGTCAGAACGGCGTTCCTCCGGATGTAGACCCTCATCGGGATGGCCGGGGGCAGCGGCATTCGGGAGCAGCGCAGCCACTGGAGCGTCAATGGAAGGAATGTCAAGTAATGAAGCAAGGTCAGGAGCGACATTAAAGTTCCGTCGGTCAACAGCCGAAGGGGCAGGCGAGGCCCCAGGACTACTCCACTGCTTCCTTATAACATCCAGAAACAAGGGCGGGGTAGGTACAATGTCCACCGGCTTTGCCAGTTCAGCAAACAAAGGGTTTAACGCCCCCGAAGAGCTCGGAGCGGGCGACTGTGCCGGTGTAGATGAACCAAAGCCAGCGGTGTTCACAGCTTTGAACAACAGAGACTTGAACAAGGACTGCGGGAAAAGGCCGGTGAAGGCAGGCTGGTCTGGGGGAAGACCCTCATCCTCTGAAAGGTCAAAGTCCTGAAGGTCCATGTCCGGCGCTGATGAAGAATGAGACCCCGCCGATGATACGGGAGAAGCCGGGGCGTCCTCTGATCGGGCCTCCCCTTGGCAGGAGACAGATCGAACCGAGCGAGCCCCGGATGATACTGATGGTGCCCTGCTGACCGGACGAGACTGAGCCGCGAGTGATTGTTGCACGGCCGCTGCAATGAAACGTTGAAGCTGCTCTGGAGATAAGATACCCGCAGCTTGAGGTACGCCTGAGTCAGGGACCGCCGGAGGAGGTGCAGGAGCTGGATCATGTGGAGCAGCCACAGGAGGAGCAGGGGCAGGCTCAGATGAAGATGGAGTCACGGTGGGAGCTGGGGCCACAGAGGAGCACTCAGGAGCTGGAGTGTCGGTTGAGGAGCCCCACAGCATGTCTGTTCATATAACGACTGGGCAATCTTTCAGCGATGCCTGGTCTGATTGAGTCACGGCCAGGTCCAGAACAGCCCCACACTCAGAAGCGGGCACAGCCATGTTTGTGGCCTTGGAGCCGCTAGTAGCCTTAGCGCAAATTTTCTGCAACACCTTGTCACGACAACGTTCTGCCTTTGAAGGGACAGAATGACCAGACGCCCTGTGGATAGGGCGCGAAGAAGCGGCCTTGGGTAAGGTGGCAGCAGAGGCGTCCGCAGCCGAGGAGGCCGCTGTGGACGAACTGGAGGCCCTCTGGCCATGTTTAGACTTGTGCAGGCTCTTGGGCATGCTTAAACGTCAGGTACTCTCAGGAGTCAACAAGAGAACCAAGTTGGGGGGGGAGCGCGAAACTCCACACAAAGCACTCAGAAGAGTGTAAAAGGGAGAGGCAGGAGACACCCTCAATCCCTGTATGCAGAGGCGCTGTGACAAGCCGGGCAAAGGCCAGCAGTCGCTAGCACAGAGCGTAAAACAACTCCACCAACTGACAGCCCCAGGAACGTGGCCAGGCAGGAGAAACTAGGGCTGCAATGCCTGCAGGCTTTACTGCCAAACACGCTGTGACGGGAGCGCGAAGCTCCACAAACAAACAGGCTCAAACGGCGTTATAGGAAGGGAGCGCGAAGCTCCACCAATCACAAGCGCCAGGCTCCAGGAGGCGCGAATTTGCAATGGCCGGTAAAGAATGAGGCGGAGCTCAAAGCGTAATGGCGATGGGAGCGCGAGACTCCACGGAGCACAGTTCGTCAATCCAGATGCTGGCAAGGGGAGCGCGAAGCTCCGCTGCTGGTAAAGACCACCGCCGCCACTTTAATTATGTCCAGCTGGTCGTCGGCATCAATAAGGAGGAAAAAGCCCCCCCCGCCGAGCTGCTGAAGAGTTTAAGCATTGCGAACAAACGGCAAAGGCTGAAAACCGCAGAGGAGCAACGGCGAGGGGAAAATGGTGGCAATGGCGGTGAAACGAAGTCCGGTGTGGCTCCCTCGACGAACCAACAGTAGACTCTTAGTAAAGAAGCACGAAGCTCAGTAGAAAAAAACAGGCACACCCACACAAAAAGGGAAAGTCCCAGGGAAACTAATACTAAGAGACTAGTAAGCAGTTCAGACGCGAGGGTGAAGGGAAAACCCCTCAGAAGCGGATAACCGCTCCTGAGGAACAGTCTTACTGTCAACGCTGTAAACGAAGTCCAGAGGCAAAGTCCAAATCACAATCCAAGGTCAACCATAAAATCCAGCAGAATAAAAGGGTATAGGAGGAAAAGAGGCAGAGAAAAACGAACAGAGAAATTCTCCAAATTGCCAGAGAGACAGTCCCACACGCCTGTCCAGACTGAAGGACTGAGTCAAAGCTGGGTCTGCCCGGCAACATAGGCAGGATTTAAGATCTATGTCAGACTCAGTCCTTCAATCTGAATGGCTGGAACAACCCATGCTGGCTGCTGTCTCCACCCATTATGGAGAATAGCCCCATAGGGAAATATGCAGCAAATAAATTTAATAATAATAATCAGAAATATTTCTACCAATCCATCAATGGAGAGCCTACAGTAAGTCTCTCCATTGCAAATTATAGGCAGAATCTTCAATTTCAATCTAATCAGAAATATTTCTCCCACTCCATTAAGGGAGAGACTGCAATGAATAAGTCAGCATCTAATAAGGAAGAAACAGTGCAGTTTGGGGTGAAGATATGGGATAACCGAAAGAAATATAACAAGAATACAGCTTGGTTAAAAGACAACATACTGCAAGGAGGTGAAATTGAAGAGTGGCTAACATCTGGCAAAATCTACCTGATAATGAAAAATCCAGCAAAAGGGGCAGCATCAGGCAACTGCAGGCAAATTACTTGCTTACCAACAACTTTTAAATTGTTAATTGGTATGATAGCTGAGGCAGTCCAACAACAGAAAGGAAACCACCCAATTGGAATATCTCCAAGAAATACCATTTGCCTGCAAGCAAGAACTGGTGGGACCATAAAATAGAGAAAGTAATAGAAAATACAGAATCTAAATTGCTCTGGGATTTTAGAATTCAAACAGACAGACACTTGCTGCATAATATCGCAGACTTAGCAATTGCCTATAAGAAAGACAAGAAAGTTTGGATAATGCACATGGCAATACTGGAGACAGCAGAATAGAAGACAAGGAACTAGTGAAGATAACTAAATACAAAGACCTGCAAATAGAAATAGAATGACTGTGGCAAAAGAAGACAAAAGTAGTCCCAAAAGTAATAGGTGCCTTAGATGCAATCCTGAAACAATTGGAGCACCACTTGAATACCATTGGCACTGAAAAATTCACCATTCATCAATTATAAAAAGCAGCTTTACTTGGATCACCTTACATCCTGCAACAGTACCTCTAACATCATAAAACATCAACATCTGCCTATCCCAGGGACTTGGTAAGGACTTGATAGGCGGATAAAAATGATGATGATGATGATGATAATAATAATAACAACAACAACAACAACAACAACATCATGCTATGTCGATATCACTCAGTGATACTTTCATTATGAGGACAGAAACACTGACCTGGTTGCTAGTTGGATTAAATTAATCCAAATTAAATAAAGTTAAATCATTTTTAAGGGGACAAAATTGGCTTATAATACTCTTAAGAGCTTAGGATCAGTTTAACTGGGGAGTCAGATTACTCTCTTGTAAACTTGCTGGTACTCTTTTAGCTGTCCTCCTCTTGTAGACAACATTCTCTATAATATGTGATACAAATTTCTGTTGGAGATTAGGCAGATACTTCTATGGATTATGTTTGCTGATAATTAACATTTGTCCAGGCCTTCCTTTGATTTTGTCAAATGCTGAGGAAATTAGCAGATTTAGGCAGTTCAGATGAGTATAAAACTTACTGCAAGCTTAAGGTCTCTACAAGAATCTGAACTACTAATGGTCAAGTTAGTAATTAAGATGAGAAAGGAATTCAGTGTGGGCTGGACTTAGATCTCTTATGGGCATGAAGGGACTCATAATTGATGATGCATTTGATCGCCTCCCTTGGGCTCATCTCCTACAGATTCTCTCTCTATTCATTCACCTGTTTATTGTACTTTTCTAAATAACTATTCTTTAGGAATATGCCAAGCATATCAATGCATTTCAAATTCAAAACTTCCTGCTTTGAGTGTATTGTGCACATGTTGAAAGTATTTTGAAAGAACAGTGTTTCTGACTGTTCCAGAGGAGAGCTATTTCAATGCACTTCCAAAATCTTGTAAGTAATCTATTTTGTATTCTGAGTTTTATGAATTCCAAGTAATTTGATTCATATGTTTTGCATATCACTACTGTATTAAAAGTTACATATAAAAACTGATAATAAATGAAATGAATATTTTAGATGTCTTATTAAAATCTGAATTTCACTAGACAAAGCATTATAAAGAACAGAGGCAGGGTGCTATATCATTTTATAACAAGAAAAGAACTTTTATATACAAACACCCAGATACCAGCCAATTACTTAGTCAATATGTCTATCAAGTTGATTTTATTTGCCAACCAGTTGAAATCTCCACTGAACTTATACAAACACTTATAATTCCAAGATTTACAAGAAATCACTTTTAAAGCAGTAGATTTCAAAATTTGACCAGAATCCATCATTGCTTGTTGTCGTCTACTAACAAAGCGGTGTTTAGAAGATATTCTTTATAGGAATCAAATGAATCTTTAACTTTTTCTTCCTTTACATGGGTAGAATACACATACTCCCACATATAAACTTCCAGCATCTCTATTCTTCATCCATATTCACATAAACAGAAAAAAACCTCCCACACAAAAACTTTTTATTATCCTCAAGAGAGTTAAAGAGATTTAGCTATCCCATTGATTGATTGTTTTCCTACATTCTTTCCTGCTTTCTTTAATGCATTGTTCACATTTTGATTTTATCCTTTTTTGTTGTTATTTGTCTATATTTTTTCTGTTTTGCTATCTAAATAGCTGAAAATACAATTTTTCTAAATTAATATTAAGATAAGAAATGTCCTCTCTAATATTTAAGATGAAACTATTGAAGGCTTCTAGCTGATTAGCAAATGAATGATAGCAATAGCACTTAGACGTATATACCACCCCATAGTACTTTACAGTACTACCTGGGCAGTTTACAATGTTGGTATATTGCCCCCAACAATCTGAGTCCTAATTTTATCAACCTTTGAGGGATGGATGGCTGAGTCAATCTTGAGCCCATCAGAATTATGCATGCTACCTGCTAAATTGCAATCACCACATGTTCAATGCAATGTTTAGAGGAAACCCATAAATCTGCTTGATTGTAAGCCTACTGTCTTGTGACTTGGGACCATCTCACTGGTGTCATGAATTACATGGATAGCTATAGTTGCATTTAAGCTGATATGAACACATCTTGAATTTAGAGCTGATGCCTGAGTGTGTAGAGCTTGGGATAGAAAGAGAAAAGGCTGTATCTGTGATTTAGTTCTCTACTTGGAACTAAAGTACTTAAAACCATCATGCACACAGAGCTGTAGTCTTCTGTAAGTATTTTTTGGTCAATAAAAAAGCAAAATCTAGAAACATTTGAAAGAAATAAATTGGAATGGAACCATTTACCATCTTTAACAACTGCCTACCCTCAATCTCTCAAAGGAGCCATGATGATGCAGTGGCTAGAATGCAGTATTGCAGCCAAATTCTGCTGAGTGCCAACTGTCAGCAGTTTGACAGGTTGAGTCTCATTGGCTCAAGGTTGACTCAACTGTCCATCCTTCTGAGGATGGCAAAATGAGGACCCAGATTGTTGTGGGCAGTATGCTGACACTGTAAACCACCTAGAGAGGACTGTAAAATATTGTGAAGCAGTATATAAATCTAAGTGCTATTGCTATAAGCCAGACACATTCTTAGGAAATAAACTGCAGGGTTAAACTGCAGGTAAGAAAGAAAGTTGCAAAATAATAGCGAAGGAATGGAGAAGGTTGAGGATGACTTATGCCAGGATTGAGGTGATGTTCAATAATAAAAAGAAAATAAGGAAAAAGAAGAAGAAAAGGGACATTAATGAGAAATAATAAGAAAAAGTAGGAAATCAAGATCAGGCAGAAAATTGTTCAAGTGGAAGAAAAGGTAAAATGGAGAGATGGGGATATAAGAAGTTGAACTACTGGCAGGAATAGGAATGTTTACACAGGCTGTAAATGAATATAATAGGAAAAATAGGGAGGGGACTCTGGGTTTATAGCATTTTAGGGGAAATGTGACTTTGGAAGACGCATCCAACAAGTGAAATATGTTACTCTTATAGTTGCTTTTTTATGTAGGATGAGAGAAAGTTGGTGATACTGAATGAATAATGAATTCAAATTAATAGGTTTGTGTTTTGAGGGCCACATTCCATCTCTGCCTTGAATAAATATGGTTTGGGAAATTGCTAGATGTTCATCTCTCTTGTCTGTAAACTGGCCATATTATACTGATTACAGCTATTGATGCCTATATTACATTCTCAAAACCCTAGATGTTTCCAAAAATGTGTTTTAGAAGGACAAAAAAAAAACAGAATCTTGGAGTGAAAGGTGTAGATCAAAAATAACTTGGTTTTCAATTATCAGGATCACCTAGCCACTTTTAGTTGGTACTTCAGTAGAGTCGTTTACTTTCTTCTTAGCTTCATATAAAAACATTTTGGATGGCCTGACCTTCATTTACAGAAATCCTGCAGGGAAAGGGTTTGAAGAAGGATGTGCATTGCATTGACCCATTCTGCTCCCTTTGAGTCCTTCCAAAATGTCAGCTGTGTTTCCATACATATACAATGCCATCCATTATAATGATGAAATGTGGGTTACTATATAAATGAAAGTCGAAGGCCACAAAGTGTTTCTGAAAGCACTTTTTATAATAGACATAGGCATGGATACTTAAGTAGAAAAATATCATTTGGCCACATTTTTAAAAATCAGTGGTTTTTAAAAAAATATGTTTTAATTATTCAACTGTAATCATGTAGGTATCGGATCTATTAAGTAAGAATAGCCAACTGTAGTAGAAATAACTAAGTAATTGTCTCTTTAAATTTAAAAAAAAATTAAAATGCTCCACAAAAAATGGTCAGATTTGTATAGACTCCAAATCCCCTCTGTTTAAACAGAGTGATTAATATCAGCTCCTGTAGGAAATTAAATTCAGGGAAGAACAGTAATATGCAGATATGCAGATTTCTAGGCGGAATGGCTAGCCCTGGGTAACGGAGTCAGGTTGATTAATCTGCATCCACAGAATACAAAATGAAATGCAGGAGCTCTCCTGGGTTAGCACTGGAAATGAGTTTTTCCTTTCATATTAAATAAATGGACAAACACACAGAGAGACCCGCTCAAATGGCAAAAAGCCTTAAAGCACACATGGCACCTTTACATATAGGATATGTAGTAATTTACACAAGTTACTGTGAGTTGCTAGTTTATCTCCTACGGAGACAAACATACAGTCTGAGAAACAGAAAACTACCTTGCACATTAGCACTGAAGTGAATTTTAAATTAATTCTAATGTTTAGGGATAAATCTGATCATCAATGCAGCCTCCATGTGGACAGCAAGTGACAGCATATATGTTTACTTGATACTCAGCTTTTAATATCATATAGCCCAATCCATTATTTCTACATTCAAAATTATATGAAAAACAGCAAGCATGAAGGAACATGGATACTATTGTACAGGGTAAGTTTGGACAAGGATAAATAACATTATGAATAATTACCTTCCACCTTGCCTTTTAAAATGTTAATCTGTTTACATCATCTGTCCCAGATTAAATGTAAATTGTGATCATATAATAATGCCTTTTTAACAGAAAAATATTTACAGGAAAATTCAAAATGTCATTTTCAGGCTTTTTTCCCCCCCTGTCGTTACTGGAAACCCAAGCCTGTTATTTAAAATCGTTCAGAGTCTCTCCAATAATTGTATAGAAGAGGCATTATGCTATATTATTAAAGCTGTAATTTCCTGCTGAATCTGGCTGGATGTTTCTTTTTATCACTTGGCAATTTCTATCTAGTTATGGCATAATTAAGTTTCCTGACCCTTGCTCACTCT
The DNA here is from genome assembly GCA_012654045.1 of Ptyas mucosa. Classification (NCBI taxonomy): domain Eukaryota; kingdom Metazoa; phylum Chordata; class Lepidosauria; order Squamata; family Colubridae; genus Ptyas; species Ptyas mucosa. Next base: position 7,387,561 of record WNWU01013815.1, on the reverse strand, counting down.
CTTAACAGGATGCTTAGAAATATACTAGAATTGCAGATCTTCAACCTGATGTCCTCTCTTCCTACATAGTAATGGAATAAAATTATTAATCCAGTAATTGTACAGAACACATTACTTTGCACTGAATGTTCCTATTTTTCATTTTCTGTTAGTGAGAATCAGCCAGAGGTACAAATCATTTCTGCAGGGAGCAGAGTCCTTGAAAAAAAAAGCCTCTCATTCACTCCATTGCAGCTACCTGTACAGCAGGGGCTATTCAGGACCTAACAGAGTCCTAAGCTTCAGTGAACAAAATGAAGTTAATAAATGGAATAAGAAACAAGATATTTCTCTGCAGCTGCTTCTTGCGTGTCAAAAGCAGAGTCTCGCCTCAAAATGATAAATCTAACATCTAGCTGCAGTTGTACAAATGCATCCCAGTTAGATATTTTTCAATTTATCAAAGTTAATAGTATAATTTATTTGGCTAATCTGGTCATGAAAACTAATAAGATTAATAATCAAATTTAGCAGACCTGATATGAACCAAGAATTCAATGAGAAACCCAAAGCTAATCCTGCATTATTTAACTGCCCAGGTGATGTGTAGTGCAAGAAATGTCTTCAGCCAAACAGAATGATCGAGGAATGGACAAATATGTCAGTTTTAATTTAACCCAGGTCTGACCTTTGCTTTTTTTTTTGTAATTTTTTAAAGATTTGCAATGTATCTACTATTATATGCATGTCCTTTATATTTTTTATGCCATTTCCCTTAATTTACAAGCAGTTCCCCTTAATGTAATGTGCTTCTTTACAGGCATCTTTATGCATAGTTTTCATTGATATATACATTTTGTAGGCATTATTATGAACTGCAGGATAGAATTGAGAGAAATGTTTCATGTCATGTAATGGTTGGGAGGTACAGATTAAACAAATCCTTACTATAATAAAAATCCAATATATTTTCCCCATCTTTTGGATGGTTCAATTATTCTTCTATTGGAAATGTTTTGATCAAATTTTACTTTTGATTCTACTAAGTGATCCCCCCCCCACCTTTCACTTCATGATTTTAGGGGAAGAGATTTTGGTTTAAACTTCCAGGAGTAGAGTATATTTAAATAAAAAATGGTTTTCTACTTTTACTTCAATTCTCCAACATAGTTTTCCCAACAAGGCTTCTGGTGAAGATTCATGGTGAATTTCAAAATCCCTGAAGGACCAGGGATCACATTGCAGCAGAGATCTGTGACCAGACACAAATTCTGGCAAGCAAAGCCACTCCAGAAAAAGGAGAGATTGTGAGATTATACACTTGCACTCCAGACAACTGCTCCTCATGAATAGACTGCAGGAACCCTGGTGTGCAGTGGTTAGAATGCAGTATTGCAGGCTAACTCTGCCCACTGCCAGGAGTTTGGTCCTGACTGGCTTAAGGTTAACTCAGCCTTCCATTCTTCCAAGGTTGGTAAAATGAGGACCCAGATTGTTGGGGACAATTTGCTGACATTGTAAACTGCTCAGAGAGTGCTGTAAAACACTATGGAGTGGTATAAAAATCTAAGTATTATTGCTATTACCATTTTATGGTTCACTTGCAATTTGAGTGGCTGGGAGTCAAGCAATTTAACCAAGTTCACAACCTTAATGTAGACTTTATGGACACAAATTATCCTGAGTGTCATTTATAGTTCTCTAATACTGGAGAAATATTCAGTTAAAAAACCTACAGGTTCAGCAACAGAAAGTGAAACTTCTAGCATTCAAATGTGGAAATATTGCTGACTTTTTGAATATGTAAAAACATTCATTATTACGGTATATTATTTTTAAAAACTATGAACTATACTATAACTATTGGAATATTTGAAAAGTAGACCCTGATTCTTTCTTGATTTATTAAGGTATCTATTTTTGTATTTGGAAAAGTAGACTTTTATCACCTCAGTGAAGCATTGGTGATCTATTTATGGCGACAGAAGTAGATTCATGACATCTGTTTTGCACAATTAAATAACCTTCCTAGGATGCATTTTCTCCCCACAAAAGTTGATCTGTACTACTGAAATTCCAGTTCATACCTATGCAGTCCATATAATCAATATGAGATTGATACCATACTTCTTTATGAAACTCAATATAATTGTATTTGAGATATCCTTTCAACTGAATTAAATTAATAAATAGCAAGGTATTTGACATCCAAATTGGCAAATATTTATATAATTACATTGGAATTCTGTAGTACCAACCAAATTGATTCAATTTTGGTTCTGAATTAAATAATTTAGGGTAAATGACTTGCTTACAAGGCACTTGATCTTCCTTGAAGTTAATTAAAAATTTGAGTTTGAGCTTCGGGTTTGCAAACTTCAGATACTAAGGGATGTTCAAAAAAGATCAGTTTCAAAATGCAAAGCAATGCTCTGCCTCTTTTCAATATGAATTGCATGTGTTGCTACAGGTAGAAAAGGGTGAGGCTTTGATTGCCTGGACATATTCACCAGATTGAAGCTAGTAATCAATGCCACTAATCTATTATTGCCACTAATGTTTCCTCAGTGCTCCAATGATTGTTGAAATATCTTTAGAATAGGAGATGAAAATAACATACTCTTACTGCACTTTGGTCCACTGTATATTTTGATTCACAACAGTTTTCTTATATGAATGAAAGCAAATATATGTGTCCCAGAATAATGTTGCAAGATCCAATCTGGGTCGGTCACCGGGACCAGAAGTCTAGTCTTCCGAGCTTTCGGACTCGTGCTGGAGCCCATTCTCAAGGAACTTCTCTCTACTAGAATGTGTGCTTTGGGCTATTCTACGCATTGTATTTCTGTGGTGCCTTCCTATTGGTTAATCGGTGTGTTGATGGCCAGCAATTGACTCTTGTTTTCATGTGCTGCCAAGACCTCAGATCCTAAATACCTGATAAGCTGGTGGTAAATCAACACTCCTGTTGACTGACCAGGGGCCAGTTTTCCAGGCTTCAATCATTTCCATGGCTATCTTTGTGCCTGAATGGCCAGCATAGTATCTTAGTAATGTAAGTTCTCTTACATTACAAGGCTGTTTCTAACATACAGATTCATACTGTAATGGATCCAGGAAAACAGAAGTGAAGATCCCATAGCTCTCCCTATATAACTGAACTATATCTCTCAGCATTCACTACTATCAGGCATTTTGGGTAGGACTGCAGTGAATTATAGTTCAACATCTGGACAGTCACAGATGTTGAACCAGAGATCCCTGATAGTGGGATAGGAAGCACCTAACAGAATTTGTTCCATGATCTTGAACAGCCTCCAGCAGCATCTGCAAGCTATTGTTGCTTTCATCAGGATGACAAAACAGCACCACAATATCACATTGCAAGCTCCCTTGGGACATGCATTTGATTTTGTGTTGCAGGCAGAAAAGGAGCAGAGTTTATGTTGCAATGTCACAGTATGGCTGGTCATACTGACCTCTTGGCATCATTACTCTTTGGATTCTACTAACTGCTTCTTTATTCAGGAAGTAAAGAAAGATCTATTGATCCTGTTTTTGCCAATGTAATGGTTCTTATTGATCCCACAAATCTGTTAAAAAGGCAATGTAAGAATTTACAATATAACACAAAGCTATAACATCAGAGAGAAAAACCTGAGCTAAGTACCATTTTCTTGATAATACTAACTTTCCATTTGACAAAGTTTGGACAAATAGGAACATATGTTCGCATTAAAATAATAATCACAGAAGAAAATTCCTATCTACATTTTTCTGAACAAAATAGGCTTATTTTTGAAATGTTTTAATAATATTGGAATAGTATTTAATAGCATTTCAAAATGCTTGATATTTTTCTAGAGTAGATTTATTTTTCAAACATACAATCAAATTTAAAACAGCTTTTCAAAGTTAGGAAGTTTACCATTTCACTGTTAAGTTTTAATCTTGACTTTCTCACAGGAGTCAAGTTGGGACACACAGCTAGTGACATACATAATGGGAATGGGGTCAAAATGGACAAGATGGCAGATATGCTGCAGTGCAAACTCTTCCGCTTTTGTCCATCTATGCAACATCAACACTAATAGAAAAGGACATGACAATACAAAGCTGAACCCTCCAACCTGCCTGCAGACGCTGATGTCTACCTCAGTTCCTTCATTCGTTCTTCAACTTTTCCCGACACAATAACCAACAGATGATAACTTTTAGAGACAGCAACTGGCTGAAAAAATTTCACCTACTGTATTTCTGTAACAATAGACCTGATCCTAGGATTTCTTCATTTGGTGCCATACTGTACTATATTACTTTGATTCTCTAACTTCCTCATTATATTAGGGATAAACAGATAATAAAAGTGATAATAAAAGAGAAAGCAAAGTTTTATAGCTCTGAAACATGATGTGCTATTAGGAAGTCTCATAAGAAATTATTAAGAATGGAAGAAGGCAAGGAGGAACTAAGGAAATGGCTCATGGGAATATACAAATTTCTCTCCATTCTAACTTTGATCCTCAGATACCTCCGTGAGATAGTTTAGAATTAGAAAAAATAATGTAGCACAGATCATCCATTCACACTTATAAAGTGTAGATTTGAAACTGGTTTTTCTCAAAAATGTAACTAGGTTTTCAATAATATAACAAACCCTATGTTAACTCTAGATGAACCCTACACATTCTCTTTTTTCCTTAAAATTTTTCAATTTTTTCCAAATACTGGAGCTTTAGGAATGGATGTGGGGAGAAGAGAGGGAGGAGGCAATAGAATTGTAGACATCAAAATAGAAATATACATTACAATTTAGTAATGTACAAGTATTGTGTATGTCTAAAGCACTTCAGTTTTCATAATAATATTAAGCCTACAGGTGTTTAATTTATTACTATTGAAATATTAGTGGGTTAATGATTAATTGTCATTCGAGAGTATTCAGAGAATATTGGGAAACACTGATTTGGTATCTGGGATGGTACAGATGTCACAATTTGGCTTCATAAAATATTCTATAGTGTAGTGATAAGTTAATTGATGGCATGACACATAAAGCCATAAAGAATGAACAAATTACTTTGATTGCATTTTCCCATGGATTCTTTGCTATTGGTCCTTCCTATGATTTCTTGCTATGAGAAATTATTTCAGTTTCTACTTCTCTTCTACAAAGTTGTCAGACACTATTTAAGAAATAATGACAATCCAACAGATACTTTCAATGGATTGTCAAATGCTGAATTTTAAAGCTCTTGTGGATATTCAGAAACTAAATCTTAGACTCTTTACATAATTGAAAGAGAAGAAATAAATCTTTTGATCTATTATTATATTTTTTTACTTTTAAGACATTTGATATAATTCCTCTCTATAAGGAAATGTATGTTTCTATGCTACAGAAAGAGACTAAAAGTAGTCAAAACTTATGTTACTAAGGCTGTGGTAGAATTTTCCAGTACAATAATATTTGATCTACAGTGGGGGGTTTTTAGCACTTCTTAGTCAATACATTCCATTGCAATTTTTCAGTGATGACCTGATTTGAACTTGTAAAACAGCCACTATAACTTAAATATCATAAGAATCATTTATCATTATTCTATAAATAATAGTTTAATACAATAACAATTCAAATTGATTTGTACGGCATCAAATTGTATATACTTGAATATATATATCAGTTCACAAGAATAGCCAGGAACTCATTCTAATAATATCTTTATCCCATTTCTCATTTTGAAAAGCAAATATTTTAAAACACACCCAAAAGAACACATGTACACAAACACATTTCTCTATTACTCCAAGTTGTTAAATATTCCAAGTAAAAATCAGTTAGATTATCTGGTTATTGATACATTGGAACTGAAACAGTTGAGTAAGTATATTTATGACAACCACACTAAATTACTTTTAAGGAAAAAAATCAGCTTTTTAAAAATAAAATAATCATATATCTCAATCTAAAGATGCATCCACTGTTTTTATAAAATTTCAGAAAAGAACTAATACACTGTGCCACATTAAGCTAATTTGGTTTGATTTCATTGTTTTCAAGGCTTTGATACCATTTTTCCACTTTTCTCTCCTGTCCTATAAGGATACTAGAGCAAATTGTAGAAGCACAGTGTGCTGCTGACACAGTTGTGCACTGATTTATGTACTTCCCTTTTTGTATCTACATGAGTGGAATATATCCAATATTCATTTCCCTAAATGGATGTATTCAAATAATAAAAATATTATTTTAAAGTGCATCATATAATGTGTCCTCCCATTTGAAACAATGCTTCAGGAGCCACTAAAATTTTGTGTGTCATGTGCATACACGCACACACACACACCAAAATAGCTCAGATTTTATCACCATTGAATAAAGTAACTGTAATCACAGCAAAGATTTCTCTCCATCTATTGTAGGTACGTAGGCAGGCCCCATAATCTAGATTTCTAATAACCAGAGAAATATACCTTAAGAATCACTAAGACGTATATATGAACATGCGATTCATTAATTTGTTTTATATAAATAAAGTTGATGCTAAGAGAGAATCTCATTTATTGTTCCTACTTCTATTTTTCTCTGGTGATAAATTGTACATTCTAATCACAAAATATTATTTAGGACACCTCTCATTTTAAAATGATAAGGCGTTCCAGATCTCTTACTGCATATTATGTTTCAGTCTACAAAAAAAGGGGGAGCAGGGGGGAAAAGCTTCTTTGTTTCTTTATTTACATACCTACTCTCAGCAGAAAACAGTCTTGTTTGACTACTGTAATATGTTGGCATCAAAAACAGAGACCAGTCTAAACATTCCTGTTTAATATTTTATACAAATTTGATAATTAAAATGGACCACATTGTGGGGTTAGGAAACGATTGAGGCCAGGATTTATTGTGTTATATGCATTTTTCCCCCTTTTTTTCATTCGTATTTGCTCTTAATTCCAATTTATATAAAAATATAAAGAAAACTATTTAAATTCTTTTCACATAATGAGGAGAAAACAGCCGTATGAAATCACCTGCTTTTCATACTACCTTTGACTCGCTTGTAGTAAATATTCACACATAGTATAGGGATGTCATGGAAGAATGATTGCTCAACTTACCATTGTTTCATTAATGAAAATGATTTTGGAAACAGAAGACTATATTAAGTATTTCCTTTTGTTTTGTTTTTGCTTTATCTGAGAAACTGAAAGAAGCTGCTAAAATAGATCTATTTTCTTTTCATTTTACCGAATAATGCATGAATGATTATAACATATGCTCTATCTCTAGTTTTTCAACCAGTGGAAAAGTGCCTGACACAGTAATCACAACTTGTTGGGTTTTCAATCTGATGCCGTCCTATTTTATCATGGTAGTTAAATGTCCGTTCTTGTTCAGCGTGATAAATGTTATGGCCATTTAACAGAAAGGGGGGGGGAGAGAGAGAGACATGTTAAACCAAATATTGCTTCAGATTGTGTCTTTTATTCTTCTTTATCATCATATCTTAATTTATAGTATAATCATCATTATCACAACTGTCAGCCTCATTTAACCTTCCCTGATCTCCCATGATTCTTTGCTGTCAGGTCTGATTGCCTACCTTCTGCTGACTGACTGATAATGGTTGACTGATTAGCCCTCCCCAAGAAAAAGACAATGATATATAGAACAGTGCAGCTTGCTCTATATATTAATGAGGAGCTGGCAAAGCTTTGATAAGACTCTGGAATAATCCATCAGTGAGAGAAGGAGCTTGTAAAAACTGGTGGAACATTTCATGAGAGAGACACCTGGGAAGGATGTAATGACCCGGCAACTAAATACTCCTCAGCTGTCTTGCCTCTGTTGTAATTAACATCAGATAGCTGCCATATGGATAACAGCAAGGAGTTTATCAGTCCCTCAAATCCAGTTTACATTCTCTCAATTTTGCACCTAAGGCTTTTGGCCTTTACAACATATTTAGCAAGCAAGCAATTAATAGCTCATTTTCTTTGGCATTAGGCACTGTTTATCTTCTGAACCACCTCTTATCATAGGCTGTTACCTCTGAAAAGCTGCCGTCATTGGTGGTGGTGTTTTTTTTTTAAGCTCTAGTTGTTACATTTACTCAGCAGAGGCCTGCTTCACCATTAGATACAAAGCTTCTGATGGCTACTTGAGTTTGAATGTGCTGTTATTACAGGTATTATATGAAATTGCTTGTGTTATGTGAAGGGGATTATAGAGGTTCTGGATCAATAAGTTCAGTGGATGTTGGGAGTGATTACAGTACTCTGTCAATTTTTCCCATTTGGCTGTCAGTACTGATTTACAACACACCACCTCTTTTATTCACATCAAATCATTCACTTCATTGGCAAATTCTATATATCTCAATTTGCTTTAAGTAGCTGATTTGTGTAAAATAAAATTACTTTCTGTCCTCTGTGTAACATATAGGTATAGTAATAAAAAGAAATGCAAACATTTGAGAAGACATTTAGGGCTTTTTTCATAGGTGGTGATTCTCTATTTTGTACTTGGCATCTATAATAGAAGAGTGCAAATAGCTTAAACATCTTTACAACAAATGTAGTTAGCAGCCTGAAATGCAAAATTGGACAAGTTGTTTTATGCAAATAAATGAATGAAATGCAAATATTCCCAGAAAGAATATAGCTTTTCTTCTTGGTAAAAACAAGTAATTCAAGCAAAGAATGGCAAAAGACATTTCTCAGAGGGAAAACTCTTCTTTCCGCCTCTCCCTCTCACACACATACTTTGTATGGAAGATCAGCAGGTAGTTTTCAACAACATACAATGGGACTGTAAAACTCAATTGCACTTCAAAGTTAGTAGAAGTACTGTAAATTAATATAAACTCACTTGAAAAAACTTATTAAAAAAGAGGAGGGGAATATCCTTTTTTTAAAAAAAATAAAACCTTGAAAACATAAAAGAGATGATTGAGGGAAGGGGAATGAAGACTTGCAAGGAAGAAGAATTTATTTATAAGGAATGCTAGAAATCTATGTGCTTTGAGATGTTATAGTGTAAATTTAACATTTTGTTGTAGATCAGCTTAACATTTGTCCTGAGTTTTACTACATGCTAGCATCAGTAATAGATACAAATCAAGGTATGGTCATGCTGTTAAGACTAAGAACCTATCCATGTTGCACCCTTAAACTATTCCTCTGCTGATACTGCCTTAACAAAAACTTGTCTGAAGTGATATTCTTTGGCAGTGGCTTCCAGGGATTCAGTCCAGAATTCTGCCATGGATTCCCATTGACAATTCCCCTATTGTGTTTTCCTACCTTTCTGCTTCAGAAGAGCAACTGCCAATTATCTTCTTTTCACAAGTATATATTCTTGTGCATGTCTATAGATAGAGACATAAAATCTATAGGAACAAAAACCAAGATTTTTGTTAACATTAATTATTTTTCTTTCCCTAAGCATTCTCCCTTTCCATTTTACTTTTTGTTTTTTTTTAAATAAATACCCTGGTATACCATTGCACTTTTTTTCCTGGTCAAATTTGCCATTTTGTTTCTCATCAATATCTGCAGCAGAGGTTACTGAGCTTCAGTGAAGCAACTCAAGTGAGGGGCTCTGCACAGTAACCATTCCAAATGCAGAGGTTGCACAGTCACCAAACTGACAGCAATACTTAAGCCGGCACAAACTGGAAAATATTCATTTCAACTAGAAGCAGGGAAACATGTATGGGGATCCATCTCCATTATGCTAGAGGACAACCTGGCAGGATGCTCCAAATCAGTAGGCAATGTTGCCCATTAATTCAATGGCATAGTTGAATGAAATTAAAACCTATCCTTTCTCCTATTCATTTAAAGCTACAAAGGAATAGGTTTGGTCTATATGAGAGTATCCCTGAGTACAATCAGAATTATTTTTCTGTGCAAAACATGACAGACTTCATTCTTATGAGGAAGAATAACCTATGCTTGCAGAGATAACAGTGTAGGCAAAACTGGCATGTCATCTCTCCCATTGAGCAAGTCAGCTTATACAAAGTGAAACATGACATGCAATGTATTTTTGACAGAACGTGCAAAGTAATATCAGTGCCTTTCAAGACATCCTCTGGAATTTCTATATGTATATTTTAAACACCTCTTTTTAAAACCAAACTGGAGTATAAACCTATATCATGATTAAGAAACGAAACCAATCCAAAGATAAACAAATAAAAAAACAAAATTTAGCCTAGTACTAAAACAAAAGCAGCCCCAGTTCACTGTTTAATGGACAATGCATTTCTAAAGCAGAAGGCCGCAACATGGAAGGTCCTTTGCCTTCTTACACAAAATGTTTTCATTAACAGAAGAACCCTCTCTGACTATTAATAAAATACTTTGTGTTACATTTAGTTACATAACTTCTATTTCCACACAGCTAGAGGGTACGACTCAGACAAAAGTTTATTGCCTCAAGCATGAACCCCCATTAGTGATTTATAGCATCTGCTAGCCATTCAACTATCTTCATGCCCATATAACAATAAGGAGGATGGGCTGTGTAACATTGGGTGGTTCTAGAAGCTACTTTGGAGGGATGGTTTCAGTAAGAAGCTCACCATTCTTAAAGTATAGAGAACTCTGAAGAACATTTGAGCACTATCACAGTGCTTCCTGGAGCTGCATTCCTAACACAGGCAGAAGTTTAGCAGGTTGGAAGCTGCCACCTGCCAGGAAACATGAAGGAAATGCAAGTAAACTGAGTATTAAGTTTCCTGTGCTGAGCTAGCATTATATTTGAGTTTAGATCTTGGATGTAAGCTCTTAGGGAGCTGTCACATAAAGTTGTCAGAAGATTAATTTGTTTCTAGTAGCAATATCAAATCATCAATCTTTGAGATACCCTGGTGCAATAATAATAGAGAATTCTAGTGTGTAATATGTTGAAATCTTATGGCAACAGAGGCTTACAAAGAAAGTAGCGAGTACTCTGTAAACGTGAGTTTGGTGAAAGGGTTTAGAGAATTGTACCAGTAATTCTCAGCAGCTTCAGTTCCCAGGATTCTTTGGGGTATGACCTGATAGACTGGTATAAAAGTGACCAAAGTTTAGTTCTGCCGTGATTTTTTGGGGAACTTTTCAGGGTAAACCATACCAATAAACCAGAATTGAAAGCTATAGAGGCAAATGGTAATTCAATTAAATACCAAATAAACAAATTGATGTCAACTTTAAGTCATACAATGAATTGTACATGTTTAACTTATTGTTTTCAGTTTCCTTCCTAGCAAAGGTAAAATTTTGTGTTCTGATTTTTAAGCAAATGTTCATCTATTTTTCTTTAAAATAAAAACTGCATTTATCTCATAAGTGATAATATTAATAAAAATATATTTTCTATGCAAAGGGAGAGTCCCTTCTCATGTTGATATTTCTAAATATATAACTAAGAGCCAGTTTGGTCTCGTGATTAAGGCACCAGGATAGAAACCAAGGGAGTGAGAGTTCTAATCAAGTTCTAGCCCTGCTTTAGGCATGAAAGCCAGGGGGATGATTTTGGGCCAGGCACTTCCCTTCATCTCACAGTGTGGAAAATAGGAAGAGAAGGAGTATCAGGTATGTTAGCCACCTTATTCATAAAAAGAATAAAGATAGGATAAATCTAATAAACAAACATACAGCAATAATAGTGGTTATAGTACTGGACATTACTGCATTCAAATATATTATAAAGTAGGACAAAATAATTCTTTGTTTATTGTCTGTCTAGCAGAAAATGCTCTTTGTGTTAATATAAATCTACTACTTATGCTGCTTTCAAGGTGATCTCATTCATGTTTAAAATATCAACTGCCGAATTTAGAAATGCAACAAAATGAAGAGAAGATACAATTCATATGCATCTCAATATACTGTCTATTTTTTTCTCAGGAAACATTCTATTTTAAAGAATATTTTAATATTCAGATACATTAAACATCTCAAAAGTTTTTCTTCATCTATCATGCAAAGGCATCTAGAGGAAAATTTTGACTAAGTACTTTACCTAGTCATACAGCTGCTTGGCTGGAGAATGAGGAGCCTATTAACTAGGTGTGGATTACACCTTTCTGCCTTGGCTGCAAAGTGATTCAGATAGAAAAAGGTTCCTATAGCACTCCTTCAGGAGCTGTTCATGAAGAATTGAAGAACCAAGTAATTGGGGGAGGTTGTTACTGTGAAGAGATGGATTAAACCTCCCTGCAGCTGAAGTTTTTTAACCCTTGAGTTTAAGCAAACTATGTCAATCGACAAACAAGATAAGATTAATGTTATTTTATGAAAATGTTTTTTGACTTGTAGTTAAATTTTAAAGTCCTAGAGAAGCACAAATTGGATAAATAAATGGGGAGATGATTTTTTTAAACATACATCAAAGTTGCCAATAACAGCAAAATAAAAAGAGGCTATGTGGGAGAAAACAGTGCAAGGGAAACAAAACTAGAAGCAACTAGAAATATTAAAATAAAAATTAATAGTTTTATTTTAGAGGCAAGTAACTTTTACAACTTGGCACATGATCAGAAAAAATATGAAGTATCTAGAGGGTACCAGACTGCCTATTTCTATTTTATTCTTTGAACATTTTTAGTGATTTATAATACTTGTTCACATTGTATTGTTTAAGCTGCGCCTGTGTCCTGTAATCTTCCCACCTTTGTTAACATAAAGTTAAATTGAATTTATATATACAAAGGTAAAGCATCCTAATGCGCACAAGCGCAGGCACAGTAAGCAGCTTTTAAAAAAATACTTCATGTGGCAGCATTAATGCCATTCTATGTTTGATATACCAACATCACATGTAATAGATAATGCAAGGACAAATATTTGCACTTTGCCTGTTTAATTCAGGAGTTAGTAATCCACAACTGACAAACCATATTTTATGTCCCAAGATTATCAACACAGTTCCAATTGTATTGCTGAAATTTGGCTTCAAATTGCCAAATCATGGAAGCATGATTTCCCACTATTTCTCCACAGGAAAAAGAAAAGGGGGGAAAAAGTCTATATATGTTCCAATTGGTTTTAAGCACATAGAACATAAAACATCTGAAAAAATGCAGATCTATTGCAAATGCTTGTTGTCATGACATAATTGTTCCCACCCTCTGTGATTGCAGCCATCACCATAATCAAGAAATATGAGTGCCCCCCCCCCAATCAGTCATATCTGATATGAATACCATATTCCAAAGCAATTTAAGCAGACTTTGGAATCAGATGATGCTTCTTCCTCTGTTCAGCAGAGAATTTGTCTATCAGGACATTATGGAAACTGCATGATGTTACAGAAGAAAGATTTAGTTGCCTCATCAGAACTTTGGATCTGAAATGTCCAAGTACTGTAATTTCTAAGAGATTTATGATGAAATGGTGCACCTGTTGCATAAAGCAAGTGTCATTGGTCAGAATGGAGTCTAACCAGATGGTATGCATATTCTATTGATGATTTAGAATAATCTGAGCTTAGACTAAATTAACATTCAAAAAATGTTAAATACATATTATATGGTGCTGAAGGTTTGTACTGGTACTGTTCTATTACTTTACTTTTGCTTTGTTTAAACTTCCTTTTTATTTCTTTTTTGTTTTTATTGTTGTAAGTTGCCTTGTTCAGTCACTAAGTCATGTCCAATTCTTTACAGCCCATGGACCATAGAATGCCAGGCCCCACAGATCCCGTCTCTCAGAATCTGCCCAAACCCATGCCCACTATGTCGAGGACACTATATAATATCTCATCTTCTGTTGTTCCCTTCTCCTTTTGCCTTCAATCCTTCCCAACATCAGGGTCTTTTCCAATGAGTTGTCACTTCTCATTTGGTGGCCAAAGATAGGTGGCAAATAAATACAATAATAATAATAATAATAATAATAATAATAATAATAATAATAATAAATATAAAGGAAAGTGAAGAAGAATGCACTGAAGTACCAGAAAGGTTGACTATTAGAGAACTCAAACTGGCCTACAAGAAAGACCAAATGAAGAACAGAATGGAGGCATGGGAAGACAAAGCATTACATGGCCAGTACATTAAAAAAAATAGCAGGGAAAACAGATAGTAACAAGACCTGACTAAGAGCAGGAAAGTTGAAGAAAGAGAAACTCTGGCTGCACAAGACTAAGCCTTAAGAACAAATGCACAGAATTGAAAAGAAAGCAACAGGCAGCAAGTGCCGCCAATGCAAAGAAACTGAATAAACAGTGAACCACCTGGTTAGCTGCTGCAAGAAGATTGCATAGACCGTCTACAAGCAACAGCATGACAAAGTAGCAACAATGATGCACTGGAAGATCTGCAAGAAATATCCTTTGCCTGCAAGCAAGAACTGGTGGGATAATAAAATAGAGAAAGTAATAGAAATTGAAGAAACTAAAGTGCTCTGGGACTTTAGAATTCAAACAGACCGACACCTGCCACACATAACACCCCAGACTTAACAATTGCCAATAAGAAAGACAAAAAAACCTGCATAGTGGACTTGATAGTGCCTTCAACAGCATAGAAGAGAAAGCACTTGAGAGGACAACAAAATAGAAATACCTGCAAATAAAAATAGAACAACAGTGGCAAAAGCAAGCAAAGGTAGTCCTAATCGTAATAGGCACCTTCGATGCAATCCCAAAACAACTAGAGCACCACTTAAACACCATTGGCATTGACAAATTCACCACCAAGCAATTGCAAAATGTCGCTTTACTCAGAACAGATTACATCCTGCAATTATATCTGTAACACTATCAAACATCCACATCTGCCTATCCCAAGTTTCAAGGACTCGATAGGTGGATTAAAAATGCCAAATCCAGTCTGAACATCTGGATGACTGTGCAACAAACTATAATAATATTTCAAACACAAAACTGTATATCAACATGAACAACCTCTTACTTATCAGTCAAACTATAATTGGGTATAATCCAGGAATCTCTGATGGTAACAAATTTGTTGATTTAATGAGAACTGTATCTGAGAAAAAGGTGCATTTGAAAAATTATGTACCATTCCCATTCCTTTACAAATTTTCCTATGATGATGTTCTTAGGTTAATATTTTTCTGTGCCTGAAGGGGGGTCATGTTAGAACAGATGCCTAAATCCACTGCTTTTCTTAGTTACAATATCAGTAATGGTCACTTCACATTTGGAGAAGAGACTAGTCAAATGTCTCTTCCTTGAGATTTCATAAAGTTGTATTTCTCACTAATTCTAGCTAAAGGTTTATATAGTTTTGTCAGAATACAACTATTCACTATTGGTGATAACTTTGCCACCTGTTTCAAAGAACCTTTACTGTCCTTCCGCAGTAGCAACTGGCAGTTATAATGTTTGCTATCATGCTTAAGATTTTCACTCTGATTTCTGATACTTGCCACATTTTAAGACAAAAAAAAAAAGTCAAGAAAATGTCTTTTAGCCAGCTGTCAACCCAGGAAAAGAAAAGAAAAGAACCAAAAGGGGATAATCTCCCTACTTCTTATGCTTTATACCGTCCATCCTTCTATTAATTGCTAATCTCATTTTTATCATTTCAAATATGTTAATATCTAAAAATGTAGTTAGTTTATAGGCATGAGACTTCACTAGAAACTCATGGTAAAACCAAAGCCTTAGCCGTCTAACATAAATAAGTAATTCACATTCATACACAAGATATTATTAAAATGAAGTCACTTAAGAATATATTACTCTCTTCAAAAAGGATGCTTTAGATGTGTAAATGCTGCCCATGGTTTTCCTTAGTGTTAACAAATGTCACCTGGTGTTAATTCAGTTGCTATATTTCCAACCTCAGTCTGAATTGCCTTCTAATAGGACAAAAGACTTGGCGTTCCCCCTCCCTTAAAAAAAATGGTAATCTACGTAGGTGAAAACAACACTGAAGAATTTCGGTGTGACACATTTAATAGTTCAAATGAGAAATAATTGAATACTTTGCAGCACAGTTTATCACCATGGGTATTACAGTGTTAAGTATTACTTAGTTTGACCATGTTAAAGTGAGAATGGATTGTTCAGTTGTGAAGCATATTATTTGTGGTCTATTTAGTTTTCTGCTTCTTCCTGTGAAAATTCCTCTTTCCTCCCCTCCCCCCTCCAGAACAGCACATGCCAAGAGGATAAAAAAAAATGTAAGGAAGGTAAGTGCTTGCAATAATAAACTTTTGCCTGAGGTGAAAAGCATTGCTATTTTGAAGAACAAGATAATTCAGGAGTCTTACTATACCTACTGATTCCAAACAAGAGTGACACCTAGTATTGCTGTACCAGCTTATGTCTATTTTCTCTCTGTATCGTTGATAATCCTCTATATCCAGTTGGGTCAAAGAGTTACATCAGCAGTACCATGACAATTAGTTAGATCTCAATAATTCTCAACCTATAATGATCTACAGCACAAAGCAAAGCATATCCATTCAGTGATATGGAAAAGATTATGATGTTGGGTAACAATAATAACACAATCATATACACACATTCTTAGAAGTAAGCCCCACCCAGTTTAATACACCATCCGGTACTTCTATTAAGTTTTGCCTGAAACTCCTTATGTAAAATGCTAAAAATTTTAAAAACTTACTTTCTAAGGAATCTTCTCTTGAAAAAGAGGTCATGTCTTTTTGGAACAACACAGGACAACCTCAATTCTTGTTCAAGTCAGGTTTAAGAAACAAACAAACCCCAAAGCTATCAGAGTACAGTCCCTTTCTAAACAGACTTAATGGCAAGTGATCCTAGAAATGTAACGAATCATTTAGAAGATATACTTCTTTATACTCTTTTTTCCTTCTACAAGTTTTGGTCAACCCTGAGATTTGCTTTAGAGGGAAATATCTGTACACCACCTTGCTTTTGTCTCAATCAGAGGGTTTAATAGTTAAAGTAACTGAAAAGGACCAGCACCAGAAAAGCTTCCGTTACCAGAGTAACGGTAAAAACAGACCCCAGTCTCCATGGCAAAGGGAAAAGCTATTTGCTGCAGCCTTTTCAGACCTTGAACAGACACTGACAGTTTTCCTATAATCACTGCAGATTATTTGTAGCAACTAACTATATTATAATGTTAACGATAGGAGGGCTTTGAAATTGCACTGGGGGGGTGGGTAGAAAAGAAACAAAATACATGCAAAGAAATGTTTACCAGTTTAGCTAAGAGTGAATTTATCAATTTAAAAATCATAATGTAATTCACTCTCCTAATCCAATTGAGGGAGGTCTTCTTCATTTTTTATGACTGTTGTTCTTACAGTTCATACAGAAAACTCTGCTACTGTGAATCCTATATACATTAAAGTAGCATTCACTAGTATCTATTGAATAATGTATTGTAAGATTCCACACATTGTAAACATAGTATTCTTTACATTTTGCAGCTGTAGTTTTATGGTATTAGCAGTAGAAATATTCTTGAAGTACCTGAATGACTCTTCGTAGAGTTTTGAATGAGATATTTTTAATTTATAAAACATATTTTCTTCTAATTACTGTGTATAAGGTTTGCAATAAACAATCCAAATACATGCTTACATTTCCAGTGCACATTGCAGTTATTTCTTGTAGCTAAATATTCAGCCTTTATTAAGATGTTCAATTTGCCTGAAGTTTGTCTTATGTCATTTTACTTGCATTTTTTTTGCAGTTCTGTTTCAGCATTCTAACATTTAAAGCCACAACCTGGTATGGATTTGTTTTTGAGTATATATTTATATTTTGGGCTTCCCTGATAAATATGCTACATGTAGTCAGGTGCTGTTTGTTAAAAGATCCATGGAGAATTATGTTACTAGTGTTTCAATAGAATTAGAAAGGAGATGGGGTGGAAATTAATATGCCAAAATTAAACTTACAGTACATAACAAAGTACACAACACTGAAATGTTCAGTGATTTAAGTGCTATGTCATGTACCAGTAGGATGCATCAGTCATAATATGCCCATTAAATTAAAATTTTGTCACAGAATTTCTAAAACTTTTTCTATCTGTTTGATGGGTTTCATAAAAGACAATAATGTGGGTTCTTGATAGTGTTCATAGTGTGACTTGAGTGGCACTGTTTCATCAACACCTCACAAATCCTTGACTATAGGAAACAGTGAGATAGAGATAGTTAATGATTTCTGTTAGGCAGAACAAGACTACTAGGGATAATACTGGCATTGAATATAAATTATTTTTGCTTTATTTCTGCTGATGATAATTTGGCAGTGTTAGACAACTTTTTCATTGTTAAATTTCAGATTTTTGAAAGAATTTGGGATATAAGATGAATTGGGGTAAATCTTTTCTACTTCTTTTGTGCTCTGATACAAGTAGTTCTTGATTTATGACCACAACTGGGACCAGAGTTTCAGTCAATGAATGAACTGATTATTGAGCAAAATGCCTACTTGACCACTTCACTCAATGACTGCAGGCCCCACTCTCTAAGTTGTGCTTGTTAAGTGACTACATGGGTCATTAAGTAGATGGAAGACTATGTGCAGAAGGGAATTTGTATGCTGGGCTGGAGAACCGAAACAGGTAACTTCGTGACCATTTATCCATTCCACTGCATGCGTTTCTCTCCTCTCTGTACATGGAAGAGAACACGTGCTCCGAGCTGGAGAAATGAAGTGGGTATCATGAAGATCTTTGCTTTGTTTCTCCAACTCAGCGCAGCAGTTTCTTCTCTGTGTGCAAAAGGGGAACTTGTGCACTGGGCCAGATAAATGAAGCAGGGATCTTTAAGATCCTTGCTTTCTTTCTGCAGCTTGGCAAAGGGTTCCATCCCTCACTCCTTGGGTGCATGGAGGGGAGAAAAAATCCTTCAGCAGGTGGCAGTAACTTGCAATCTTCCCTGCCAGCTTCCCCATTGATTTTCTGGGAATGCTGGCAAATAAGATTGCAAACGACAATCACATGATCACAGGCTGCCTGGCAACTGGTCATTAGTGCGAACAGGTTGCCAAGCACTCAGATCACAATCATGCAGAGGGACAGTGCAATGTTTTACGACAGGCAGAAGTACTTTATAGACCATAAAACACCCTTTCTGAGCTATTGTTCCTTTAAGCAATCATTAAACAACCTGTCATAAGGACTACCTGCATATCAATAGAACTATGTAAAGAATTGGGTTTTATAACCTTTATGGGCTATAATAAGTATCTTGGACTGTATATTCCTACAAATATTTTTAAATACATAAAAATAAACGCATTAAAGGTTTCACAGAAGATTGCCATATAGATATCAATATGTGGATTAAAACATTAGTAAGATGATAAGAATATTTTTCCACAGAAAAGAAATATATTTTAAGAAGTACTTCAATGTTAATCCCAAATAAACATTTTCTTTGGTCAAATAAATTATTGAGGAAATTTTTATAGGAAAATAAGCCATCCAGTATTACGTTGGATTATTGCATGCATTGCATGCATAAGATTATTTTCTGACGATGGTGGTTTTACTTTATCAGATTTTCAAAAATATAATTTTGATTCCATTTCATTGGCTATATCTATGGAATGACATTAAAGATTTAATATTATATTAAATACTATCCCAAAACCTTGGAACCTGACCATTTTTGAAGAATTATGGTTGTATTAGGGATTGGGGTATGTTAAGGAAATTATTTGGACAGGTTGGAAACTTCTGTGTTTAATATCCTGATATTAAAATTATAGTATTATAGTATATTCAGAGATGTGCAATTTATCTGTTACTGAAAAGGGAAATTTACCTAATAATAAAAAATTACCTAATAATAAAAAAATCATTTTGTTACAGATTTCATGACCCTTTCCAACAATGAGTAGAGTATCTTCGTTTTTTAATTTAGAAATTGCAAAATTTAAAAATATTGTTTAAGATTGGATGTATATGTGATATAGTTTGTAATCCTTTTTTGCCATTTCTTTCTTTTTTCATTCCCTGTTTTGGTTTGTTGTTGGTTTTCTTATCTTTTCTGTTTTTCTTTTTTCAGTATTGTGGATTATTTTTTGTAAATTTTTAAAAATAAATATAAAGAAAAATGGGATATACTGTACAGAGTTAATAATTTACTCTGTGACCCATCTTTGTCTACCACTTCGCCTGCAATTTGTTTATGAGACTGCAGATCACCCAATATTGGAGTTTTGTCTGAGAATTTGCCAGGCAGTTCAGCTGAGGCCTTACTTGCTTAAAAATGGTTAGGCGTCTGTGGCCCTGGATCAGATTGCACCTACGCAGTTGGTCCCTGTGCACTGATCCTGCAACTGGTTCTCCATAGAGCTCTGGGAAATAAAACACCAGAAGAAATGCCTGAAGGAGGAAGGCAAAGAGCCAATCAGACTAAACAAAAGTAAGACCTCATATCTGAGATTTCATTGTGGTTATAAGAGTAACAAAACATTATTTCTTCCTGAATATAGGGTTCTTCCATCTTTGGTCTTGGATGGGTTGTTCTTCCTCACTGGTATGTAATTTGTAAATATCTTGGACTCACAGCTCTTGCTTACAGTGCAGATAACAGCTGTAACCTTTGCATAGTGTGTCTAGTGCTCAAACTGCACAAATTCCTGGAATGCAAGCTCTTTGGTCAACTCACATCTTAGTCACCTCATGAATGGATTATTATAATTCACTCTAAATGAGCATCTACAGCTAGTCCAGAATGCGGCATTGTGGGCAGTGATAGGCATGCCTTATACTCATTACTCTGACTCTTCCACAAGCTATACTGGTTACCAATCCACTTCCTGCTGCAATTCAAGACCCTGTTTATCACCTATCAAGCCTTCATGGAATATGGATTGATTATTTGAGAGGCTGCCTGTCTGGTGAAACCAAGTAGAATGGGCAGACTTCAGGTCCCATTGATCAAGTACTGTCATCTAACATGACTCAGGATGCATACCATCCCTGTTGCAAAAACTATAGTTTGGAACGATATGATATCCCTCCAGAGATTTAGTTAATCTCAATGATGGTAAGGAAGCTAATAAAGACCTTGCTATCCACCCAGGCTTTGGGGTTGGGTGAAGATTGAGTCCTTTTGGACAGGAGTTCGGTGAGTTTATTTACTGTTTTTGTTTTTTTACTGCTCATGATCTTTTTATTTTTTGTCTTTTATTATTTAATCATAGGACATTCAGACTTGTTGGGAGTTGGACAGCCTATAAATTGTATTCATAAACAAGTAAAAGATAAGACCGAATCATATGTGCTAATCTTCAAATCTCTTACACTGCCAACAAAGAAAAACTATAATCATTCTTTCTGATGCATTCTTTGGAGCTCCTAGAAAACTCAGAATAAATTTTTTTGATCATTTAATTTCAACTTGATATTCAAAGAAACAACATTTATTAAAGATTTACATCCACTGATGTTCTGTTGTCATAGATCCAACTCTTTATACCATGAATCATAAATCTTACTAATTTCAACTTCTTATATGAATATATAATTAATTTGATTTCAAATGCAAATTTCTACAGAAAATAAGCACATTTGTTGACTGATAAAATGCAGGCTGGTATGATAATGAGAATGATATAATGCAGATGAGGGTGATTTTAATCTTACTATAACAGGAATTGGTAAGAGTGTCTTTAGATTGGAACAGTACAGATACTTAAAGTTATTTAAATTCTAAATAAAGCATTCTGTGAAATATTAGTAATACTGTTTTACAACCCACCATTAGGTCCAAAAGTCCTATTGAATGGGTACCCTTACAGGTACTTAAATGTATTTTTTCAACCTAGTTTTCAACGTTTGGAAAATATCTGCCAATTACTGTATATACTCGAGTATAGGTTGGCCCGAATATAAGCCGAGGCACCCAATTTTACCACAAAAAACTGGGAAAACTTATTGACTCGAGTATAAGCCGGGGGTGGGAAATGCAGCGGCTACTGGTAAATTTCAAAATAAAAATAGATACCAATAAAATTACATTAATTGATGCATCAGTAGGTTAAATGTTTTTGAATATTGATTTCAAAGAAAAACAGTAAACTAGCTCTGTAAGTAGAAAAGAGGATCAACAAAAACAAAAATCTTGTCACCATGGTGAAGAGAAGCAGTTGTGAAATGAGTGACACAGTTGTTAAAAATGCTACAATGGGCATAAATGATGACCAGTCAGAAGTGCGAGGACCTGTCAGAAATCACTTTTTTCAGCCCTCTGGGTAGTCCTTCTGTGCATATGGACTACTCAGAGGGCTGAAAAAGTAATTTTTGACTGGTCCTCGCACTTGTGACCAGTCCTCGAACTTACGACTGTCCTCATATTTTACGTTTTTGCCCTATCTAGCCACCATTTCTCTCTCCCCCTCTCTTTCTCATTCTTTCTCTCTCCCACACTTTCTCTCTCTCCCTCCCCCACTCTCTCTCTAATTCTCTTTCTCCCCCCTTTCTCATTTTCTCTCTCTCCCACTTTCTCTCTCATTCTCTTTCTCCCCCCTTTCTCTCTTTCTCCCCCTCTTTCTCTGTGTCTCTCCCACTCTCTCTCTCTCCACTCTTTCTCTCTCATTCTTATTCTCTCATTCTGATTCTCTCTCTCTCTGATTCTCTTTCATTTTGTCTTTCTCTCTCTCTCATTCTCTCTCTGATTCTCTCTCTTTCATTCTCTGTCTCTTTCTCTGTCTCTCATTCTCTCTCTCATTCTCTCTCTCTGATTCTCTCTCTCTTTCTCTCATTCTCTCTTTCATTCTGTCTTTCTCTCCTTTTCATTCTTTGTCTCTTTCTCTCTCTATCTCATTCTGATTCTCTCTCTTTCCCTCTCTGTCTCATTCTGATTCTCTTTCTCTCTCTCTCATTCTCTCTTTCATTCTTTGTCTCTTTCTCTGTCTCAGCCCTCACCACCCCTGATTTCAAGCCCCATAATTCTCAGCCTGCCTAAGGAAAGACACCCTCTGTAGATTCACCCGCCCAACTCCAGTGCCCCTATTCCCCAGCCTTGCATGGGTACTGGAGTCCTGCAACTTTGCAAGAGAAGAGCAAAGTTCTACTAAACTAGACCAGAATTTGGTAGCTTTAAGACTGGTGGACTGCAACTCCCAGAATTCTACATGATTGAAGACCACTGAACTAGACCAATGGGAAGACTCACTGGGCATGGAGCATCCTGGGGAACGTAGTTTCCTAGCAATGGCCATTCGGCCAGCCAAGCTGGCTGCAGTGGCTGCTGGGAGTTCTCTCCCTTCCCTTACCCCCCTTCCTGTTTCGAGGGAGAATTGAGCCGTTGGTCGGCACCGCGAAGACAGTCAGCCATCCTTCCCCAAATGAGCCCAGCTTCCCCTCACCTGCATCATTTCGAAAAGGCGGTGCTTCTCCGAGTAGAGCCCCATCTGTGGGGGGATGAAGAGAGGCCTCCTGGTAGTGTCCATGATGCCCCTAGCAACTGCGCATCTATGTGCCACGACGCTCACAGAAGGAGACAAGCTTTTTTTTCTCACCGGTATATTTGTGCCAGCCAGTGGCGCAAGGCAGTCCTCCTCTCCTGCCGCTTGCATCTGGTCTGGGGAGCAGCTGGATTTTGCTCTCCATTGCGGACGCCAGGTTCCGCAAAGCAAAATCCAGCTTCTTCTCTCTGCTGTATATCAAGGCGGAATCCTGATGCCGCACTTACAGCAGAGAGAAGAAGCTGGATTTTGCTTTGCGGAAGCTGGAGAGCTGGCTCGCTCGCTCGCCGGCAGCTCCTTCTGCTCCTCTTTTGCCCCTCAGCGGCTCCCAGCAACTGAGCAGAGAGGCACTGCCGCGGCATGGCTGGCTACTCGCTCACTCACTGGCAGCGACTTCTGCTCCTCTTTTGCCCCTCAGCAGCTCCCAGCAATGGAAGAGAAGGCGCTGCCGGCGAGCAAGCGAGCAGCCAGCCATGCCGCAGCAGCGCCTCTCTGCTCAGTTGCTGGGAGCCGCTGAGGGACAAAAGAAGAGCAGAAGGTGCTGCCGGCGAGCAAGCGAGCAGCCATCCAGCTGCAGGAGAAGCTGCAAAAAGCTGCAAGCCTCCCTGCAACCCCTAAAGCCAAAAAGGGGCATGGGGGAAGGGTGCCGCACCTCCCCACACACCCCCCATTTTGGCTTTAGCAAGCCTCCCTGCAACCCCAGGAGTCAAAACGGTTGCAGGGAAAAAGGCATTTTTTTTCGTGACTCGAATATAAGCCGAGGGGGGCTTTTTTCAGCCTGAAAAACGTGCTGAAAAACTCGGCTTATATTCGAGTATATTCGGTACATTTTAAATGGGATTGGAATAAAGCTTGCACAATATTTATACCATCATATAATTTATGGTTGCTATTCATTATCAATATTTGTTGAGGAAAAATTTCCACTATGAAAATAAGTGATGAAACCTCTCCTTGTCTTAAATCTAACTTTATTAAGTGCTATGGTTTTCTTAATTAAAGATGGGTAAATAGGCCATCAGCTTATCTTATTTATACCCATCAGGGAAGTTCTATACATCCTCAGACTGCTTTGTGACTTATTTATGAAATAAAACAGAAATCTAGGGCTTTGGCATTTGTTGTCAACTTTTGTCTGTTGCACTTTATTTTAAGACTTGCTTAGGCTCACACCATTTTGTTGCTGTATAATAGATTACCAAAAAAAATAGATTGCATTTTTTTCATGAACTTTTCCTGCTATTTCCTAAACCAAAACAATAACAATCCATCAAGTCATTTTCTCTTCTTTTCAAAGAGATTTGGAAAGCAAGCATTGCATTGCATTGGCATGAAAGGAAGAAGACTTCTCATGGTCCTTTGGGTTCAGATTGCTCCTACCAGCTTCTCAAGCATCTTGTACAGTGTTTCCCTGCTGTCTAAGGGTTCTTTCCTGGAGCAGTCATCACTGGATTGGTGCTCCTTTGAAGTTTGTAAATGAACTGAGTTATGGATAGTGAAGCAGTTGTTGTTGTTGTTGTTGTTGTTGTTGTTTTGAATGCCAGCTGAACCATACTATGATCTTGTTTTGCCCTACATGGTCACCATTCTTGGAAGTTAGAATAGATCCTGCATGCAACACTGTAGGAATGTAGAATATAGAATAACAGAGTTGGAAGGGACCTTGGAGGTCTTCTGGTCCAACCCCTTGCTTAGGCAGGAAACTCTATACCATTTCAGACAAAAGCTTATCCTATCTCTTCTTAAAAACCTCCAGTGTTAGAGCATTTACAACTTCTGGAGGCACGTTGTTCCACTGATTAATTGTTGTCAGGAATTTTGTCCTTAGTTCTAGGTTGCTTCTCTCCTTGATTAGTTTCCACCCATTGCTTCTTGTCCTGCCCTAAGGTACTTTGGAGAATAGCTTGAATGCTATGCCAAAGGTCATGTTAGGGTTCCTCAAGAGATAAATCGGAATGACATGAGTTTTCTAAAACCTCCTGAAGATAGTAACTTTGAAAACAATTGTTCTATAATATATATACAATTGTACCAATTGGAATTTTAATATCTTAGGTTGCAGACCCAAATTCTTTACATCACAGTAATAGGAGATACTCTATTTGTGCCATTTTTTTCAGATGTCAAGTTTGGTCTCTATGTATGCTTGATTCAGTATTGCAGAATGAAAGGCTGATATGATATCAATCCTCTTTTGAGAGTAAAAACATTAAACCCTAACCTATTGGCTCACCTACTGGCTTACTTTTTACTTGTTCTGTGTAGTCCTAAAGAAGATGGATGGATGGATGGATGGATGGATGGATGGATGGATGGATGGGGAGGGAGGGAGGGAGGGAGGGAGGAAGGAAGGAAGGAAGGAAGGAAGGAAGGAAGGAAGGAAGGAAGGAAGGAAGGAAAAAATGGGGCAAGTTCATAACCAATGAAACGTAATATTGGATCTCTATATAATAACTAGGATACCAAATAGCCTTTCAGTTCTTCAAAAATTACCTTTCAACTGTAATTTACTCTATTCCACCCACTTCAATCCATTTTCCACCCTCCCAATAATAATAATCCCAGAAGAGTTTTGGCCAAATAAAAGATGTGCTAATGATTATAAATGGTTCAAATATTCTGTCCAGTGAGTTTAAGTTAAGTGATAAAAGTTTCATGTAAAAAGAAATAATAAGTGGAATTTCACACATATTATAGCAATTGTAAAAGCATCCAATTTACATGGAAATAATGCAAAAGAATTCGGACCATGATGGTTTAAGTGAATCATTACATGCATCGCTGATACATTTAGAAATCTACAGCATGCCAAGTATGTTTCTTTTAGCATAATAACTCTTGTAATGGAGCCTTTAAAAGCTTTAAATGTATAGTTAGATTAACCTTTCCATTTGGATTTTGATATTGAAAGAGAAGAAACAGGAGATCTTTAAAAAGCCAATTAAATCAATATTCATTTTCCCTTTATCAGTGTATATAGTTTCCCTTGAGGACCTATCAGTCTAAGAAACATTATTTTATTTACTTGAATTAGAATGAAAATTGTTTAACTACATTAATCTTTTATATTTCTCAATAGTATTTGAGAAGCACGCTCAGTGTAGAAATAATGTTTCAGTGAATCAGGATATGTACAATGACTACAATTCTCTATGTGCTTACTCAAATGTAAGACCCATTGTGTCTTGTAGTTCTGTATGTGTGGACAAATTGGACTACTTTAAATATCTCTATCTCTACCTACCTTTAAACTCAGTTTCTCCAAGTGCTCTGGTTTTCACACTTAATTGAGTCATGGGTGGATAATCCAATCCACACTGAAGTTATTGAGGTATAGTTTTAGCTCCAGATACTGATGTGTTCCAGGTTAACCTGTTTTTCCCAAATTAGTTCAGTCATCAAAATAAAATGGGATTAGCCCTCTCTTTATGTCCCCCCCCTTTAAAAAGTCCTTTAGCAGTCCATAGAAAAAGTTTTATGTTGGTGTGGTCTATTAGCAGGTGTTGAAATCACAACAATGTCAAGGACTGTAAAAGATCAATTTATATGGCAATGCCAAACAAGGCCATTGCTGAAGAATGCTCGAACTATAAAAGTGCATTCTTTCATTCTTCAACAATACATGGAATGAGAACTGCCAGATGTACAAGCTAATTTCATAAGGAGCAAAGAGACAAGGTATCAAATTGCTAACACCCATTGGTAATGGAAAAAGCAAGATCATTTTTAAAAGATGTATATTTTGCTTTATTATTATGTAAAGACTTTAAACTGTAATAAACTGTGAATATCCCTTAAATTATGGATATTTCAGACCACCGCACGTGCCTATTAAAAATCTGTATGGTAGCAAGAGCAACAGAACATGAAATGGCTAAATGGTTCAGAAGTGGGAAAGGAGCTGATATTGTATATTGTCATTTATTTAACTATATCAAAAAAATGTAGGAGATGACCAGGCTGAGCCTGAGAGAGGGTTCAAATGCATCATCAGTCATGAGTCCCTGTGCGCTCATAAGAGATCTAAGTCCATCCCACGTTCAATTCCTTCTTAACTCCCCCTTATTTGTTTTGACCATTAGTAGTTCAGATTCTTGCAGAGAGCTTTAGCTTGCAATAAATCTTTATACTCATTTGAACTGCCTGAATCACCTGATTTCCCTGACATTTGACAAGAAATGCTGACCTAGAAGAAATTTGAATTAAAATTACTTGGAGAAACATAAACAATCTCAGATATGCTGATGATGCTATTTTGATGGCTGAAAGAAAGGAAAACTTAAGATATTGGTTATTTTTGTATTTAAGTATTTTATTGGTTTATCAAAATATAAAATACAGAGATATAAAGAAAACTGAAAATAATGGGAAAACAGAAGGAAAAGAAGAAGAGGAAAAAGTGCAGGATAAAGGGGAAAACAAAAAGAAAAGCATTGACTTCTGACACCTTTTGGTGCAATAGAATAAGTAATAACATAATCTTGACTTTTTACTTTTACTTTTATATAATAATATATACTAGCCATTTCTATAACAACAAACCTACCTAGTCAACAAAACCCAAAATCAAAGTTTTATTTTTCCCACCTCAAGTCCAAAGTCCAAAAGCAATTTCAAAGTAGAAATGAAAATAATTGTATTCTTTTCTTTAATCAAAGCGGCCCATTCAGCCATCTCTGCTCCATCAACTTTTCCAGCCATTCATCCAAAATATCCTTCCATTTTTATGCATAAAGTATTCTTGCTGCTGTCGGCAAGAAAATGGTTGTGAGAAGTGAAAGAAGGGAGCAATGCCAACTCTGAAAACAGGCAGAGAAGAAATTGACCTTGTAACAGATTTTATCTTCCTAGATTCACATAGTCACAAAGATACAAAATTTTATCATGCAAAAGCATCATGCTGAAACAAAGGTGTTTAGTTATGGCCATGATTTTTAAAGCTGCAATATATGTTTTTAGAAGCTAGATTATCAGAAGGGCTGAATCAGAAAAAAAAAAAAACCCTGATGCCTTTGAGTTGTGACCTAGAAAATGGTTGAATTATAAGAAAATTAAATCATTGACCATTTAATGTAAAACCAAGAAAGGAAGAAATAGTGAAAAAGTTAAAGCTAAATGTTTTGAATATAGAATGTTAAGCCAAGAGCATCGAAGAAAGCATTATGCTTGGAGCAAAGTCAATCAAAAAAGAAAAGAAAATGATGGGTAGACACTATCACTGATGATACAGGTATGCCCTTACAAGAATTCAAAGAACTGCCTGCTGATAATCTTGGCAAACTGATGTACAAATAATCAGAGGTGACTGAACAACTCAACAACTAGCAGCAGATTACATAAATTGTATTGTGGAAATGCAGCCTTTGTTGCTCTATGAGATGAGCACCTCAGTGTGTTATAAACTGAGTTAACCAAGATATAATTCTTTGATATAATCAAAGGAAACTATTTATCACTTCTTTGTATGATCACCTGTCTTTGCTACCTTAACAACACCAAAGTCTTACTGAAATCTTATGTGCAAACCAAGTTCAAAGCTGAGTTTGATGGATTCAACATTTTGTTGAGGACTGTGAATGTTAATTAGTACTTTTTTAATTTTTTTAATTTTATTGAAAATATTAAAATACAGGCATTTTTTTAGCAACGCCAGACAAAACTAGACAAGAACATTAAAATTAAAAAATGTAGATTAAAAGGACAAAAAACAAACACATATTATCCCCCTTAGTTGAACACTGACAACTATAATAACTTCTATTTGCAACATCTATTTGCAACCGAATTTGACCTGTAATATATGAAGTTTAATTAACAGCAACATTAAAGTTCAAAATTAAAGTTCATTAACTAGCTCTAATAAAATGGCCTTTCAAACCTGATATTTTCAGATACATTTGACTAAAACTCTAGAATTTCCAGGTAGCAACGTTGTAGTCCATGGGTGTTAAACTTGCAGTGTCACATTGCTGTCACATGACATTTTGCAACATTTTTTCCCTTCATGGAACTGGGGTGGGCGTGGCCTGCGCATAACACTTTCAGCCTGCGGGCCACCAATTTGACACTTCTGTTGTAGTCAAATCCAACTGAAATTCACCAACTTGAGGAAAGCTGTAAAGAATCATTCTAGTAAACATTTGAAATGGAAAACAAGATGTGGGAGTGTAAAAATACAGAAAAGATAGTATTTTATATATTATAATGATAATGGAGTAATTTATGTCACCAATCTTGAGGTATATGGAATGTGGCTTCAGTATAGCATTTAACCCAGGATGAAAATCTTATATAACATACAGGTTAGACTATTACAAGAATGGTTGCAATGGTTTCGTCGCCAGGTCCCAATTGACAAGCACACAGTTTTTATAATTTCATTTTAACTTATATAATAAAAATTTCCTTCATCAAAACGCAGTTCTTGGAACAGTATGGCATTAGCAATTGTTACTACAAAGCAGCTGCCAAGTTCTTGAGTCCAACACAAGTTCCAATGCTTGCAGACCATAGCATTACAGACAGATTTAAGTGGCATTTTCCAGATATTCCTATAGTAGAGTTGCAGCATCCTTCCCTATAAACCAAAAGTACCCATTGGAAGGAACAGTGCCAAGAGTCCCTCCAATCTGGAAGCAATCTTATTCAATTCTAAATAGTTAGCGAGGACGAGGTTATTCAGTAGTCAGAATAATATATTCTGACTCAAAATATTCACCTTACTTCTCTTGTCAATTAAAACAGATTCTCAGGTACCACATCTTTGGATGATCTAAATGCTAAATAATAATCAGTTTAATCAGAATCTGGGC
Organism: Ptyas mucosa; assembly: GCA_012654045.1. Lineage (NCBI taxonomy): Eukaryota > Metazoa > Chordata > Lepidosauria > Squamata > Colubridae > Ptyas > Ptyas mucosa. The sequence goes on along the minus strand of WNWU01013815.1, from coordinate 7,357,366 downwards.
ATTACATAAGGTGCCATTGAACAACAGACATTCTATAGTGCTGTTTTTACTTCTCAGCAGATTCCTTTTCTGTATGCTGTGCAATTATCATATAATTTGTTTTTCCTATTCTCAGAGGAATGCAAAATAATACATATCATAGAAACAGACTGAGATTAAATTTGGTCTTTCCAATAGAGAGTTCAGAAAGTTAAAGAAGGTCATAATATCAATCCAGGAAGAATTTCAAGTGGAATATAAAGAGAGAGAGAGATGCTTCTAATTTCATCGTCACCCTTACACAGCTGCTGGTTATTGACCTCTAATTTTTACTTGTCCCTGCCTTTTTACCTCTTGTCAAGGCATTTACTCAAGTAATATAATGCGGATTAGTTATCCCTTAGGAATCATTAACCACCCTTTCATACTCACATTTCAGAGTGACAAAACAGTAGATATATTTGGCATCATTTTCCATTTATCTAATGATTTAAAAAATGTGTTTATGACTGAAAGTATAGAACTACTGTAGTACATTGAAATTAATCAAAAGTACCATGATTTTAGGTTCCACATTTAGATTTAAACCAAAATTTTATATTAAAAAGGGGGGGAGACAATCAACAATAAAACCCCCACAAATACATAAATTAGATTGCTATTATTAAACATAATTAACATAATTAACTTCAAAAGAAGTGTTCCATAGTTCAAGAAAACATAAGAAAAATTCTTCCTATCTATACAAAGTACTGTCCTCTATAAAAAGATAATCTCTCTTTAGAAGGTCTTCTCCTATAGACCTGAATATCTGATTTGATTCATAATGAAAGAGATGATCCCTTAGAAATGTTTATTGTTTAAACTCCTTTTAAATTTCAACAGAAGTGATAAGCCAATGATACTGGCATTCATCTATATAGCCAGATGTCAAGTCATTCCTAGTCAGATATGTTGTCCTAATATACCTAGGGGCACCAAGTGGAAGAAAGCTTATGTATGAGATTTTGACAAAATAATTATCTACAGTCACAGCAAATACCTCACATTAAAAATGGCAAACGTTAGGCTTGGAAGGTTTACTTTAAAGCAGTGCTTCTCAATTATTTTCTGTCATGCCCCCCTAGGAAGAAGAAAACATTTTTCGCGCCCCCCGCGCGACTGTAAATAGTATCATTATTAGAAAAAGGTCTGTTCTCCTTGAAAGGGAGGAGCATGCGCAGTCACATGTACTGGCTTAATGCTCACTATCGATGCAAATGTCAGCAGCGGTAGCCCGATTTCTTTAGCAAGTTTGATTAATTGGGGCAGCGTTATGTTTCACAGGAGAAGGTCATTGTCAGTCATTTGAGCATCAATTGGGCGCACATCCGTCGGGCAACAAAGTAAGTATGGACGGACGTCCCACACTAAAGATGGCTCCTACAGGCTCGTGTCACAAGGGTTTTGGACAGCCAATCAGATGCTGAGGTCAAATGCGCCCCCTTTTACGGAGCCGCGCGCCCCCCACTTTTTGAGAAGCACTGCTTTAAAGGTTCTTAGTACACTGAGATCTACTAACCAGAGCCAGATGCAGAATAGTGATCTGCCAAATTGATGCAGACTAACAAATACAGAATAGGATGTTTCCAAACACAGCTGAACCCAAAGTTTGTGATCAACATCAAAACCAAACTTACAAATCACTTGTACAAAGATCTACTGAGTTTACTTCAAGCATTTTCCCCCAGTATATTTATGACAGAGGGGGTTCAGAGAAGAAAGATTTCTAATGAATTATCTTGGAGGATTTCAAGCAGTTGCTGATGTATGGCAAGCTGTCCAGTATGTAATCATCTTAATTCCCTTCTTCCCCATTTGACCCATTACATGCTCCTATGTCCCATGATGGTCAACATGCTAAATTCTACTTTGGTTTGGGTCCAGATTAGCAAAGAACATGTGGCCATCAGTCCCTATTTACACCGATTTCTCTCTTCTGCCTCAAACTACACTGGCTGGTCTTTGGGAATTTTACTTTACGCATGGAAAGCAGCTATTTTTTTAATGTAGAAAATATATATGCCAGGTGACATTACAAATCTTGGCTAAGGGAATAATCTGAGAGAGATAAAATGTTAAGTTGCATTTCAAGGATCTTTCCATTTCCATTTCAGAGACAGTATCTGCTGAAACAAAAACTTCAGCTGCCTTTAATTATATGTTGATCTAAGAAGACACTGAAGCAAAAGAGGAAATTCTGTATAGTAAATAACTCCCTGATAGCAAGGAAGTCACCCTAGGATCAGCTAATAATCAAGAGACAAATGACATATTAACAACCTCCATATAAAAACTGCCAAATGAATGGCCGGCCATGACAATTAATTAGAAAATGAAGCAACATATTGTCCAGATGCATGGAAATCAACTAAGTTATGTAAGACAAGCATGTGGAGTCCCTGTATAAAACCAGATGTATTCACTGTTGTGGATTTAATCTTTTGGGACAATTAACATTAATTTAATTTGAACTTTTTTGCAAGTTAAATGAAATATTTGTGCAATAAATGCAGCATTAAGATTTGATTTTATTAGTACTTAGCTTGTTAGCATTAAAGTACACTATGGTTTGGTGATCCAAGGAGAACATTTGGACTTGCATGACAACAACAACAACAACAAACAATCCATGCACTGATTTTATTTATTTTACTTTACTTTACTTTACTTTACTTTACTTTACTTTACTTTACTT
>WNWU01013815.1:7333186-7354640 GCA_012654045.1 Ptyas mucosa | reverse complement strand
TTTACTTTACTTTACTTTACTTTACTTTACTTTACTTTACTTTACTTATATGCTGCCCTTCTTGCCAGAGCTGACTCTGAGAGGCTTACAATAATTAAATTAAAATGCAATATACAACATTAAAACAATAGAGAACTTAAATTTTAAATTAAACTTAAAATTCAGTTGTAATAAAATTGATCAGGATGGAGAGAGAATGAGCAATGTGCACATGAGGAAGAACTGGAGTGCTGTCTAATTCATTAGTCACCTTCAAAATGCCACATTCCCATTGGGCCCCAGGCCAGTTGGCATAGCATGCCTTCAAGCCTTTTTGGAAGGCCAAAAGAGTGGGTGCGGATCTCATCTTGCGGGACACAATGTTCCAGAGAGTAGGAGCTATGGCAGAAAAGGCTCTTCTGGAGCCCACCACTCTGTCCTTGACTGATAGGGTCTGCAGCATGTCCCTTCTGCCAGCCTGTGTGGGGCAGCTAGACCCATTGGGGTGAACCACTTTCTTAGACACTCTGGACCATGCCCTCAAGGGCTTTAAAGGTGATAATTAACACTTTGAATTGGACCTGGAAGCAAACTGGCAATCAGTGCAGTTTGCAAAACAGCAGTGTATAACATGGGCCACCCTAAGGGCACAAGAACTGCCCACACAGCTGTGGTTCTATACTAGCTGAAGCTTCCGGATACTTTTCAAGGGTAGCCCTATGTAGAGTGCACTGCAGTAGACCATTCAAACTGAACACAAATATAATTTCAGAATGACTGTATCTCATTCTCAAGGAATCTTGAGAAATATGATGAATGTATTTATGTACATTATAATGTAATGTACTTAATTGCATAATGTTTCTGACACACTGCATGAATTCAATAGAGCTAAAAATGTTTTGTTGCTGATTTTTGTTTATACTCGGTGTCTGATGCATCTCGCTGCAGTGTCCAAGAATAGTCAGCCAACACTGCAGTGATTGGATCTCTTTGGACTGTTAAAGCAGAAACAGTTTAAGATCTTGATGCATTCAAGACAGTCAAGCAAATGTTGCTTTTCTGTAAACTTATAGTAACAGAATCTTTCAAGTTTGAATGTGCTTCCTCCCTCCCTTCCTTTACCTTCATGAGATCTAGGGAAGATGCCAGAGATGCTTTCTTAAACTATGTTTTTGCTCCATACTCAGATTTTTTTTTTAATCAGATTGCTATCTTGGTTTTGGCTTCTGTTCCTCAAGATTATTTGAGGTAATCTGCCCATTATACTTAGGTCAAGATTTGGTTATTAACTCCTTGTTAAATGCCTTGAATCAAGCTCTGGTCATATAATTAACAGCTCACTGGTAACATACAAAACTGGTTAAATGACAGCAGAAGCGTAAGAACCAATTCCTATCTACCATAAATTTGTGATCTAAATTTTAATAGCATGGGAAAAGAGAAAAAGAATGAATGCATTTTGAGGACTTAATAAAAATATGGTCTTATCAGTAACATTCAACCATGATAAATACATGCCAGTTGCCAAGTGTCTGAATTTTGATCACATGACCATGGGGATACTGCAACAGCCATGAAAAAAATGGTCATGTTACTTTTTAAAGTCCCATTGTAACTTTAAATGGTCACTAAACAAATGTGCATGCTGTAGTCAGCAGTTGCCCAGAAATATACCGGTATACCAATCCACAGTCAGTCTAAGTTTAGCTAAATAAAAAGTTGTGCTAAATATAAAGTTGTGCTCCTACCTTGTGGCTTAAAAGTATTTTTAATAGTAAGGTGTGTTTTATTTTTTGTAAAAGGCTTTATACTACAGTGGTACCTTAGTACTCAACTGCTTTGAAAGTCATTGAATTAGGTACTCAACACATTTAGACATGAAAATGTTGTCCCCAGACTTGTCATTTGTTTGGTACTCGACATGCAAGCTGTTGGTTGCCTCATGACTTGCTACCCTTTATGGCAGAAACAAAGGGGCACATGTTAGTCTCGTGGTTTATTTGTTACTCATTATTTTTAGTACTTCTCACATCTCTCAGAACCAATTAATGACAAGTACCAAGGTACCACTGTGTTACATGAAATCTAGAATTCTTTCATACAGACATAGCCAAGAGTATTGTCATTTCTGCACTTATTATTAGTTAGAAATATATGTTGTGGGGCAACATATGTTGTAGGGCCTGGTGGCTCAGCAGACCAAAGCAGTGTTATTAACTGTTATTAACATCAGCTGTCTGCAATTACCGTAAGTCCGAATCTCACCAGGCTCAAGGTTGACTCAGCCTTCCATCCTTTCTAAGGTAGGTAAAATGAGGACCCAGATTGTGGGGGCAATAAGCTGACTTTGTATAAATATATGAAAGTATGAAGGCTATTGCTTAATGCATTATAAGCTGCCCTGAGTCTCCGGAGAAGGGCGGCATATAAATCAAATTTTTAAAAAATGCATATACACCATCTGTGACACCCATTACCATCCACTCCACACATGGGCATAGGCTTTCCCTGATCCTTTAGTGAACCCACCAAAGATACTATAGAAAAAAACAATGTTGAAAAAGACTGGGTGAAGCCTTTCAGCCTTCAATGATATGTAACTGACAAAAGGAACAAAACACACCTACCCTACAAAGAAATTTGTAAATACTGGCAAGGGAATTATACGGCTACAAATCCCCTCAAAATATGAAAATCTCCTAGACACACAATGCAGCTTATCCGCTTAACACCAAACTCTCACCTAACATCTAGACAATTATCTTAACCCAGAGAGAATGGGAAGAAGATTTTGTCCCAAAATGTCAAACATTTCCCCAAAACACACATTCCATACATTTATACATCTCAGCTTCACAGAGCCTCACACCTAGACCTCACTATAAATACAACTTTCCCAGCCTTTTCACTTGTGGCCAACTTTAAGATCTATCTTGCATGTTATGCTACTGAATAAATCACACTCCTCTTCAAGCAATTTTCCTGTGTGTTCATTCATGACCCAGCACAGATTGGTACTCAGCAGTTTCTTCTGACATTGCTAAATCATACAACAAAAGGAAAATATCTGGATTATGAAATAAATACCATTTACTTGCATTAGCTTCAACTTATTTCATAGCAACTAGAATGGTGGTGGCACAGTGGTTAGAATGCAATATTGCAGGCTAGTTCTGCCAACTTACCAGCAGTTCGAATCTCACCAGGCTCAAGGTTGACTTAGCCTTCCATCTTTCCAAGGTTGGTAAAATGAAGACCCAGTTTGTTGGGAGCAATTTGTTGACTCTGTAAACTGCTCAAAGAGGCTGTAAAGTACTATGAAGTGGTATATAAGTGGTATATAAGAATCCCAAGTGCTGTTGCTAACTTGGGATTCTTGGGAAAATGTGGTATATGGAGAGATAATGATAATTTTGGCTATGACTATAAGTCTTAATTTGACAAGTTGCTGGTAACATAAAATTGAAATATACCCACAATAAAAAGTTAAATTAACTGCACCAATTATGAATTCTAGTCTTGTTTTAGGCCAAAGGTCAACAGGTCACCCCTTCTTGAGCCTTGGAAGAAGATAGTGGCAAAACAAACAAACAAACAAAATCCCTTAAAATCTTGCCAAGAAAAATGTAGGCACCCGTTAAGGAAATAATAATAAAAAAATTCTAAGCTGGAAAAAAAAGCTCTGAGATCCCTTCACTGGTCAATTAGAAAGATCGCATATTGACAAAGACACATGCCGGATTTACAATAATAAAGTTCCATTATGTAACTCTTAAGCTTAGAATAAAACTTCCTAGCAAGATAAACACTAAGAGAAAAAGAAAAAATGGGACTACTCCCTTGGCCTTTATATGACATCTGAAGACTCTGTACAAGGACTTTTCCTTTCTGTTTTTTTAACCACTCAGTTAATCAGGTGACTTGAAAAGAAACTAGATAAGGGTATTGTTTGCAGTGACAACATGCTGATGATACTATCAAGGGAGATCACAGGAAAATGTTCATTTTTTTTTTTTGAACCAATGGAGTCATTAAGGAGAGTTCAGTGAATCTAGGTTAATTATTATCACAAGCAGCTTGGAGCTAGCAATTACAATTTGTTGTTGTCGATTTATTTTTTTCCTGACCAAAAGAAAACCCTGATGCTGTAAAATATTTTTTCCCAAGGCTATCGTGTGTTTCCTGTTCTGCAGTTAAATGGTTTGATAGTCTTAATAAAATGCCTCTTCAAATAATTCTGTAAGTGCTGTCCATGGAACTGTGATTACAAGTAACAGCTTGAAGTTATGCAGCAAAATTCATTAAATTTGTCAAATCATTTTTGGAGCTAAGTAATATATGCATGTGAGTATGAAAATACTTGAATCCCTTGTGCATGCATGGGTATACTAAGAAAGGTGGAAGCCAGAGAATATGCCTACCAAATTACAAATCCTTTTTTATTTGAAAAGAATTTTGTAGAATAATATTTCTTGGCTTAAAAGTTATATATTATTTAGTGCATTAGAAATATAGTACTTTAAATTTACAGCATTTTTTATATTTTAAATAAATAAACACATGTAGACATTTGGATTTGGTGACAAAGTTAGAAAAATCAATGAAAAATTCAATCTTTTCCATTCAACTGTGCATTGAAACACAGCAACCTTGTAGTAGTACTGTAATACTAGTTTGAGATCAGGAGCACCTTTAGATTAGGAGAAGTGAACTGATTAATCCACTTGGATTTCAATTCATTGTGATTTTGTTTCCGGTTTGTTAGTGTAATGAAGAGACTCAGTAGGTCGCTTCATTTCATTCTTGTTTCTATTCTGATCATTGATTTAGCTGATGGTGTGATGATATAAAATATGGGAAATATCAGAAGAAGAGAAGGGAAAGAATATGCTTTGGCTTGCTAAGACTTCAACACAATAAAAGAAACTGGGGTTGCAAAATGTCCTTCCTTAGCAACATTTGGAATATTACAGATTTTCAACTCCTTCACAGCGCAAGAAGAATTAACTGAGAGAAATGAACAAAATAAAAATGTTACTCTCGTGGGGCTATTTTAGGCATATTTACTATTGAAGACTGGCAAATGAATAGAATGAAACATACTGGCTTGTTTGTTTCATAGCAGAGCAATTTTAGGAGCCAAAACTGAAATTACCAGATGAGAAATTATATATATATTGCAATTCAGAAACTTATAGATAACGACAACTTAGATTCTAGTGATACAAGACCCTGACGTGGCTCAACACAGCTATCCATTACGTTAAGCAGCAGGGATATTAAAAAGCAGTATTTTTTCTTTCTTCTAAAAGAAGCACTGCCTTTTAGTAAAATATATAGGAAGCTTCTTTCTCATTTCCATTCAGACCTACAAACATTATGTCTCCTTTTTTGTCCCCTTCAGTTGCCTTTCTCCTCCTGTTGGATATTCATCTGAAATCGGACATTGGCTTATCTTCAGCCACCGGCCCACCATCGATGTGGATACCTTCCTGCTCATTGATGAAGGGTGAAAGGATACAAAAAGAGCCTCTGTCCATCGAAATGATGCCTCTTAATGTACCTGTGGAGGGCCCTCCTCGTGTCCAAGGTGTGCCATTTTTCTTCCAGTGGATAGTGTGGAGCTGTTTGAATGGAAAATACAGAGGTCCTTTCAAATGGACAAGGCCGTCAGTTCAGAGATCCTCCTGGCTGATGTAATTGCCAGAGAAAAGTGACCTTCAGAGTCAAGAATCGGAGGCTGGTGGAACCCAGCAGCTCAAATGGCAAAGTGGTAAGAGCTTGAAGGACTAAGGAAAGATCCCACATTGGATAGTGATGCACCATCGGGGGTCGAAGATTGGTAGCCCCCTGGAGGAAACAGCGAATCCTTGGATATTGAGAGAGAGTCCAGTGAGAGTCACAGGTAAGTACAGTAGACAAGGCTGCAACCTGTCTACGTAGAGTAGTGAGGGCCAACCCGCTTGTAGGAATTCAAGGATCTCAGATACAGATGCTGAGGTTGGGTCAATGTGCTCTTTGGAACACCACAGACAGAAGAATTTCCAAGAAGCGTTGTAAATCCAGTTCATCAAAGCATGTCTGGAGGATCCTCTCAAGTGCCAGATGGTCAATTGGAGCCACTCAGGCTCCAGATGGAGAATGACCCTCTGGCTGAGAGAGATCCTGTCCTGGGGAATCCTCCAGGGATGGGACATGGACAGGCTTATGAGGTCGGTGAACCAGGACCGGCATGGCCAATGAGGTGCTACAAGAAGGATCTCTGTTCTTTCAGCTAACAGTTTCCGAAGGACCCGTGAAATGAGTGGTATTGGAGGGAACACAGAGTAGCCCCGAGGCCATGTGCAGCGAAGGGCGTTGCATCCTTCCGCTCCTGGGCTCAGAAACTGTGAGAAGAACCTCGGAAGCTGTGCATTTTTGGGATGGGCGAAGAGGTCGAGTATCAGCCTGCCGAACTTCTGTGACAACTCCAGAAAGAGCTGAGGATGAAGGCCCTATTCGGATAGATCTAGGTGTGCCCTGCTCAGCCAATCCGCTTGTATGTTGGATGAGCCAGAGATGTGCTCCTCTCTCACAGATAGTGTGTACCTCTCCGCCCAACTCATCAGCCTCTCTGCCTCGTCCATAAGCGTCTTGGACCGAGTGCCCCTTTCTTGATTTTTATGGGCCTTTGTGGCCATATTGCCATTAAAATCAGTACATGTTGACCCAACATCGTGGTGCAAAAATGACTGAGGGCAAGGTGCACTGCCTGCAACTTCAGACAATTGATGCTGTTCTTCCATTCCGCTGGGGACCATTGGCCTTGGGCCACCTGAGAGAGCATATGTGCACCCCAGCCGTAGAGACTCGCATTCGATGTTAGTGTGATGCATCTGGGTTCCTGGAACACACACCCATGTTGCAGAGCTGTGGACGTCCACCAGGGAAAGGGCAGATGAACTCGAGGTGGAACGAGTACCTTGGTCCTGGAGTTGCTGCGCCCCCTCCTTTGGAACAGTAGTAAGAACCATTGGAGTGGACGAGCATGCCGTCAAGTGCAGGGCATGATCACGATACAGGAGATCATCTTCCTGAGCAGTTGTGACAGAAGAAGCAAGGGAACTGACTTGTGGGAGACAATTTGCGCCACCAACTCCTTGATGCTGTGCTGGCGATCAGGTGACAGGTAAACCTGGCCTCTGAGCAAGTCGAGCACCGCCCCAAGTGGAGAATGCGGGTGGTAGGCTGCAGGTGACTCTTTTTCAGGTTGATCGTAAATCTGTGACTCCGAAGTGTGTGAATTACCATCGCGCTGTTCTCTATGGCCTGTGAAGGGGAAGATGACAGAATTAAAATGTCATCCAAGTAGCAGAGGATGCAGACTGCACTGCTACCACTGCCAACAATTCGGTGAACGTTCATAGGGCCAATGAGGGGCCAAACCACATGGCTCGATACGGAAAATGGTGATTGGTGTACACAAAGTGCGGATACTTGCGATGTGCTGGGTGGATTGGGATGTGCAAGTAGGCCTCCTTGAGGTCCACTGATTGTAAAAGGACACCCTTCCGTATGCAGCCCAAGATTGACCTGAGGGATTGCATCTTGAATCACCTGTACAAGATAAACTGATTGAGTTGCTTGAGATTCAAGATCCCCCTTCAGCCCCCTGAACTCTTGGGCACCAGAAATAGGATGGAATAGAAGCCGGTTTGTTCTAGATCCCTTGGCACCAGCTCGATGGCCCGGATATCCAACAAATGTTGGATCTCAGCGTCCATGAGCTGTTTCTTTATGGGCTGGCAAGAAACTGGGCACTGTAGGTAGCAGTTTGGAGGGCTGGAGCAGAATTCTAAGGTGAGGCCAAACCCCACCATCTGTAGAATCCAAGAATCAGTTGTAGAAGATGCCCACTAATGGTGGAAATGTTGGAGATGACCGCCAATAGAAAGGGGTGGCGGGGTGTCACTTGCCATGTCAAAATGGTTTGTTACCACCCCCTTGAAATGGTTTCCTCGTTGGGGGCTGGTGTCTGCTCCGAACCCAAAAGGCCTGCCTGTCGGTGTGGTGGTCAAACCTATGTGAGTAGGGGTGCCAGAAATAGGACTCACTGGGTCTGGAATCAGGCCAAAAGGGCTGCCGCTGCAAGTAAGGAGAATATCTGTGGTCGGGCTTCCTGCAAGAGGAAGGTAACACCTTCCGTTTGTACTTGTTTTCAATTAGTATCGGATCTAATGCCTCTCCAAAAAGACCAGATCCCTTGTATGGGGCCAAAGCGAGTTTCCACTTCGACTTCATATCTCCCCTTCAATTGTGCAGCCATAAGAGCTGGCAAGATGTTACTGTGGAGGCCAAGGCCCGAGATGCAAATTTTTCTGCATCCAAGGATGTGTCGGCCGAATACTCGGTGGCAGCTACTAGTTTATTAATAGTTTGATGTAGCCCAATATTGCCCTACAGTAGTTTTCTTGTAATCGGTGAAGCCAAATCAGAGATGCCCAGTTAAAAAATGAGGCCGCAGCCCTAAAGGCCCAAGTGGCCGCTTGATGCATTTTCCTGAAGGAAAGTTCGGCCTTCCTGTCCTCAAACTTAAGGCCTTCCACTATATCGTTGGAAAGGACAGTGGAGGACGTGAGACTAGCTACTGGGGCATCTATGGAGGGCAACTGCAAGAGCTCCTCAAGTTCAGGAGCAGAACAATAAAGTTTTTTGTTCTGCCCGCTAGGGGCAGCAAGTGAACTAGGCTGACTCCACGGTCTTTGAATGACCTCAGAAAAAAGTTTTGGACAAGGAATGAATTGAAGGCCAGAAGCGAGTAAAACAGCCAGCAATTTAAGGCACAAGACAACAGGGCCTCTCAAAGCGCCACCACGGCTGAATCCACAAACAAAATGGTGGGTGTGAGCGGCAAAACTGCTTCCCCATGCCACCATGAACCGTTGGCAAGAAAAATGGCACGAAGGTGATTTCAAGCCCTCCCAGCACAACGAAGCCACAACTAGTCTTTGGAGTTTGCCCCAGATCCCCGGGCAGTGACTCCGGAGTCGCCCTTGGGACGCCTAGCACACTGCTGGCAGCAAAAGGAGGTGGTGTCAAATCTCCTACCAGATTCCAAATGCGCAGCTCACACTAAGGAATAAAGTCAAAGAAACAAAATCCAAGAAGTGATAATCCAAGGTGAGAAATCTGACAAGCTAAATGCCAGAGAAAAGCCACTCAGGTCTCTTCAGCTAGACTGAGTAAAAAAGACTAAAGACCAACGGAACAGAGGAGGCATGGTCAAAAGAATGGGGAAAAAAATTACACTCAGTCTCTGGCAAATAGATGAGAGATTACCCACGCATGGATTATCAGAGCAGCACACTGGAAAGCCTTTTGCCTGCATTTGGGCAATGATTAAGTACTCTCCCATTTCATTCATTAGCAATGACTTGCAACTTTATTCCCCATGATGGCAAATTGAAGTGGCAGCAATGCTGCGCAAGCAAAACTGAAGAACAACAGGGTATTCTCTGTTCTCTATAACATAAGAGAGAAAAGAACAGAGGCAGGATCTGCTTTTTCTACACAAGCACAATAACAAAATGATAACTGTATTCAGCTCTACTTTCCATTAGCTAAGGTCTTATCACCTGATATATTATTGGTTCATAGGGATGCAACTTAGATCAAAAGAACAGGGAAAGGAATGTTAAGTCTATTGTGAAGACAGAAAAAAGACAAGGTAATATTTATATTACATTGCTAGATGCCTAACTATAGAAACTATTGATGTTAGGCCTGTTTTCCTTGTAGAAATACTCAGGATGGTGTAATACAGCTCGTCAGCTAGTATTCTTTTAAATAGTTACACATTAAATCAAATTAATACTAAGGTCAGCTTGAGCCAAAGTACTGGCTATGTCAATTGTTATAAATGCACCTGTTTTTACCTAGGCTGCTCCTTTATGTGTGTTTTTGTGATTTTTAAATTTTTAAGTGTTTGCAACCCAAAATCTTTAACCTAAGTTGGGTGGACATATAAAATGAATTAATGAATCAATGATCTTCAGCCTTCACCCCCACACGTTTCCCTCCAAAGCTACAGCATCCACTGTTTTCTGCAAATTGCAGTGTGTATGTGTGCGTGTGTTATGTACAGCCAAAAGACTAACACAGTTTCCACTTTCCACTTTTTATACTTGTCTTTTTTGCCTTTCAGTTTATTAAAGAGTTCTTTATACAACCATGATGGTTTCTTCTTCTCATTTTTCTTTTTCAATGGTATTGTGCTGGATTAGACCAGTGGTGAAATTCAGCCGGTTCTATCTGGCTCGGGCGAACTAGTAGCGCCAGCGGCAGGAGGCTCCACCTACCTGCCCGGACATCATCACTTCCCGTTTTTGATCATCTGCACATGCACAGAATGCTTTGTGCATTCGTGGAGCTGGTGTGTGCACTCACATTTGCGAACTGGTAACAAAGTAAGTAAATTTTACCCCTGGACTAGGTTATTATAACTCATTTTCAGAATTTCCCAAGCTTCCTGAATTGTCTTCCCCTTAAAATTTTTTGTTGAAATCAATTATCTTAAAGTCTGCTAGTTTGACTTTGTTCTGTTACTTATGCCTGTATTATGTTGAATTCCAATATTGCATGGTCACTCTCCACCAAAGTTCCTATAACATCAATCCCTTCTATCATTTCATATTTGATAGTGAGAATTAAGTTCAGTATAGTTGACCTGCTAGTTCCCTTCTCTACATTTTGGGACACAAAGTTGTCTGCTAGTTGCAGAGTTTGTCTCCCCATTGATGTCAGTATAGTTAATCCCACACAATGGATGCAATTGGCTACAGTGGTCAACAGTCAGTTTTAATATCTCCCAAATAAGCATATAATTATGTAGAAAATGTTTTAATTTAGCTTTAATATTAAAAGGAAAGCATCATGGAAAAAGAAAAGAAAAGCACCGTGGAACAGGAAAAGCAGAGTACTGTGACATTCTCCTAATTGTTTTGTCCAATTAATTGTACAAAATTAATTATAATATGCTGAAGAGCTAAAAGGAGTTAATTCTTCAGTTTGTAGTCTTGTAGATCATTATGTATAAGAATAGCTAGTTTCAATGAATATTATATTAATTTGATTGGAAAAAGTATAAAGTGTAGGATATTGGGTCTTTCCTCACTGTTTTGAAGTGCTCTTCACTTCTCCTTGTGGGTGTTTTTGTTTGTGTGTGTGTGTGTGTGTCATTTGGATCATTGTGGATTCCTGACAATTCCCTGGACAATTCCCTGAAGCTTTCTTGGCAAGACTTTGTAATAGGTTTTCCATTGCCCTCTCCTTACAGCTAAGAGAGAGTGACCAGCCCAAGGTCATCTAGCTGGTTCACTTTTTAAGATATAATTTTATTATAAGTTTTAAAAGCAAAAGTAAAAATTAATACAAACTAAAATAAAGTAAGAAGAAAGAAAGAAAAAATTAATACAAACTAAAATAAAGTAAGAAGAAAGAAAAAAATGAAAAGATAAAAGATAACGTGCAAGAAGAAAAAGAAAAATAGAAAGGAAAAGAAAAGAAAGGAAAGGAAAGGAAAGGAAAGGAAAGGAAAGGAAAGGAAAGGAAAGGAAAGGAAAGGAAAGGAAAGGAAAAAATATAAAGATGTGCCTTCCAATCTTCTTTACAGCACATCTCTTTAAAGACTCTCTTCTTTAAAGGTAGCCTCAACTTATGAACACAATTGAGCACAAACTTTCTGTTGCTATGTGAGACATTTATTAAGTGAATTTTGCTCCATTTTACAACCTTTCCTGCCCCAGTTGTTAAGTGAATCACTATAGTTGTTAAATTACTAAAGCTATTGTTAAAAGAATCTGGCTTCCCCATTGACTTGACTTATTAGAAGGTCACAGAAGGTGATTGCATGACCCAGGGACACTACAATTATCATAAATATGAGCCAGTTGTCAAGTGTCTGAATTTTGATCACATGACTAGGGTTTGCAGCAACGGTCATAAGTGTGAAAAATGGTCATGTCAGTGCTGTTGTAGCTTTGAATGGTCACTAAATGAACTGTTGTACGTTGAGGACTACCTAAAATCTATCCTACCTAATCATCAGATCATAAGTTCATTTTTTTCTGTTTTAGGGGAAAAGTCCATAAGGGGTTTCCAGTTTCCTTTTCTCTAATCAAACAGGTAAATTTAGCCAATTCAGAAGTTCTACCATTTTCACCAACCGTTCCTCTGTTGTAGGCATTGCCAAATCTTTCCATCTTTGTGCACATAATAAACTTGCTGCAGTTATATATACAGTAACAACATATATATGCTGCAGTTATATATACAGATTGCAACTCAACCCGGCCAAGATCGAGTGGCTGTGGGTACCGGCATCTCGGTTCAGGGGAGAGGTGCCATCGTTGACTATAGGGGGTGAAGTTTTGCCTCCTGTAGACAGGGTACGCAACTTGGGTGTCCTTCTGGATTCACGGTTGAGTTTAGAAGATCAGATAATGACCGTGACCAGGGGGGCATTTGCCCAGATATGTCTGGTGCGCCAGTTGCGTCCCTACTTGGACTGAGATGACCTACGCATAGTTACTCATGCGCTGGTCACCTCGCGGATTGACTACTGCAATGCTCTCTACATGGGGCTGCCCTTGAGGACCACTCGGAGGCTTCAGCTGATGCAAAATGCAGCCACGCGGGTTGTGATGGGAGAATCCCGATACTCCCATGTTACACCCCTCCTACGCGGTTTGCATTGGCTACCGGTTGCCCTCCAGGTGAGATTCAAGGTGCTGGTGATGACCTATAAAGCCCTACATGGCTTAGGTCCAGGATATTTGGCGGACCTCTTACAGCCAGCAACGATATCCCATCGCCGGGTTCACGCCCATAAAGAGGGCCTACTTAGGGTGCCATGGGCTAGAGAGTGGCGGCTGGCCACCCCCAGGGGTAGAGCCTTCTCGGTGGGTGCGCCCACCCTCTGGAATCAACTCCCCTTGGAGTTCCGATTAGCGCCCGACCTTCGCACCTTCCACCATGAATTAAAAACTTGGCTTTTTAAATCCCTCGACCTGGACTGATGATGGGGTTTTAAGGGTTAATTTTAAATTTTTTAGATTTTAGTATTATTTATATTGTGGCTTGTGTTTTATTGTTGTGAGCCGCCCTGAGTCCATTGTGAGATAGGGCAGCATATAAGCCGAATAAAATAAAATAAATAAATAAATAAACAACAGAGTTCCACAACTTTTGTCCAATCATTTATCCATCAGTCCCAAGAGGAGAAATTCTGGTTTCAGTTGATCTTAAAAATTCTTGGAATCACCATACTGCATCCGAACTCCAAATCTTCTAGCTTTTTTGCATGGATACCAAGCATGATAAAATGATCTTTCTTGCTATTCACATTTCCAACATAGATTTGAAGTAGCTTTACACATTCTAGACATTTTTTTTCCGGTATCATATAACAATAGTATTTTATAAAAGTTTTTTTTAAGATTATAACATATTGTATATTTCAATTGTTTCATCCAGATATTTTCCCATTGTTCCATCTATGTATTATAACCAACATTTTAGCCAACTTTACCATACATTTTTTCACTTGCCCTGTTTCAAATGTCAATAAAAGTTTATACATTCTAACAATTACATGTTCATCATTCGTACACAATTCCATTTCAAAGTCAGCACCATTCAATATCATCCTGTAAATTATTACGACTACTCTGAATCTTTCTGATCACTGCAAATATAAAAATAGCAATATTGAAGCAACCTAGAACTAAGGAGTTAGTTAGAGTAGGAGACCTCCAAAGTCCCTTCCCACTCTGTTATTCTGTTAACTATGCCCTTCTGTCAGGGATGTTCTCTTGATTTTATTTTTATTCTTCATTCCAGATTTCTAATATTGCACAGTATGCTAACTGTTTGTGTTTGTCTATTATTTCTCATCTACAAAACATTTCTTGAGATGTTTTGTTGTTTTTAGGCATAATCTCGATTAGTATCTATTCCATAATTTCAATATGGCAAGCCTAACATAAACAATAAAATCTACATTAACTTTGAATTTATTGCACCACAAATATCCATGCTACTCAAATCCAAGTCACGTAAGTCTTCTCAACACCACCACTCTTCGATAAATCAAACAGCAAGCTGCAAAATGCAATTTCAAATTATGTAAACCCAATCCTCCTCTTTCTTTTGCATTTTGTAACATCTTAAATTTCATTTTTAGTTTTTTCCCTTACTATACAAACTTAGAGATATCCTTTTGCCACTGTTTAAATGGTACATCAATTGTCAAAACCAATATTGTCTGAAACAAAAACCATTCTGGGCAAAACAGTTTATCATAGAAATTCTCCCCAAAATGACAATTGCCATTTCTCGCATCTTAACATGTGTTTTTAAACTTCATTCCATGTCTTAACATAATTATTTTGAAATAGCAAACAATTTATATTTATCATGGGAATACCCAGATATTTTATTTTTTTCTCAGTCTTAAAATCTGTTTTCTTCATCAGTTGTTTTATCCTGTATTTTCATGTTTTTGTTAACATCTTTATCTTCAATTATTATTCATTTTAAAACCTGTTATTGTACCAAATTCTTTTAATTTCCCCAGTAATGTTTCTATTTCCTTTAATGGATCCTCCAAAACCAACACAAAGTCATCAGCAAATGCCCTTATGAATTTCTTGTTTAGTCTTTACCCTCACAATTTTTTCTTCAGTCTTATATCTCTAATATTTCATGAACTAAAATAAAGAGAGGAGATAAAAGGTTCTCTGCTTTGTACCTTTTTGTATCTCGCAAGGATTTGTTAGATCTCTATTGAAAATTATTTGTATTTTGTGTTCTTTTATAATTTATATGACAACCACTTCCCTGGTTTATTTGCAAATTTTGGAGGGTTATTTATTTTTAAATTTCCATCTCTCTCTCTCTCTGTTAACATAAATAATTGTTGCTGTACAAGCTTGTTGAGATGTATTTATTTTCTCTGGAATCTTCTTTAATTCCTCTTATTTTATCTCATCAAAAAAAGCTTTTGTGTTCTCTTGTCTCTTCTTTTTGAGTTCATTATTACATTATATAAAATAACCTCTCATGAAAGCTTTGCTTGTGTCCCACCATTCTTACATCTGAACCTTTATTAAGATTTTCAAAAAAAACCCTCTTTTAATTTCTTTTTACAGTCCTCCACTATTACTTTTTTATTTAACACCGTTTCATTTAACCTCCTTAACTTTTCATTTAAAAACAAATTCACTGCATTATAATCTGAAAATGCCTTTGGCAATATCTCTGCTTTATGAACCTTAATAGTCAAATTCTACAAAAATCCAAATAATATCTGTCATTGAAAAAGACCTATATCTTTCAGAAAAATAAGTATACTGTCTTGAATTGTCATTTTTATATCTCCATTCAGCAAGCTTGAAATTGTCTATCAGATTAAAACACTTCTGGTAAACCTTATTTAATTTTAATATTTTTCTCAGGTGTTCTGATTACTTGTAGGGAGATTGTCCAATCCAATCTCCCATCAAACATCAATTTTCATTTAAAAATAAAGCTCACTAACCTGTCCTTAAGTCGTTCATTAAAAACAATCTTTATACTCCTCTGGGGCATAAATTTCCAATATCAGAATCTTAACCCCATGCAAATTAATTTCTACCCCAACATATGTACCATGCTCACCAGCCAGTATAAATTCTGGTTGCAACTGGGAATTAATATACAAAACAACTCCATTTTTTGGTTCCTTCTGAAATAAAGTACTTCATCCAAATTTTTTGTAAGTCAAATATTTTATATTCTTTTTTTCTAATACATATTTCTATAAAAGGAAATTATATTTTGTTTTATTTTTTCATATAATGATTTTTCTTTTCTTTTGAGGAGCACTTGCTCAATTTACATTCCATGTTAAGCATTTGTAATATATAATAAGGCCAAAAATTTGGAAAAGAATAGCTGTAGGACCTAATCATACATTTAGCTTTCCTGTTCCATCTGTACGGGCTTTTGTGTGGTCTCATCTGTCACATTTATTGTCTCCAGTTCTTCATTGAATTTTTCTAGAAATTCTCTTGCTTTCTGCTGTTTGAAAGTAAAAATCACTCCTTCCAGTTTGTCCCATTGAAATAGAATCTTTTTCTGTCTATCAGTCAGAAGGGAATAGTCTTCTTTTAGGCAATATTATAATTGGAATTTCTTTAAGCACAATTATATCTGTATTATAACCAGCGGTGAAATGCACTTACCTTCGCTACTGGTTTGGGAGTGTCAGTGTGTGTGCCTCTTCTGTGCATGCGCAGAGGGTCAAAAACTGGACTTAATGACATCCTGGCAGGTGGGCGGAGCTTCCCACCACCAGCACTACTGGTTCGTGCAAGCCGGATAGATCTGGCCAGATTTCACTGCTCATTATAACATTCCCATGAAGGTCAAGACTATTTCCATTCCTTCAAGGACATCTAGTTTGCCTTCGAACCTTGTCTGGAAGCCCTGACTTGTTTAATGTTTAAGACAAAACTAGAAGTCATGGTCTCTTGGTTTCTAGCCTAATGCCTTACCTACCGCACCAAACTAGTTCTCCATAAAAATTTTGGTTCTTATTGCTCTATTATCTTATCCCAGTCACTGCCAGTCATCTGACTTTCCTTCAAGGAATTGGATGATAAGCCTACTGGATTTTGTACACTTTGAGGATTCCCTTGGATGATGTCAGAATAAGAATGAAAATATTACCTCAACATCATAAGGATAATTTAATCCTGTCTATCATAATTGTTTGGAGATGAGATGAAGATATTACAGGAAAAAATTGTTTTCAGGACCCCCACTTATAAGGAATATAAGGATAATTTTCATCACTGGTTCTGCATGGGGTAGAATTGTCCCAGATGGACCTGATCCACAATTGGAGTTTTTTTGGACAAAAACAAGTGGCAGCTGTGGCTAAGAGAGACTTTGCACAAATATTGATTGATTGATTGAGCGATCGATCGATCGATCGATTGATCGATCGATCGATCGATTGATTTGATTTGATATGTATGAACTCTATCTTTTAATGGCAACTCTGGAAATCTAACAGAAAGTTTAAAAAATTAAAATGCAAAGCCACCTTTTCTGCCAATTGTTTCCATGCTTGGATTGGGAGGGCCTACTCACAGTGCCTTGTGCCTTGTTCACTTCCTGTCTGGATTATTGCAAGGTGTTCTATATAAGGCTACCCTTGACGACTACTTGGAAGCTGTGGTCGATCCAGAATGTCGCACAAGTTGTGAAAAGTGCAGCTCAGTATACCCATGTGGCATTGTGGCCTCAATACATTGCAAACTGCACTGACTGTTACAGTCCTGCTGGACACATCCTCTAATGAGGAAGATACAGTGGGATTGGATAATAATTAGGGATAATAATTGAGGAAACTATCAGAATGATTTGTTTGCACCCAATCAGTCTAGCCACCCAGCCCTAAACAGAGATTCAACAACTGAAAGAAGAACACGGTAGATCTGACAGTCTTGCCAAGAAACAAGCTTGCAGAAGGGTTAATACTGAAGAAATAAATAGTCACTGCCTATATATATATAAATTCTGTATGGCTGATTTATTGACCTCACTCCCTGAGATCAGACAATGAGGAAAAACTTTTCAAGTCTCAGCTCTGTCATATTTACTTTGCAAATGCCGTGCTTAGAATTCTGGATATCACTTCATCGTTTCTTGCCTTGTCCCTTAGATTTGATGCTTGTTTATTAGATTCCTGATCTTAATTTATGCCAAGCATGTGACTATGTTTATAGTTGCTATCCAAAGATATTGGTAAAAAGGACTATTTTCTTCTAAAAGTTCTGTCTGAGCTTGCATATCAATGGACTGTGGCAGGCATCCAACTTACTATCTTGTGGCTAGCAGCCAGCAATGCTGGCACAGAAAGCTGGCTCCCAATAGGCTTCAGGATATAATTCAAGGTGGTAGTCATCACCTACAAAGCTGTTCATGGCACAGGGCCAGATTAATGGTAGGGCTGCCTTTCTCCATCCATATTTCTACCATCTCACGTATGAGAATGCTTCTGGCACTGCTCCTGCCTTCTAGAACAGAACACACCTTGAGATTCAGATGATTCTCAGCCTGGTGGTCTTTCATAAAGTTCCTAAAGCTTCTTTTCCCTCTGGGTATTGGGGAATAAAGCTCCCATAATTAGGGGAGTTATTTATGCAGATATATCAGCTGTTTCAGGCATGATAGGTTTTAATTTTGGTTGGGGATTTTATTATTGTTTTAACTGGATTTAGCTGATGAAATCCAGTGGAAGAAATGAATAAATAAATAAATAAATATCATCTATTCCCCTCTATTACATTTTTCTGCACCGTATGTAGATAATGAGGGCATCAAGCAAAGTGTTTCTTCTAGCAATAAACCACTCTTCCTATGATTTAATGCCTTCATGTTCCAAAATCCTAAATCATGAGAAAAATGTTCATTAAGTGGATGCATAAATACAGTATAAATGTTTGCCACAGTAAATGTAGTAATTTTTAATGTAGTATAGGATTCTTTGTGTATCATATTAATACAGCTAGCTGTGTAAAATCAGTCACTGAAAATGTATTCTCCTGTCATCAGGCTCTTCTGGCAATTTCACAGTTCTAAATAGCCTGCTGCCAAATCTATTTTCTCATCAATAAATGCATACATAAAAATATTATGCAGTTCAAAAACTAAAACGAACTTCTAGCTGCTCGGATTTCTTGGTTATAGAACAAATCTGTACCAGAAACAACAGTGATATAAAGGTTAACGTAAATATTTATTAAAAGATGCCTAATAAAGATGAAATATTGAAGCAGAGAGAACATGAAGATGAAATTAACAGATTTGGGGGTAAAATTATGTCATTTAATTGTAATTTGTTGTCATAATATCTAGTAACTGATCATAAAGTCTTGCCTTTACAATCTGTTCTCTGCATATGGATGGTGCTGACTAACAAAATAACTCAAAACTGTCTATTCTAAGCAAGCCATACCACTTCTGGTTAATGAAGGAGGAACAAAAAAATCTGAAAACCTATCAATTTTATAGCAGTGATATATTCTGACAAAGCAAATAACTACATGCCTTCCCACTGAAAGCTAAAATGGCACTGTTGTAATGACTGTGTCTCTATGGGCTTTTTTGCAATGCAGTCTTAACTTCTTCCACTTTGGCATGGCAGTGGTCTGCTGTTCTGTCTAGACTGCACTTACCATGGTTACTGATTGGTGGATCCTTATGCTCCTCTATCACTTTCATCTCTGCTGGGGGAAAAGGACCAATTCTTATCTTTATATAAGCTCCCACATTGATTCCCAGTCATACTCAACACCTTCTTGATGTGTCCACAAGTGAACCAGTAAAAAAATGAAAGTAAACACCACAGTTTTGCCATTATTCTACTTGACCAAAAAGAGGAAGTTGGGATACTTCTAGGGAAGGAAGGAAGGAAGGAAGGAAGGAAGGAGGGAGGGAGGGAGGGAGGGAGGGAGGGAGGGAGGAAGGAAGGAAGGAAGGAAGGAAGGAAGGAAGGAAGGAAGGAAGGAAGGAAGGAAGGAAGGAAGGAAGATCACTAGAACTGATGATGTCACTTAGTTTGGGTAATGAAATATGTCTACAAGAAAACAAGCAAGCTCAGAGAGCACTAAGGACCCTCATTTCAACTGTGAGCTATAAATATTCTCCTTTATAGATCTACTCTTTCACCCTGCCATCAATGAATTTTGTAGATACATAACTGGAGGAAAGGGTGCATTCCTGTCATAGCACACAGTAACTAACATGAGTGAAGAAGTGGCTTATGATGAACTACAGGTACTCCTCAACTTACAACCAGTTACTTAGCAACTATTTGAACTTCTTATGGACCCGCCTGGGTGTAAGGTCCATTGGAATATGCCCAGGATTCTGAAAGTTGGGCCCTCTCCTGCAATCATGTGGCCACACTTCAGGCATTCAGTCCCAGGCCATATTTAACAAAATAACAGAACAGAATAACAGAGTAGGAAGGGACCTTAGAGGTCTTCTAGTCCAATCTCCTGCTCAGGCAGGAAACCCTATACCATTTCAGACAAATGTTTGTCCAATATCTTCTTAAAAACTTCCAGCATTAGAGCACCCACAACTTCTGGACGCAAGTCCTTCCATTGATTAATTTGTTCTAACTGTCAGGAAATTTCTCTTTAGTTCTAGGTTGCTTCTCTCCTTGATTAGTTTTCATCCATTGCTTCTTCTCCTGCCTTTTGATACTTTGGAGAAAAGTTTGGCCCCCTCTTCTTTGTGGCAGGACCCCAAATATTGGAACACAACTATCATGTCACCCTTAATCCTTGTTTTTACTAGATTAGACAAACCCAATTCCTGTAACCCTTCTTCATATGTTTTAGCTTCCAGTTCCCCAATGATTTAAGTTGCTCTTTCTGCACTCTTTCCAGAGTTTCTACATCTTTTTTATAATATACTGACCAAAACTGGATGCAGTATTCCAAGTGTTGTCTTAGTAAGATTTTATAAAGTGGTACAAATACTTCATCATATTTTATGATGGTTTTGCTGAAAAACCAAGGTTTACTTCCAGTTGTCAGCAGAACCAGCCCATAGCAAACTATGTGTTTGCTTAATGACCGTCACATAGGGGTGAAATGCTCCCGGTTCAGACCGGCTCGGGTGAGTAGGTAGTGATGGCGGCGAGCAGTTCAGAGAACCGGTAGCAAAAATGCCTGCCCCCGCCCCCCATGCCCAGCTGAGCCGTGCGATCATCAGAGCCTTTTTTTTCCTTTTACATGGCTCTGATGATCCCAGCTGAGTTGCCTGCGGTTAGCTACCTAGCAAAAATCCCTCTCCCCCTCCACCTTGCTTACCTTCGCACGCCTGCCTTGCTTCGCTTGCTGTAATAACTGCAATCCATTGCATCAGCAAGCAACTGAATCTCCCTGCTGGCAATCAAGCTCATCGGTGAGCAGCTCTATCTGCCTGCCTGCCTGCCTTCCTGCCTGCAGGGGTCTCCAACCTTGCCAAGGAAAGCCGGCTGGCTGAGGAATTCTGGGAGTTGAAGTCCACAAATCTTAACGTTGCCAAGGTTGGAGACCCCTGTTCTATTGGGTAAGTTTTTTTCCCCTTTGGGAGCTTTAAAAAAAAATAGTTAATTGGGGTTATTTTAGTTGTTCTTTTTTTAGACCTAGCCACTTAAAGTTTAGGAAGTTTTAAATTTAGCTGCTTTTATATAAAAATAAAAATAAATTAAAATAAAATAATATTTGTGCAGCTTTCTGAGATTTAGGCTGTTTCTGTAGTGTTTCACTCTAACTACACAAACACACAAAATCTCACAAAGCTGTATGTGGAATTTTGTGTGTGTGAAGTGTGAAAGTTGGTTTTTTGGGCTTTTTGTGGCTGTGTGAGGTTCCTGCTTGTTGCAGGG
>WNWU01013815.1:7202644-7333176 GCA_012654045.1 Ptyas mucosa | reverse complement strand
CTGCTTGTTGCAGGGGCCATTTTGGGTCTAGCACAGCTGCTTTTACATTGTGGGTGACCCAGTTGTGTTGTGCTGTGTTTTGTAGGTTAAAAAAAGGACAAAGAAGTAACATTGACTTGGCCATGCCCATCCAGTCACCTTACCACCAAGTTCCACCCACTAATTAAGCCACGCCTACAGAACCGGTAGCAAAAAAGTTTAGATTTCACCCCTGCCGCCACATAAAAGGTCATAAAATCCAATTGGTCTCACACTTTATGAGAGTTATAATTGTGATGGGCAGGCTCTATTATGATTGTAAGTCAAGGACTACCCATATACAAGTGTACAGGCGCATAGGATAGCATTGCTTGTACCAGAATGGTATAAATACATTTTTTGATAGGTAGCAAGAAAAGATTGGAAGAGTTATTTTTCTGTTGGACAGGGGGCAAGAAGAGGATTCCTGTTGTTAAGAAATGTTCATACTCAAACTAGATCAATAATGGATATGGATCAGCTCTACCAGGGTTTTTTAAAAAAAATCTATGAAAGTATATGAGTTTTCAGACATATTTTGTGATGGTACAATCCTAAGGGACACTTTTCATTCTATTTTTTATTTTATTCAAAAGAAGGTTAAAAACACAAAAAAATCCCCAAAAGGACAAAAACAAAAAGAAAACACAAAAAAATCCAGACACTTTAAAAAGTGCATCAAAAAGAAAAGAAGAAACCAACACATATATACATATTATACCTCCTGTAATTGAATACTATTAATACATTACCACGTTTTCCCAAAAATAAAACCCTGTCTTATGTTTTTTGAACCCCAAAATAAGCATTTGGCCTTATTTTTGGGGAGGTCTTATTATTTTGGGGGGCGTGGAGCAAGATGGGGCTCCTCTTGCCATCTTACCTAATTTCCAGCTCTGCGTTTAAATATTTTGGGGGGAGGGCTTATTTTCAGGGGGAGGCTTATTTTAGCGCATGCGCTCAAATGCCCGATTGGGCTTATTATCAGGGGATGTCTTATTTTTGGGGAAACAGGGTACTACAATATTGATTCCCCTTGCAAAACAACCTCCCCAATTTTTTAAACTAATAAATGTATTTGCAAATAATTAACCTGTATTATATATATTATATTAATAATAAAATAGTTAACAGGAAGAAGAAGAATGATAAAAAAAAGACAAGATTAAAATTTCAAAATTTTCTGTTAACAAACGCTTATTGTAATTCACTCATAGAAAGTTTGCCATGGCATCTTATCTACCCCAAATCATCCCATAAACTAAAAATAATTCACGCTAGATCAAATGTCCACATCTCTTATCAATTGTCTAATCAAATATAATAGATTCAGCCTCCACACTATCTTCCCAATAAAGTTTAAGTAGAGGTAGTTTCCTGTTAGGTTTAAAAATCCACTCTCGAATCTCCCTCAGTCTTCATCGGAAAAACAAATTTGTCACTTTCCCATTCAGTCATTCTCCTAGTATTGTAAGGATATACAGGCTTAAACTTTAAAGAGACACATGGGCTCAAGTCAGTTAGTTCTCCAGTTGTGAGGTTATCTCTTTGGTCTGCAGCATTCAGATCAAAGTCCTTTGTGTATCTTTATTCAAAACTAGATATCTCTGCATATTTTCCATGACCATTATCACCTCATCAAACTTTTTAAAAAACCCTTTCAGCTAAAAGCTGCATACTGCCCACCCATCTTTTCTTAGATTTCAGCCACTGTTGCTTGCCTGTAATCTGATACATTATTACTCTGTGAAACTTTTTTTTTTGCAGAGTAATTTGCAGAAATTACTCTGCAAAAAACACTAAAGCAGAAGGAAATGAGAGATATTTTCTGGATATTTCAATTTATGATTAAACAAAAAATTCAAAAGAGATAAAGAAATATTTTGCAAATTCAAGAAGTACAGAAATTGTGTGGTGAGAGTCCAATAGTAATGTAAATCCAAATGAAAGCACTTCACCATCCAGAAACATGGCTGTGCTTCCCTACGGAGAGAACAAAGGCTAAATATATCAAAAGGAAAGAAAAAGAAAAAAAAGTTCAGCAACGGGTTGAAATAAATCAGCATTCAACTTTTATGAACAAAAAACAAAGTTAAGAAATAAATTCAAAAAGTGAAAGTTAATAACCAAGGTATCCTTAAGAAAATGAAACTGATGACAGGAAGATGGATTGGCCTAGTGACTTTTCAACTGCTTCCAGAGGGAACTGGAATGTTCAAGACTCCCCTTCCCGACAGAGTCCATGGCCATCCCAAAATCATTTTATGTCATTCATGAATGTTCCTATGCAAAATCCAGGGAGCAGCACTGCTAGAGAGCGAATTTTGTCAACGAAAACTGCAGATCATTGATAAGAAAAAAAGAAAGTCTTACCGTGAAGCAGCCATCTTGGGGAGAAGTCCTAAGAGATTCTTTTTAATACTCATAAAATGCCATGAAGATCTGCATGAAGGTCCATGAATTAAGATCCTTACTCATTCCATACTCCATAGTCATTATACAGTATTCCTTTCAGTCAGATAATCAAAGATAGAATAGCTAAGGAAACTGTCCTGAAAGAAAAATGTAAAGACTTCTTTGAATCAAACTGGTTTCCTGTTTCCTTTGTTACGTATATATGACACTCTAATTTCTTTGAAAATGATAGAGAAGTAATTTTCTTTTCATTCTTTGTTTTATTTTATTTTTTAATCTCTATTTTGGTGGTCTTGCATTCAAAACTATCCTACTAAGTACGTCTGAACCCTACTTAGATTTTTTTTTGTATCAACCAAAGAATGCAAGCTTTTATGTGAAGAATAAATCTCACTGAATTCTGGGAATATGAAAACTGAGAATTATATTGTCTAATAATTCTAATAGTAATCCCTTGAATGATTGTGAAATATAATTACACTCACAGGTAATTCTAATAATAATCACTCTTTGACCATTGTGGAAAGTAATCATCAGGAAATGATTTGGAGGCCTGAAGTTCTTAGTGATCATGATAGGCTAGTAAATACTGTGGTTTTCAACCTTGGTTAGCTTTAATTTGGCTGCCATGCATTTCTACTAGACAAAATGCAGCATAATGCCTCATACGTGATCCCTATGACTTGTATTTCTGCCTATTCATGACACTTTAATCATATTTCATGAAATAATTTATGTTTGTTTGTAAACAGGGATGAAGTTATCCTTATTGCATGGAAAGACTACTGGTAGCTCATGATACTGGCTCTTTGTATCAGCTTCCAATTGGACAAAAAAAAAATTTCCTGAAGGAAACGAAAGTAAAATAAT
Source organism: Ptyas mucosa (assembly GCA_012654045.1). Lineage (NCBI taxonomy): Eukaryota > Metazoa > Chordata > Lepidosauria > Squamata > Colubridae > Ptyas > Ptyas mucosa. The sequence goes on along the minus strand of WNWU01013815.1, from coordinate 7,329,873 downwards.
ATATATTAGGGTACGTTCCAAATCTTTTAAATTTCTGATGATCAGCTATGAAAATGAAAGAAAAATGAAAGAAACAAAATTGTGATTTTGATGATGATTAGATGAGTAGAAATATAGGGGATTAGAGAAATAATGTGGAATATTAATTTTCAAGTAAGAGTTTGATATACTTTTATCTATATCTGCACCAAAGAAAGTTTAAAGTCATTCTTTTTCTATATTCTTTATTTTTTTATTTCATTTTTCTTTCTGTGACTGGCTTTTTCTTGCTTTTTCTTTCCTTTTAATTCTTTTTCTTTTTGCTTATTTTTTATTCTTTTTTAAAAATTCAATAAATCATATAAAAATGACATATCAAAATGTTAGTCAAGGATGCTTTCATATATAAATATTTTCTATAATAGTGGCTACAACTTTCTTGATTTTTACAAGCCAGATTTCTTTTTCTTCTTCTTCTATGCCTATTCTATGAGGTGGGGTATTGTTATTCCCATTTTTCAGAGAGGGAACTGAGACTGAGAAAGAATGCCTGTCAAAGACCACCCACAGAGCTTCCAACTTCAGTGATTTTTGAACCCAGGTCAAAGTCCAGCATGTGACTCAGTGGACCACACTGGCTGTTGTTCTTGCCATCTTTGCTTCTTTTAAACAGGCAGGCATTATTCAGCATGTTTAACATACATGCCATGTATTTTGCTATGACCAGTACTGCAGAAATGCATAATTAAAAATGGAAGACTAAAAGCACTTTTAAAGCTTGTTTACCCCTGTGACTCCTATGAAACAAATGTTCCTTTCTCCTGAAGTTGCCCACCCACAGGAAAGGAACTGAACAAAGTTGGCTCTGTTAGCCTCTCACTACTAGAGAATGCCTTGAGAGGTCACATTGAGTTAGAGTCCTGCAGAGCTCCATTCAGCCCCACATAACACTCACACACCCTATACAACTAATTACATGTCAGATTAGTGATTTCATTATTACCCCACTACCACTAATTAAAATGGCATTGATATTTCTCAAGTAATTTTATATGTTTACATGGTTTAGAAACTCTTTTCAAAAGAAAGAAAGAAAGAGAGAGAGAGAGAGGGAGGGAGGGAGGGAGGGAGGGAGGGAGAGAGAAAGAAAGAAAGAAAGAAAGAAAGTAAGAAAGAAAGAAAAAAGAAAGAAAGAAAGAAAGAAAGAGAAAGAAAGAAAGAAGGATTTTTAAAAATCTATAAAATGTGCTAATGAAGAAAAATTGACTTGCCAAACATTAATCCATATTCATGATGATGCTCTGGCAGGCTTTATTTTTCTTCCCCAAAAGTTACTCTCCCCTCCCCCCTTCCCCCATCCCATACAAAGCCATGTTAGTCCCTGGATCTGTAAAATTGACAGATGCATGTCAGCCTTCCACGTTGAACGTTATTGCTAACTTTGGTCACCCAAATAAGTATCTAATGAAAGTTACATCATTCTAATCTACATTCATTGTTTTAATTATCTGAATCTCCATTAGAACAAAGTAACACTATAGTTTTATGGTATTTGATTAATGAGGGCAGGAAAATTGAAGTTTTTGCAATAAATGAGGGGGGGGGTAGAATAACCAGACTTTTATATTTTTTCCCCTTATGATTTTAATTTAATGGCTCATGTTTTCATTACTGCAGAGGCTGTACACTTTAGCTTGCAATTATGTCCCATCTGTGAAGCACTGTGTTATTACAGTTTATTCTAGTAGCTTTTCAATCACTTTTGAGTTGTGCTTTACAAGTATTCTTGCAGCAGGTGGGCTTACTGGCATGGGACCAGAAATACACAAAGCGCAAAGCTGGAGTTTAATGGCAGCCATATGCATGTGGCACACAGCGCCAGCCTTCCCCCATATGCTGCTAAGCCGCCCCTTCAGCCTGCCAGTCACTCTTCTTACTGACTACTGTCTCTAAGTAGTTTTCCGTCAGGGAAAAATATACCAAGGCAGCAAATTTCTCCAGTGCACCATCCTTATTACTGAGACAACCCTGTCATTAGCAAAAGCACAATGAACCTGATCTGGAGATGCATACCAATTAGGTTGCATGGAGCACTTTTCCTTCATATCTCTATGGAAACTCAGCCTTCCTGGCTGCAGTGGACAATCAGTAATGTTTCATCCACCCATATGCCACCTAGTTAACACTGTACACTTTAAGGCAACCCACCCCCCAAAACATAACAACAAAATAGTAAAGCATTCTATCTCCCCAATCACTTGCACTGTAACTCCTGAATTTAAATCAAAGAAATTAAAGGAAAACAGAAAGAAATCCTAGACTTCTTGAGATGCAGTTTTAAAAGGTTGGTTCTGACAGACATATTTCCAAATTATAGTTATAGTATGAATTATCTAAGTGAGGGAGAAAAATAAACGAAACTGAGCAGTTGTTTTGAGGAGTATCATATCTAAACAAGATTAAAAAGAACCTCAAGAGTATTCCTATTCTCTTTCCCCCAAATATGTAAGAAATTGTGAATGTTAATATTTATGTTGGAATAACATTAACTCTGTATAACATAAGTTCCCTTCAGAATAAAGTCAATTACTCTGCATTTCATTTACATTTCAAGATTATATCCGGAGACATTTATTTTATTTTTGTCTGCTCACATTTTAAAAATGAAATGGAACATTAATATCCCACAAGAAAGTTGAAAAGAATGGACTGTACTTTCTGTTGTTACTTTTTTATGCTTTTAACTTTCTCTACACCTGTTTTCATTGTAGAACGTCTTCTTGATTTTTTTAAAAAATACAGTTTCAGACAATATTGCCACAACATTAATTTGATCCTTGTAGATTTTGTGGGATATTAATCTGGGGTAATTAGAAGAATGAGATTATCAACCACAAGATAACTTTTATGTGAATTTAAATATAATTTTCGCATACTATTTTTAATACTGACATTATGTTCTGAGATAACAGAACATGAGCTTTTTGCCCTGGAGTCATACACGGCTGGACAGGAAAACCTTTACCTTTAGGTATTTTCTACATTTCGGCTTTCCACAACCACTATCTTACCCACCCATTTATTAATGGAAAGTAATAAAAATTCAATCAGTCGGCTTCATTTTTTAAAACCACCAAATTGCATTTTATTCATCTTTACTCAAGTTAAACTTTATTTTGTATGGCAAGGAAGCTCTGCAATGATTACTCAGTAATATGTTTTAATGAATTCAATGATCCTCTATTAAGTTTTCATATGATTACAGACCAGTTATTTTATCTATGCTTCTTTGACTAAAAATAAGTTGCACTTCTGTCAGGAAAGTGGCCATAAGATTGCAGATGTGGAAAAATATGTAGCAGTAGAATGGGGTATGATAGAAGATTTGCCAAACTGAGATTTTTGGTTATGATAAAGTAGAAGACAAAGCCATGAACATCTCCATGTCGTATCAGAGATTTTTTTAAAAAAAGTTTCTCCAAAATTTAAAATCATGACCAGTGAAAAATGATAAGAGTAAACCTAAATATTTGCATCTTATTTCTAAACAGGGAAAATAATATGCCCCCAGGAAAAAAGACATCTAATACAAGGACAAATTAGCATTGTATCAACGTTGACATAATTCTATATATGCTATCACTTATCTTCATTACCATCAGAATCATTGCGACTGCTAGTTTCAAAATGTGAAAAGTTCAAACAATATATGAAAACTAAACAGTATTATTTAACGACAATAAAAGCACTCCCTGTATGGATTACTATTCTCCAAATGTTAACTCATAAAGGAAAAAATATTCAAATATGTATAACCATGGCCATTCAGATGTATGGATGAAAATGTGATGGAACTATTCTTTCAGATCTTCTGTGCCTTTTATAAAATGTGAAGGCAGAAAACTCAGCTGTAACAATAAGGCTATATGGTTACATTAGCCATTCTTAATATAATTGACCAAAATGCAGATTCACTGCATAAGGGGTATAGATAATTATGCAGCATAATATTCTAATTCCATTAAAGCTGCAGCAAAATGTCCTAGTGCTATGTAGTATGGACAGGAATACAATAGAAAAATTTTCATTTGCAACTTTTTTTCAATTAAGCATAGTTCCAAGTGGCTTTCCTTATTTCCTTACATATAGATGTAGAACAAAGGATCAAGCAAATTGGAAGAAATAGAACTGTTCTTAGACAAGTAGATTGTATCTAAGGAAAAAGTACATTCTTAATATGAATTTAGTAATACATAAGTAAAAGTCATACATCTTAAAGAGGCTTTGTGTTCTATTGGTCCTGAAATTTTAGTAGGATGTATGATCTTTAAAAGCTCAAATATCATTTGTAACAAAACTAAAATAAGCATGGCTTGTAATAAAACCAACAAACACAATACAGGCAGCAATTCTATATATAATTTAATAGGATTAAATCTTTTTGCTATTGAATAAATAGACACATGTAACACAATGTCCCAACAGTGATTAAATAAGGAACTTGATTATTTTTTCTGAGTTGCCTTTTTTTAAAAACAAAACAAAACCCTTACTTTTTTGTTGGGTATTCTAGTCTGAATGCTAGCAGCTACCCTGTTTCCCCCAAAATAAGACATCCCCTGATAATAAGCCCAATCGGGCTTTTGAGCACATGGCAATAAGGCCAAATGCTTATTTCAGAGTTCAAAAAAATATATAAGACAGGGTCTTATTTTCAGGGAAATGTGGTATCTGAATTGGATAGGCGTATGAATGAACAAATGGGAGGGTGGAAAGCAAGGCAGTGTTAAGAGCAAAAAGGAATAGACTGGAAGTGACCTTTTGATTGATACCCATGGTACAGAAGCATAATGGTAGCAGTGGTATGGGATTGGCTTTCTGGGGTCACCTGATTTCAGGCTCAGCAGTGGTGCCAACGTTCCTTGAACTAAGCACCACTAAGAACTCCTTGAATTGCCTAAATTCAGTTTTGACAGAAATGGGATTTGCTGATTAAATCCTGGGACAAATTATACTTTACATTTATTGACGAAGATATATGGAACAAAACAATGGATGATACACATATATCTTGATTTTCCCTTTTAATATTTCTTAGGTCAGGTCAAATACATATGCTGCTAGTTGAACCTGAGGAGAATTTGAGGAGTTATAATTTCACAGGGAGAATATTATATATATTGAGAATTTTCTATGCCAGTTTATAAAATTAACATATTTTTGGTTATGAACATATAATGTTTATAATAAAATTGATTTGGTTCAAGTGTTTTATTGAAAAATAATCTGTTCTGTATTTATAGATTGATTCAGTTCAAATTCTATAAGAAATTTCCCATTTAAAATAACAAAAAAATTAAAAATCTACAAGTCAGCCCTATTTACGGTTTTTATATGAAAATTCCTTTACACATTCCTGGTTTTGTTGTACGCAACTGAACAATGGAAGGACTGTTGTGCCTCACCTACCCCTCTATAGGCTAGATATTTCATAACTTGGTTACTGAAAATTCTCCTCACAACTACCAATCCACCTCCCTAATTTAAGGTACCTAATTCCTTTTTATAAATAAAGAAAATGATAACTTAAAAGAGAAAAGCCTCTATTAGTGTCAACAGAACCACTCTTGCCCCATAGAGGGTACTATTTCAGAAAATACAATTAATGCTTTGGTAAGCTTCCCAGTCCATGAAGAGTAAGTTTCCTCTCCATACATTAGAATAAAACAGCACAGGGGATAAAAGCTGCAAGATAAGAATTTAATGAAAAGGTCCCTAAAATGGTTGCAGGGGAGCAAGTGTGTCTGCAGACTGCTCACTTGGCATTCACCCAGCTTCTTGTATCCTGATTTTTTTTAAAGTAAAAAAAAAAATCAAACCAGAGACTACCTGCAAAATGCAAGTTTCCAGCCAACGCTTCATGAATCTCAGAATTATTTTTAGAAAGCAAAAAGAGATAGCTGCCTGCAACCTAGAGATTTAGAAGGTTGCCCAGTTAGCAGCAATTGAACACAATGGCAGTTGGGTATTGGGGATGGGAATTGTTGATGGTTGGAAGAAGGAGAATAGAGGGAAATAAGTGAAGAGGATGTAGATTTGGTTATTTAATAACATTCCTCAGAAATCTCAGGTTACTCTGACTTTTCCCCACTAGTTCTCATATAAACCCACTATTGCTGAAAGTGCAATGAAACTTGCACTAAAAAGATTTGAACTAGATTAATACTAACACCTCTCCAGCTATGTTAGTTTAATTAAAATTATATATTTTTATTACTTCATTTTGTAGGAGGTAGCAGTGTCATTGTATTCATTTAACTGAAACACAAAGATGATGAAGAAGCAGGAGGCAGGAAAGGTACTTTATATTTAGCACCAAGACAAGTTGTTGTTGTTTTAAAACAAAACAATAAGCTTAAAAAGTTTTGAATGTCCTTTGTGATTCTTCTGAATGTTTGCCTTTGATTCTTCTCATTTTTGGATGTATACAAATCTGTATAAATGTTTGTGACAGATTTGCTATTTGTTCATATTTGTGTTGGTTAAATATATATCAGTGACTAAACCTTAAACAAAACTAGTTCAAATCAAATTAGCTCTGTAGAAAATATTGATTTTATGCTTGTTAGAAATTGGTGATCTGTGTGCTGCTGCCTCATGTGGAGATTTATTTAAACTGCAGACAGAAAATCCCTGAGTATTTTCTATGGGAGATTTGCCTGTACTGTATAGATATGACCTTGAATGTTGATTATTTATTACTCATTGGTTGTTGTTCCTGCCTGATTCTGACATCTGACTAAATGTCAAATAAAATTATATATGTGCATCACTAGAGTATTTTATCTGAACCAAAATTCAATGAAAAATATGTAGATCCTGTATCTTATTGCCCCATTTTCTTCTGCAATGAAATTGATTTATAAATGTTGAGATAGTGATAAATTTGCTGCTAGATGAGAGTATCTTTATTAATGAAAAATATCCAAAATTTCCCATAATTCCTCCCTTTCCCTGTTAAATTAATATATCTGCAAACAAAGCATTGAATTACAGTTTCCCATCATTTTAATTTTTTTATAATGCTCCATTGGACCCAACCCAGCAGACTAATGCTATGGTTAAAAGTAGTATTTAGCTTCCAGCTGCCTGCAATTACTGCAAGTTCAATTCTCACCAGGCTCAAGGTTGACTCAGCCTTCCATCCTTTCTAAGGTAGGTAAAATGAGGACCCGGTTTGTGGGGGCAATAAGCTGACTTTGTATAAAATATACAAAAGTATGAAAGCTATTGCTTAATGCATTGTAAGCCGCTCTGAGTCTCTGGAGAAGGGCTGCATATAAATCAAAATAAAATAAATACAAAATAAATAAAACCTGCAATACATCTTAGACACATTCTTAGAGATAAAGATGGTGTTGGTAGCTGTTCTCTCTCTCTCTCCCTCCCTCCTCCCCCCCTCCCCCCCCTGCAAAATACAACATTCCTATTTGAAAAAAATAAAATAATTTCTCTAAAGTCAGATATAGTGTAAAGACTAACGGGCATCAAAGGTCCATTGGTGTAATGATGTTTCTTAGATGCCATATTGAGGATTGCAGTTATGAACAATGGATAAGGATTATGAATAGTTTGGAGTATAAAAAGTACTAATGAAAAGAAGCTAGAATAAGAATAGGCTGGAAGAAAAAAAACTTGGTTACTCATATCATATATCTTCAACTTAAATGAGATGAAATGTGGCAACCTCTTTCCCCCAAAAAGCTATGTAGTGATAGAGCTTTGTGGAAATAGCTCCACATAATAAACTTCTTTTGATCCTTGCAAACCATTCTTCCAACATTCTAGAAACATTTTTATGAATTGTCCTTTGTTCTTTAAACTTCCTACCTCTTTGTTTGGAGGATCTTGTCAACTCCATTCACTCTAAGGCCTCTCATTCATCTCAACAAATTTGCTCTTCTTATATGTATGTGTTTTAAAATTCAATTTTCACCTTCTTCCTATATGTTCCACATCTCATACTCATACTTGTCATTCACATATGTATTCAATCCTCATTAATTCAGTCTTCATTGTTTTAATCTTATCTCTTTATTTTACATGTAATACTTAAGTAGCCCACTATTACTGCATTAAATATGCATTTCATGTAAACCTCTTAAGTACAGCCATTTTCACTTCAACAAACTTTCATTGTTGCAACAGACTATATCCTACCTATTCCTTTCTATCAACATTTTCATTTTTTAGGATTTTTTTCTTCTATATTTCACTATAATTTATCTATATTTCACCATTTCACTATAATAGATTGTTAACATTCTATTAATGTATACAGATTTATCTATTTCTCCAATTTTTCATAATTTGCTATAATTTTGAATCTTTCACTTCATGTTCCTTGTTGAACAGAAATACATTAATCATTGAAGTGTTAATTTTCAGAACCATTTTTCTCACTGCATCATCCTATCAGTTTAATAATTTCTGCAAATCATTTAGGTTCTCAGCCAATAGCATGGCATCAACTACATACAAAAGTAAGCATACATTAATATCCATAATTATCAATATGGTAACAAGAAGAAAGCAAGAAATGAGAGGATCAGGGAAATCTGAACTTCTAAGAACTATTTTAGAAGAATATTTAAGTAAAACATTTCAAGCAATCCAGGCAATGAAAGCAAAGCTTGAATTAAAGATTGATTGGTTCTCAAAGAAACTTCATGAGGAGATTTGTCAACTAACTGGAGAAGTCAAACAGATAAAGAATAGAATGGATTTTTTGGGGCATAAATCAGAGAAAACCTTCAGTATGAAACTGATTTGGATGAAAGGGGTGTCTTGGAATCACAGGGCAAGGAACCTCAGCTAAATAGTTCCTGAAATGTCAGGACAGGACATCAGCTCAAGAATGATTAAATCCTTGGCTTAATTAATCAGTTGGGAAGAAGAAGAATGTCAAAACAGAAATAGACACAATATACAAAATAAATTTCTGATATACCACAAGGAGAAACCTACCAAGGAGCATCTTAGTTCATTTTGTAAGAAGAAAAACAAGAGAACCAATTTTCAACTGTCACTTTAAAACTAAACTGAAAATTGACCATGTGGACATAATCACTATGAAGGAAATCCCTGTTAGAAACTTGATAAGAGGAAATATTATGTTTGTTTAACAGACATTCTGAAGAAAAGACAGATTCAATTTCACTGGGATTAACTTGAAGAAGTTATATTTACCTATGAAAATATGATTTAGACTAAATCCATAGAAAAAGCTAAGAATTTCTTGATTAATCATAAACTAATTCTAGAACCAATGCAAGAAATGAACATGAATAACCAATCAGAGGTGGTCCAATTTTTAAAAGCTCTGTTTTAATTTTTTTACATCTCTGGTGGAAATTTCCCCTTTTTTTCTATTCACTTTTTATTGTGGGAAATATTATCTCAATTATTTTCTGTGGTCATTCTGTTATAGTACATCTACTTCCCTTGTCCTTAAAAGGAACTGTTTATGTTTGGTTATGAAAGCTCAGCTACAGGAGAGTTTTAGACTATGTAAAAAATGAAACAATGCATCAACTTAATATTAAAGCCCTTTGGAATGCCTTGGGCAAAAATGCTTTTCAACGTACAAAATCAAATGGAAAACCTAGGTTAAAATTCTAATAACAATGATTTTAAATCAACTCAAATATGACACTTGGATAAAAGGAACAGCAGCAAAACCAGACTTACAATCAGATGGATTGGAATCTAATTTGTTGCTGGCAGAGTTGAAGGAGAAGGAACCTGGTTTGAGAACTGCAGGCTTGTTGGAGAAGGCTCAAAGAGGCATGAATTCTAAAGACTTAGACATGATAGAATCAATGAGTGATGAACTGGACTTAGGATACCAAAAATGAAATTGTACTTTAATGCCTCCTGTTTGGCTGGATTAAAGAGGAGGTGACTCTTGAAAAAGAGATACCGGTAACTTGAACATTTTGCTAGGCCATCCTAAGGGTCTGGAATAAATACAAAACAAAATTCTCTATGAAATTGTCACCTCAGAAAGCTTTTTTTTTTTTAAGAAGTGAGTTGATGGTGGAGGAAAATTTTAACTGCCTAGACTTAGTACGTTAATTTGATGTGAGAAATTGTAGGTTTTCAATTTGATGTTTAATGTATTATTTCAACAGTGGCTCAGAGGGTGAATCAATCATTTCACAGCTTAACGTTCCTAAAACCTCTTTTCTATCAGTATAAGAGTTAAATAAACATTTTCATATTTGCTTTTATATTTTCATCTACTTTTAAAACTTTTTTCTCACTACTTTATCATAGCTTTTTTATTTTTGGGATGTGTGTATATGTGGAGGAGGAAGATACTTTAAAAAAAAAAAGAAAAGCTTCTTGTCTTTGACCATTAAGCAACTGATTCCATTTTAAACACAATGATACAGAAGGTTTTTTGCAATTCAAAGGTACAATTCTCTTTCCATCACTAGTGGGATAATAGCATGTACTAATGCACATACATTTGTTCTTCTAGTCACCATTTCTTTAGAATGGCAAGAGGCAAACACTACCACTTTATGATTATTGTGCAATTAGCCAAAAAAGGGACTGTGGCAGGGAGGGGGAGAGACATGATGATAAAGAAGTCTTGAATAAAACACTGCAGGGGATAAACTTCCAATTATTTAAGATATTTATTACAAATTCAAATAACTGTAAAATTTTATACGGAGGATTTTATTATTTATCAACTTATTTATCAACTTATAAATAAAAATAAAGGATTGTTAAATGTAATTTTGTTTATTGTACGAATTATGTTCTAAAAAGCTCCTACCAAAATATTATGAATTTTCAGCATCCAAATAAAACATTTGATTGATTTAAAAGAAATTGCATTGTTGCATGCTAATAGTTATGATTACTTTTGGTACAAAAATTGTACAATTTTATCCTTGGGGAAGAAACAGAATATACCCCAAATAGACATAGAATAGTATGGATTAAGTGATTGTATAAGTATCAGTAACATCTGCATTTTTTCAAGCTAGGATAATGCCCATCATGATAATTGCTGGGTAATGCAAAGTGAATATGTACATATTATTGTGGAAAGATATGGGTACAGTATATTTCTATATTCTATGCAGAAACATTAAGGCATATCTTCACAATTTTTGACAGTAAAATGTCATCCAGTAAAATTGTCTGATGCTAGACAATTTTTCCCTCATCTCAATGTAGCAGCAGTATATTTTTCTCCATAATATGGAATGACAAAATCATTAACATTTACAAATAAAATTAGAGGGATGCACTTGAGGATGTAATTTGGAAGGCAGAGAAGGTGCTTCTCCTACTTGTGAATCTGGGTCCTGAGAACAAGTGATATTTCTGTGCAAGGTTTCCAAACATATCAGAGAAGAATGCCGTAGGAAATGACATATTTATTACAAATGGCATAATTCACATTAATTAGCAAGCCCTTTCTTAGTATCCCCATTTCCAATCTCCAGAATCTATGCATTCTCCCACTATGCTCTCCCAGAGTATTTATTTATCCTTCTTTTATAATACACTTCTCTCATTTGCCTGTCTTCTCAAGGACATTCAAATAGTTGGTGCTGGTTGAATAACATTATTTAGGTGAGATCTGTGACTGAATATTTCTAGAGCTCCATATGAATTTTATGTAACTCTTAAAATAGCAATATCAGGGTGCTGTCTTACAAAAGCACTTATGCTGAGGCTACTTAAGCACTGTTGAGCATAGCATTTAATACCGAACTATACTGCTTAATAATGCTCTTCCTCTAGACAAATATTCTTTTATATTGCTGACTCATGAATATGTTTTATTTAGCAAAGCCCTAGTACAAGTCATCTAAGTGATTCTTCATCAGAGGAATAGATTCCAAACAAGCAAAAAAGTTAAATCTCTTGTATGTTGAGCTAAACTCCTGGTGACACTGTGAACATGTCTTCTCATAGAGTTGGGATATTTAAAAATTTCTTATCCTTCATATTAGTCTCACATTAAATCTCAACCTGTCTTGTTGCAAAGTCCAAACAAGGTCAGCCAGACACTGTTGATTGGTAAGCTTGTTTAGAGGGGTTTCCTCTTTGACATTACTATGAAAAAGCCCAGCAAAATACACACAGACAATTTGCAATAAAACTGTTTGCAGGGTCATCTAGTTGGTTTGTTTCCTGTGATTTTAGTTAAAAGATACTGTATACAGTAAATTTTTGCTCTTGAATAACTCCTGTGTGAATTGCCTCAGGTTAGTTTGCTTCTCACAAGGGGCAGGCTTTAATGACTGGATTTTCCTGTGTGTGTGCTACCTTTCTCAGTTTACAAATAGAATAGAAAAAATGAGGGAAAACTGAATATACATACATCTAAGATAAAATAAACTGATATGGGGCAATTTACAGACAGCTAGGGTTATGTTCTGCCCCAGCTACGGATCCCAAAGAATACAGCACACACAAAGTTTGTACAAAACTTAATTTACTAAAATAACTCAGTCTTTTTCAAAACAAAGGCTGTTAATAAACTTTCTTAACAGCCTACAAGAAACCAAAGATAAAGTAATCACAATCTTACTAAGGTTGGCAGAAAGCCCAGAAGCAATTTGCAGAGAATCCAGATGCGAAGTAGAGTGAACTAAAGTTGTTCCCTACAAATTGCTTCAGTTGGCATTCCTCCTTAAATAGGCCAAGGGAGTGGCCAATTAGCCCCAAGCCTTACTCTTGAGGAGACCTCCTCCTGAGGAGCCACTCCTGCCTTTTGGCCGCTCTGTGCACCCGTGCATCAAGAAGAGGCTCCTCCTCTTCATCGTCTTCTTCACTTAAAGGAGCTTCTGGAGGTTCTGAAGGCCCTGGCTGAATCCCTGCCTCTGGCACCACATCTTCTCCAGCCTCCTCATTGTCTGACTCGAGTGCCAGCTGCACCAGCTGCTGGCACAACGCCACACCAGCCTCCTCGCTGTCAGAATCAGCTACAATCTGCACAGGCCACTGACGGGCACAACAGGTTAGGTGGCAGATGTGACTATAAAGATAGGCCTCGTCTTACAACAGTTTGTTTAGTGAACATTTGATTATAATGATTCTGGAAAAAGTGGCCATTTTTCATACTTACAATTGTTGCAGCAGTATCATGGCTATGTCATCAAAATTCAGGCATTTGACAACTGACTCATATTTATGATGGTTTCACTGTCCAGGTGTCATGTGACCACCTTTTGCGACTTCCTGACAAGCAAAGTCAATGGGGAAACCTGTTTTACTTAACAATTATATTATTGACTTAGCAACTGCAATGATTCACTTAACAACTGTGGCAAGAAAGGTCATAAAATGAGGCAAAACTCACTTAACAAATGTCTCACTTAGCAGCAGAAATGTTGGGCTCAATTGTAGTCATAAGTCAAGGACTACTTGTACTGTTGCATAACATTGCACAGCATGCGACTGTGATTCACCAAAGTAAATGTATGCACTGGAATGAGGTATTAGCGAATCAAATGGTAAGAGAATCAGCAAGTCTAAACCAGATCTTGGCAAAACTGAATGGTACTTGTTAAAAGGTCAGAACACCATGATTTTTGTAAGATGAAAAGCATGATTTACTAAGGCCGGCTATTGAATTAAACTAAGGGACACTACTGTCGAAGACTATCTGTATTAGATATGCCATTATATTTTTATGACACCCTCTGACCCCCCCCCCCCCCCAAAAAAACCAAAAGAAATAAGATTATACTCAACTACCATATAAAGCCTGTCATCAAGACATTCTATAAAATTTGAATGAACAAAATATAGCCATTCCCGGGGGGGGGTATATTTGCAGGGGGGGGCAAAAAAACTCCAACCCAGCTAGTTTGGAGAAACACATTCCCTTTGGATATACTACAGTTACTATTGTTTGTGACTGCTGAAAAGAAAGAGATACTAATATTCTTAGTCACAAAAGGCTGAGGAACAAATAATTAGTTAAGTAGTCTACATTTGTCTTTATTATACACAGATCAGTTCAAATAAACTATTCTTGGTTTAGAAAAGTTCAGAAAATTTCATGCAGTTTTAAATCCATTTACCATCATACAGCAAAGCAGATCTAGGTAAAGAAGCTGGGCCATCCGCCTTTAGGCATATGCATCTCACAAGATAACGTATTTTATCTGAAACGTATTTTACAAAGACAATGCCAGTTTAACCAATTCAACAGTATTGAACCTCACTGACTAAGTTGGTTCACCACGACTGTACAACAGAATAAAAATGAAATCATGACTGTGAAAATGAGCAGCATTTTCAGAATGAAGTACAGTTGATTAATCAACACATTACCCAAACTGATTAAACAATGAGACATCCTGGGGTTCTGCTGTCTATCCTGATGAGTGTGTTCATCATAACTAATAATGCTTTTGCACAATCCCAGCACATCTCTCTTGGGAGTAAACTACCTTCTAATTTTGGTCCCTCAGAAGATTAATTTCACTGTTATGAAACTTATATACTATAAGAACTATAAACTAATCATTAGTCATTTTCAAACAATGTAACCTTTCTTGCCTTGACAGATGGAGTGTTTTCAAAGCGGTCTTGTTGGGATACATTTATTCAACACAGGCAGGTTCCTGTAGAAACTGCATAGATTATAGTACAATCTCTACAGAATATTTTTTAATCTTTATTGCTATTGATAGATTAAGGTGTGTCTTAAATTATTTGTTGCAAATGTTTACCGAGACACTGTACTAAATAGTTTTAAAAACCACAGTGAGAGAGAGAGAGAGTGAAGAGGAAACATACTGAACTATGAAGAAAAAAGTACTGATAAACTAGTCATGGTACAGTTAATTCCATGTTATAGTTATTCCCCTCAAATCTGTTTGTCCTCTTGTCATAATTATGTATGAGCTTCAAAAAAACTGTAACAATTTTTACTGAAATTAATATTTATATACTTCCTTTGAACATATTTTGGGTGAGACTTCAAGATGGTGATGAGTATGAGGGGATACGGAGGGAAACAAGAAAGGCAACCTTAGTGTTTAATATTGGTACCACATTCCAGTATTCCAATATGAGACCTCATATTCAGAGCTTCAATGACTCCAGTCTCTTTTTGTCACTACTTAATACAAGTTGACAATAAGCCTCTCCTCATCCATGATGTAATCTTGGATGAGAGAGCTGATATATATTGCATTATCTAAATCTGATCAGGCACAGAGGAGGATGTTCCCCTCTTGGAAATATGGACTACCAGGTTTTGACTGTAGCACTACCATGACTGCAGCAAGGGGCAATGGTGAATGTGTGGCTCTTGTTATTTGGGAATGTTTAGAGGCTTTCAGCAGTGTTATGCCAATCAGAGACAACTCAAGAGTTCATGGTCACCATAGCAATCATAGATCTGATCCAATTTATTGGAGATCAAACTCACAAAAGGAGTGACATACTGGTTCTGGTGTTTGTCTCAGGGTAGTTGTGACATCATCTGATGTTCTGGGTTGTTGATAAGTCTTTCTCATTCTCCTGGCTCCTCTCTGCAAATGGCATTCACTAAAGGGAGGGCTAATCAATCTGTATGTCCCAAGTGATTGATGGATCTAATGGGGGTTCCAGAGGGAACCTGGGCATCCCCAAAGCTCTGGTGCATGGTCTGACTGAGGCTTTAAGACACAACCTTGAATGAGGGAGTTACAGCGGCCATGGATCAGATGATGCCTATGAGGACTCACTGTGACTGAGAATTCCTGGTTTTTAGGGATATTGAGATCAAAGACTAGAGTTGAAACATCATAAGAGATGTCTGGCATGCCACTGGAGAAAGACATTACATGAATCAAACTGAGACCAGATAAGAGCCTTCATTAAGAATTACCTGGTGATGATAAGAGCAATAAAATGACCCTAATTCTCTGCTCTCATCCTATCTGTAGCTAGCTAGCCAATGGCCAGATCCCATCCTGGTAAGAGGCAGCTTGGTATTCTAGATATCTGTAAAGTTGCTCACATTCATCTGGAGTTTGACTCTAGCAAGGCAAGTCTTATGGAAGTGACCAAGGAATGGTAGTGTCTGGTTATCTGGGAAGATTTTCAGAGAGTTAGGTCTGATGAATTAAATAGAGCCATTGGAGCTATGAATTCTGCAATCTGCATTAAGACCTGCCAGGAAGTGTCATGCAATTGGGTGCAAATGGTGATGAATGCTTCTTTGAAGAAGCATTACCCTGGGATGCAATAATACTGGATAATGTTCATATTGTGCTATCCTTGGATCCAACAATATTAGATAATTTCCCCCTTTTGGGGGAGCTTGTTAAGGAGATGGAATCAGTGGTGGGTTGCTCCCAGTTCTGTCTGGTTCTTGAGAACCAGTAGTAAAAGTGGTGGGAGGCTCCACCCACCCACCCACCTGGACGTCATAAGCTATGATCTGTGCATGCGCAGAAGCGTGCGTGCTTCTGTTGCGAACCTGTAGTAAAGGTAAGTAGAACCCACCCCTGTGTGGGGTCCTACACTCAGATCCATCTTGTGTACCAGTTGAATATGCTCCTGGATCAGGAGGCCCTGCTGACTGTCATGCCTTAATCACTGCTCAACAGGTTTACTACAATATGCTATACCCAGGCTGCCCTTGACAAATATTTAGAAACTTCAGCTGGTCCAGAATGCAACAGTCCATACAATTTTTGGTCCACCAAGGCTTGCTCAGGTGATACTGCACTGCCTCATGGTATATTTTCAGATGCAATTCAAGGTGCTGATTAACACTTTTTAAATTGTATGGCCCAGGGCCAGGATACTTGTGGGACTGCCTATCTCTGAGGATCTCTGTCAATCCCATTAGATCTGATGGGGAACCATGTTCCAGGTCTCCTCTTTTATAGATGTGGATCTGGGGAGTCATGCCTTCCTGATCACAGTGGCTATGTTATGGAATATCCTTACCCTTGAGCTTTAGACGAACACAACTCTCTTGGCATTCCATAAGGTCAAAAAACCTGGCTTTTTTCCCAGTCCTTATGACCAAAGCCCCATACAATCTTCGACTTATGACCACAATTGAGTCCAAAATTTCTGTTGCTAGGTGAGACATTTATTGAGTTTTGCCCCATTTTATTAGTTTTCGTGCCACAATTGTTAAAAGAATCACTATAGTTGTTAAATTAGTAACCCAGTTGTTAAGTGAATCTGGTTTCCCTATTGACTTTGCTTGTTAGAAGGACACAAAAGATGATCACATGACCCCAGGATATTGCAACTGTCATAAATATGAACCAGTTGCCAAGAGTCTGAATTTTGATCATGTGATATTGAGATGCTGCAATGGTCATTAGCATAAAAAATGGTCATAAGTCAAAGACTTATGGATATTTGTATTGTGAATTTGTTATGCAATGACTTGATTCTCTATTTGATTATCCTAACTGTATATTTTACTTTCTTTACAAGCTTTTATTATATTGCTTTTCCCTTTGGTCTAGAGTTAAGATGGAAAGCCATATGAATTTTTCTAAATAGATAAATTTGTTTTATCTTTATATATTTTATTTTTGCTTTTATGTTAAAATATATAATGCAAATATAAAATAACAGGCATTTCACATACTGTGGTATTTTTTATTTTGAATTTAGTAGAGTCAGAGAAAATTTAAATCTGAAAAAGATGTGCTTTTTAGTCCATGCAATAGCTAGGAGCTGCTAATCATGTCAGTTCTCTTTGAAATATAAACCAAACAAAACAAATCCATGGGCATTCTTAATGTAGGGGCAATTTAACAATGAGCCTCTATCTTGTATAGCTACTGAAATAAGATCAAGTCTACATCACAAAATTGACATTGTTTAATAATAAGCCCCTTTTTTGAATGAATCTTGGATTTGTACTTGTGTTAGAATTAAATGGCAACGGTTTTCTATCACATAATTCACAACATCTCCCCCAAAGTATAACTGGTAGAATAGTTTGCAGAATGCCACACTATTATATTGTTAGATGATTTCAGCTTCTTCTTACCAATAAAATGTACACACACTAATCTTTATAATCAGCCGAAATATTAACTACAAGAAATTGGGATCCTAAGCACAATCAATAAATGATTTCATTACATTTCAAACTACCTTAATGAGAAGTCAAAGGATACTTGTGCTATGTAATTTATGTATTTATTTACTTGGCTTACAATAACAATTGGGACCATATTTGCCGTTGCTAAGGGACATGGCTTTAATATGTAATATCACATGAATGTGTCACTTAGCAATTGCAGTCCCAGTTATTGTTATTAAGTGAGGACTACTTGGATCATTAAATGAAGACTTCACATGACTTCTACTTCCAACTTCCTGCTGTATTCCCCACTGACTTCCCCATTGCTTGTGAGAAGCCAGCAAAGAATATTGGAAATTACAAGACCATGATTTGTTGTGACAGCTGGAACTATGGAACTACTGGCTGGACAAGAATAACTGGGATTCCAAGTAAAATTAATTTGTCGCCAGCATAATTTTGAATGGTTACTGAACAAATGGCCATAATCTGGTCATACTTGTAGTACACTTACATTGCAACATTTCTTTAAAAAAACAAGAATGATCTCTGGCCCTGTGTATTACAAAGTCATCATGTATGGTTCGTCAAGTGGCCTTTGTGTCTGATAACAAATAGGCTTGATGAACCTGGAGTAATAATACATAAAATTTGAGCTTCACTAAAATGATCCAAATCACCAGACTTTAATAATTTGTCATCCCAGTCACATGGATTACAAAGATGTACAAAGTGGAATACAGATTCAAAAATTTCACCATTTTTAAATTAACAGAATATAAATATAAATTTGGTTGGGGGCCAAGGTTTAACTGCCAAATTGTGTGTTAAAAATTCATACCTTGTCCCATGAGAAATTTCTCTTCTGAAGAAGAGGAGGAGGAGGAAGAGGAGGAGGAGGAGGAGGAGGAGAGCAAGAGGAAGCAGGGAAAAGACCGAGTGAGTCTGATCCAGTAATATAATATTCTAGAACTAATATGGGCAGAAACATCTTCCACGGCTCTGGACTCTCCATCTCTGAATTCTGACCTTGACGCAAAAAACCATGAGAACTTCCACCTTGAAAGCTAGAAAGATAAAGAATACCAGGCATAATCCAAAAGAAACCACAATGGCATCATATATAAGATGATATACATAATGAAACATATTCTCCATTTTGCATCAGTTGCATCATGAAGCAAATGACACAGTTCTTACTGAGAGAGACTTTGCTATGAGAAAACATGTCCCTTTAAATTAAATGCATAGAGACAGGCTGTACTCTCAGGGAACCCTGCAATCCCCTTCCAACATATATTCACTGGTAATGATAAATACTATTTTCCTACAAGGTCATAATCAAAACTTCAAGCTCAAAATAAACCTCCCCTACATTAGGTACTGTTACTCATGTTATCTAGCCTTTTTGATTAATATATTTAGGTTGAAAGCTCAAATTTCTACCCACTCTACCCACCATTCAGCCATCACTATAGTTATCAATATTACTATTACATTTTATATAACTATGCAATGGCTAGAATATACTATTAGTCTCTTATGCAGATATGCTCCATGGTTTGTTTGGTTGCCTGGTTTGCACAGTATTATTTTAGGGAGTAAAAATAAATCCCTGCAGAATGTATAAGAAGGAGCAATTAAAGAAAGATCTGAAATATAATGATAAAAGAAATTGTTCCTTTAGATTGGTACCGATACTGGTTTATACTTGCTCAAGACTATTGTAAGGGTGATTTTTCATAGATTTTAAACCAGCTGAGTTCTTGTAATAGTTCCACGATCTCCTCAGGAAATCAGAACCCTGCTTATTGCCATATAATGAGATCAGGATATCACCATATCAACTTCAGCATAAAGACTGCTAAGTTGCCTTTACAAGATGAGCAAACTCTTTTATTCTGGGATGCCAACCAGTGTTTGTGAACACTTAGGATATTTGCTCCTTTTAATGTCTGACTCTCAGCAAGGATGGTAGTTTAAGACTATCCTTACTAGCACTTTAAATACCTGACATTATTGACTGATAACGAGATCTCATCTAAGAGTAGATATTATTGACCAGATAGAAACAAACAAGAAAGATAATTAGCTCCTGAAGCTAGCCATTTCAGATTGATTTTTTATATTCATATCTTTGCCCAGAATGATTTCAGTTCACAGTTGTTTTTTAATCTTACCATTTTAGATAATTAACATTTTCCTGTAATTTTATAGGTAATAGACATGATGCGATGAGAACAGAACCTATTCAACTGAAAAAAATGATAGATTAAAAGGAAATATGGAGACAGGTAGGCAGAAATCTAATATTTCTCTGCTCATTTTTTCTTCTTAATTGCTCTTCTGTCCTATATTTTTCAGATAATTTGACACCGTTTCCTGTAGCAAGTAAATATAGATCTCACATTTGTGTATCTGTTCTTCATGCTCTATATCACGTTCAGATACTAAAGCAAGTGCAGAGACAGAGACAGATACTAATCAGCAGATAGTACTTTTAGTAAACAATAACATAGTTAAAATCCAGTCCAGATTAACCCAATAAGATTGAGTGTCAGAAGCAAAGTACTTTCAAGTCCATTCATAGTGCATATACCGATATTTCTAGAAATCTACAATATATCTAGTATGATACCAAAAAACAATTTCAAACCATCATACAATTTAATTCAACATCTAATTATAGTTGCTTCCAGGTGCAATTCATGATGTTGGCAATTACTATATACTGTACATGGCTCAGGGCCGGGTTACTTCAGGGACTTATACATCTCCCATAACATCTTCCTGGCCAATTTGAATTTGCAGAGTTGATGTTCTGAGTTAATTTGATTAAACAGTACTACCTATTGGGACTCCAAAAGTGTACCTTCTCTGTAACAGCCCCTGCCCTCTGCAATAAGATTCCCCCTGATTTCGGAGTGGTCCCTCCCAGGTGATGTTTCAGAGAGCTTTGAAGACATCAACCAGGACTTTGGTTAGGATAGGTGTAGTCCTTTCTGGGTGGGGTTTTTTTCTTGTTTTTTTGTTTTCACTGTCCTAAATGTACAGTTTGTTGGAGGGGAGCTGTGTTTTACTTGTAAACCTGCAGGAATCCTTGGGAGTAACTTAGTGTGCAAATTTAATAAATAAATAATTCTCAGGTAGGTGCTTCAAAATCAATCCTCCCCCCCCCACACACACATAAATACCAACTGACAGTGTTCCCAGCTAAGTGCAGAAATATTCTCATGTGACTTGGAAAAACCTGAAGCTCTAGCCTAGCAATTTCCAACCTTCCCAGCTCTGTGGACCAATGGGAGGGGGGGTGGGAGGGAGAGAATGGATGATTTGACCCATGCATGCACTGCTTGCACAAATGCAGTTTCGCACACTCATGCACTCACCCGCCACTTGCGCAGTCTGGTTCCGAATGGGCCACGGCCTGGCACTGGGCCACAGACCAGGGATTGGGGACCCCTGTTCTAGTCCTCATATTTCTGTAAGGTTCTTTCCATAGAAAAGTGTGCCCTATTTACATCATTTTACTTATTAATAATAGCCTCAGTAGTTCTGAGGATCATTGCTTCTTACTATTGGACAGGAAACCCTAACATCTCAAGCAAAGCTGCAAAAATTCCTTATAGCTGCCATTGCTGAATCCAAGAAAATATCCCTTTTACCTTTAGGACCCTAGTGATCATTGTTTTTCTTCTTTTTTAAAAACATATTTTAAGTTGTTTTGTTTTAGTTCTCTCTTGTACAGGTAGCCCTCACCTTAAAACTATTCATTTAGTGACCATTCAAATTTATGTACATATATATTTGCTTAGCAGCTTAGTATTTAGTACATAAGCACTTTATATTTATTTATAAATAGTTTTATAGTCCTGTTAATTAGTCTTAATATTTAGATTTCTTAGTTCCTTATCTGTATTTATGATGTTATGGTAACTTTTTCATTTTCATGTTTCATTTATTTCTATTAACTTAAAGAAACATCTATGCTTTTTAATTTGCACTCTATAACGTCTTATAATAATTGCACAAAATGCTGGCCAATGAGCATAATAAAATTAACTATTTTATTCAGCCGTAGAATAAGAGGTTCCTCTCATGACTGATAGGAGAATCTCCACTGACATAATTAAATGACTGGAGAAGCACTTTGGATGGATGGAGTTAAGGTTCTGATGGAAATGCTTTCATGAAATTAATAAGTGAAATGTTTCTGAAACATTTATCTTGTACACTTCTAATGCTGTTCAGTAGAAGCATGGAAATATACTTATTTCATTATAATGAGAAGTGTGTGTGCATATATATAGAGAGAGACTATTCTCATAATTATATATGTGTGTGTGTTTGTGTGTGTGTATGTATATGTGTCTGTGTATATACAACATACTTTTCTAAATTTCTGTTTTTACCTTGTCATTATGTCAAATGTTCACTAAACAAACTGTTGTAAGACGAGGCCTATCTTTATAGTCACATCTGCCACCTAACCTGTTGTGCCCGTCAGTGGCCTGTGCAGATTGTAGCTGATTCTGACAGCAAGGAGGCTGGTGTGGTGTTGCGCCAGCAGCCGGTGCAGCTGGCACTCGAGTCAGGCAATGAGGAGGCTGAAGAAGATGTGGTGCCAGAGGCAGGGATTCAGCCAGGGCCTTCAGAACCTCCAGAAGCTCCTTTAAGTGAAGAAGACGACGAAGAGGAGGAGCCTCTTCTTGATGCACGGGTGCACAGAGTGGCCAAAAGGCAGGAGTGGCTCCTCAGGAGGAGGTCTCCTCAAGAGTAAGGCTTGGGGCTAATTGGCCACTCCCTTGGCCTATTTAAGGAGGAACGCTGACTGAAGCAATTTGTAGGGAACAACTTTAGTTCACTCTACTTCGCATCTGGATTCTCTGCAAATTGCTTCTGGGCTTTCTGCCAACCTTAGTAAGATTGTGATTACTTTATCTTTGATTTCTTGTAGGCTGTTACAAAAGTTTATTAATAGCCTTTGTTTTGAAAAAGACTGAGTTATTTTAGTAAATTAAGTTTTGTACAAACTTTGTGTGTGCTGTATTCTTTGGGGTCCGTAGCTGGGGCAGAACATCAGGTGGGGGATCTGTTATTATTCCCCGCAGTCACAATCAGACATGCTCTAATGGCTTTGAGATTTTCCAATGCTTTTCCCCCCTGCAGGGAGGCAGAACCTATTTGAATGGTCCATCCATGGCAACTACTGGACCCACTCAGAATTCAGAAGGAGCTGGGGGATATCTCGGGGATTCTGCTGCATAATCTTGTGGAGTCTTTGGCCATCATCTGGAATCAGAAAGTGCTGAGGCTGTAGTTAGGATCATACCTGGTCCATTGGTCCCGAAGTTCTCCATGGTTTATGGAGGAGCTGAGAGTGCTGAAAATGCCCAAAAGATGGCTAGAGCACCACTGAAGGAAGACTAAGAATGAATCAAACCAGGTACAACTGCAACCTCATGGTGGTAAAATGGGTGAAACTTCATTTCTCTTATCTTATTGCATTCACAGAGTGTCACTCAATGGCTCTGTTCAAGATCACCCAGTGCCTCCCTTGGGAAAGGAGGATCAAACGATCATTTAAAGGGCTGTGCAAAGGAATTTGTTCAACATTGGAGATGCCTATGGAGTGGACTTGTCAGATTACTTGGGAACAATTTGATCCTCTTTGACCTGAGAAAGAAGACAGGATCCTTGGGGGTATCACAGCAACTACTTGCTTATTAGATCCATGTCCCGCCTGGTTGGTGAAACCTTTCAGGACAATGACCTGCAGGTGGGTCCAAATGATGATTAATGCATCACTACAGGAGGGGGGTTTCCAGCACCATTTAAGGAGGCCTTAGTGCACTCCCTTTTCAAGAAACCATCATTGGATCCAAGCTGTCTGGACAATTTTTATCAAGTTTCCCACTTCCCCTTTCTTGAGAAGGTGGTGGAAAAAGTGGTTGTCTTGAAGCTCCAGATGGTCCTGGATGAAATGGATTAGTTGAACCCTTTCAGTCAGGTTTCAGACTAGGTTATGAAATAAAAATGGCATTGGTCGTGCTTGTGGATGATCTCAGAAGAAATTGGGATGGGGTAGTGCATCCATCTTTGCTCTCCCTGACCTCTCAGTGGATTTCAATGCCATTAACCATGTATTCTTTTAGGCTGGCTATGGGGTTTGGGGCTAAGTGGCAAAGTATTGCACTGGGTCAGCGCCTTTCTCCAAGACCAATCCCAATCAGTGTTAATGGGGATCAAGAGGTTTAGCCCATGGTCATACTTTTGTGGGGTGCCATAGGGCTTGGTACTTTCTCTGCTCCTTTTTAACATCTACATGAAACCACTGGGTGAGATCATTTGACTCCATGGAATGAAATATCATCAGTATGCTGATGATATACAGCTTTACATCTCCATCCCTGGTAATCCAAGCAATGCCACTATTTTTCAGCATCTGGAGGCTGTAGGGGTCTGGATGGGAGACAACAAGCTTCAGCTGAACCCAGGCAAGATGGAATGTCTGTTGGTTCAAGGGACCTCAAGATCTGGTTGTTCATCATCATCATCTATGGATGGGATTGCACTATCCCAGAGAGACCAAGTGCACAACTTGGGGGTTCTACTGGACATACTACTCCTGCTTAAAGAGAAAGAGCAGTTGTGGATAGGAGAGCCTTTGCACAAATTCATGTTGTGCACCAGTTGCACCTTTACTTGTATCCTGAGGCCCTGTACATGGTAACTCATGCCCTAGTCAATTCCCAGCTGATTACTGCAACACACTCTACATGGGGCTACCCTTGAAAAGTATTCTGGAACTGCAGCTGGTGCAGAATACAGTGGTGTGCACAGTCTAGGGGCTCCTAGGGCTTCAAATGTAACACTACTACTGCACAAGTAGCATTGGTTACCAGTTTGCTGCTGGATCCAATTCAAGGTGTTGATTGTTATCTTTAAAGCCCTATATGGCATAAGTCCAGGGTATCTAAGGAGCCATCTTTCCCCAACAGAACTAGCCTGCCCCACTTGTGCCAGAGATAGAGACCAATCTGCTAAGTAATTGAAGCAAGCAAATTCAAGAAGAACCTTTTCTGCTGTGGCCACATCCCTGTGAAACACGCTACAGAGCTGGTCCCATCTTTTTGGCCATCTAGAAGGTATCAAAACTTGGCTTTGCTGGTTGGCCTGGGACCCTGAAGTGGGCACTCACCACTGGAGGTAGCTGATGGGGTAAGTAGACCTCATCTGTCTGTCTCTTGGTTCTGGTTTTGGTGTAGTTTTGTAATCATAACCATAATCTGTATAGTTTTAATATTTTAATCATTTTTTACTTATTTTATAACTGGTAAGCCCCCCAGATTCACCTTCTAGGGGAGATGGCTGGCAGCAAATGTAACAAATAAATAAATGATAAATATATGTATATCTACATAGGGGAAAGAGAGGAAGGAAATAAAAGAGACAAAACTCAACAGAATTATTCTATATTTTGCAGCCTGTATATACAGTATATTCTGCCCTGATAATCAATAATAAATACCTACTGCTGTTCCAATCAGATCTTTCTCCTCCAAAAATATAACCAAGTAGATAAGAAACATAGCTAAGAAAATGAAAGCATACTTGGATAGCAAGCATGCAAAAATGGAACTCAAAATATCCCCTGGCCACTATAATTAGAGGGTTTGCCTCACATCCTCAGTGACAACAAGCAAATTGTGAATCTTCACACCAGCAGTCGGGTGATTTCCTATTTACACCTGCTCTAATGCTCTGCTCCATTTTGCTTATGACTGTATACTCTCTGATTCAATATTTACAAAAGAGCTTTAAAATTAAAAGAGATCCCACAGTTACTGAAGACAACATAATTATAAGGGTCAACTTGATAAGACATATAATCTTCAGAAACCTGCAGGTTTGCCTAATAAAATATTTATATCAGTCACTGTTGGACACCCAGAGCGACTAATGTAAATGGCTTCCTCAGTAGAACGAACTTTTCAATATGCACATGGCTGTCAAGTAAATATAGTTCCAGGGGAAGTTTGCTGATACTATACGTAGTATATTTTTCTCCCTTATTTAACTTTAGTGATTTGTAAGCAACTAATAGCTCTAGTCCACTTGATTGTTTCATTAAACGAGGAGGTATGTTTTAAACAATGATTTTAGACAATGATTGTATTTTGATCCATTGTTTAGATACCTAGTCATAATATATCGGGAAACCATTTTGACATATTCTTTCATAGTCTGATTTATTAATATTCATTTTTATTCTTGCAGATATGTTACTGTCTATGCATATAATAGCAATATCCCCATTTTTTAGTTCCTTGGCAAATAAATTCTATTGCCAGATCATAATGCCATGAAACTGTGTTAGAGCATGATAGAGAACTACCCTAGAATAATACAACTGGGGGCCTCTTTCTATGTTATAAGAGCAATTTCACATGATCTTCCACTCTATATAGCAATTATGAGACAATAGCTCCTATGAAGGATCTCTGCAGGCCTCATAAAAATGAAAGTGACAGAAATTGTTTTATTCATAGCCTGAAAAATTTCAACCTGGGACGAATGCAATTCATTGGGCAAGTAGAAATTTGAATACTATACTGTTCTACATACATAATAATGTATTCTTGTTGCAAGCTATTGTTTAAAACTCTCAAATTGGGTGGGGCTCTAGAACATACCTAGAATGTAACCCAATTGCTCCAGGTTATTTTTGAACTGACTTGACTAGCACAGGTGATATTAGTCTGACAATATATTTTCACTGTATTTTGACCACCCTGCATGAATAAAATGCTCTAAAACTGATGTTCTAAAATTCATATTTAAATACAAGGTATTTATTTTATTCCTGAAAAATTATAGATTTCTTGGCACTAATTTTTATTTTTCAAAGAAATCATTGTACTTAATTTTGTAAATAATATATAGGAATATTTCTATACATAATATGGTATTACTTTATATAATATATAGGAATATTGAAGATGAAATAATATAAGAAAGTAAATAAAGAAATGTTAAATCTCTCAGTGTGATTTCTCTCCCTCTTTCTGGAAGGGGTGAACAAATGCATGCAGGAAATTTCTTTTTTCTGGCATGTTTCTAAATGCAAATTTATATTAAATACCACATGACATCAACGTAAAAAAAAAAAAAAATCCACCCCACAACCAGTTAGCACACATAACAGTTTCATGGAGTACTTTATTTTTCTGGTATTCAAAACAGGTGTTTGGTGTTACCTAACAGTCAGAATTGGGGCTACAGATCAGCATGAGCTTCATCAAAATGGATCCCTGCCACTTCACACTCTTACCCTAGCTGACTTAATTCATAGTGCTCAGCAGTGGGAGCATTATATACCCCTTCCTCCCTTCACTTTCTCCCTTCTTGCAAAAATGTCAAGAGAGAAAGAGAGAGAATATTGAAGGAGATTCTTAGTGTCAATGAAATATCCCACTGAGCTAAAGATGCACAAAGCCTTCAGAGTCCTTTCTATCAGGGGAGCTCTGCCTGGAGATATTCATGCCTTAAAAATAGTGAACTGGAAAAGAAAAATGAGGATGTTATGTATTATACATCATTTTTAATACACATGTGCTTGAAGAACTTGTAAAACGTTCAATAGACAGATATCTGGAAGTTAGCCCCTAGTATTTATTGAATTTATTTTCAAAAGAATACTTTCCAAATAATGGTGCTATTGTGTACCAGCAATGTTTCTGATGTCTGTTCGTGATTTCAAAGTACAAAGTACAATTTGAGCAAACTAATCACTAGACAGAGCCACTAGATCCAAGTTGCAAAAATCCAGTCGATTACCAGATGGCAGTAAAGAGGTATGTTTATGTAGTTCTCTGCTGCCACATAATCATCACACAGAATTTTGCAATCCAGATATAAAAGCTCTAGCTAAGAAGAACCTAGAAAAGCAATCAAACCATGGAGCTAAGCAATTTGTTAACAAGACAAAATAACTTTCAGCATATTATATATTACAATACAAAGAATGAATGATGCAGGCCTGTCGAATTTTTAAATTTAATTACACTGAACATATTGTGCATTGGTGTGAGTGTGTGTGACTACAAGTAATTTAAATTTCAGGTGACTACATGGACATGTCCGTAAAGTTTTCTTCATAACAGTTTTGGAAATGATTAGTCCTTGTCTTCTCTTCTAGGGATGAGCGAGACTGACTGGATTCCATCCCTAGGGCAATATTACAAGTCATGGTCTCCTAGCAGGATTACAACTCATAGTTTCCTAACTATACCAAACTGGTTGTTCAGTGTTACTAAAATTGGTCTACATGAAATTGTGCCCTCTTGTTCAAACATAGAAGTGACTTTCCAATATTTCACACAATTGCAAGAGACCTAATGTTACCGCAGTAAGGAGTAAGGCCAGTTTAGTCCTTATTTACAGTTTTTGAGGGGATTTTAAGCATAAAACTGAGAGCAAAAAGTTCTAAAGGCAAATAATTCCCATTCTCATCATTAAATTTGCTTCGTAGCATGAACAGCGCCCCAAAATCCCACTGATAACTTTTCATACCAAAATACAGGTTTATTTCAACTTACGACCACAATTGAGCCCAGACTTTCTGTTGCTAAACAAGACAGTTAAGTTAGTTTTGTCCCATTTTACGACCTTTCTTGCCACAGTTGTTAAGTGAATTAGTGCAGTTGTTAAGTTAGAAACATGGTTGTTAAGTGAATCTGGCTTCCCCATTGACTGTGCTTATCAGATGGTTGCAAAAAGTGATCACATGACTCCGAGGCACTGCAACCATCATAAATACATGCCAGTTGACAAACATCTGAATTTTGATTATGTAACCACAGGGATGCTGTAATGATCAGAAGTGTGAAAAATGGTCATATGTCACTTTTCAGTACTGCTGTAACTGAACAGTCACTAAACAAATGGCTATTATGGCACCTTGAAGCAACTAATTTCTTGAAAAACGTAGTGTTGCATATCATGGGAATTGCATTTTCAAGAAATTTAGCAAGCATAGGATTTGGAAAGGGTCATCTAATAGGATCAGGGCACTGGTGGGATTCAGCCAGTTCACACCACTTCAGGAGAACCGGTTGTTAACTTTCTGAGCAGTTTGGCAAACTGGTTGTTGGAAGAAATCATTAGGGCAGAGAACCGGTTGTTGAATTACTTGAATCCCACCACTGGGTCAGGGTAGGTGCTTATGGTGTCCTAAATTGGCTTCATTTGCCTCATGAAAAAATAATATGCTTACTTTTATTTTAAAAAAGAACCTGGACCAGCTCAGGTGTGTATTACCTGAACAATAGGATAGCATGGACCCAACTTCAATACATTCAGCACAATGTGTGCAAATATCTTCAAATATTCCATTGCCTGAGCAGAGAACTATTTCTACATCAGGAACTTTTTGAATATCTTAGCTGAACTATACAATAAATTGATCCAGCATGTATTCTACTTTACTGGACATTGCATTGTGTAAAGTTCTAAAATTTTAGCCAATCAAAGCTTCTTATAAATCAAGCAACTGATTAGTTAACAAGAGGCACAAATATAATTTAGGAAATATATTTTTCTAAATAATATTAAAGAAGTATATATTTCATCAATAATATAGTTCATTTAAAACCAGCACTTCAATGCTGGTTTTAAGGATGAACTAAAATTCTACCCTTCATTAGTAATATTATGTTATTAAAGATCATCTGCTTGGATGATCCACCCTATTACTATCCTTTTAATATTTTTACAATATTCTCATTTCAATATTGTATTTGCCAACATGAATAAAGTAAAAGTGCTGAGGAGAAGAATAGTTAGCAGGATGTATTCCATTATATTAAACAGATATTTAAATACAGATTTTATACATATTGCTTACGTTAGTATATTTGTGCTTCCAGAGGTAGGATTAAATAATATATTTTTGCCCAAAAGAAAATGCTGCAGTATATAAAGACAGAAAACTGCAGATATCAATATCCTACAAGACTGGTCTTATTTCTTTGTTAGATGATATTTATAATCCACTCCAATCCCAGAGGACTTTGGCCAATGCATAACAAAAAATATAAAGAGAGAAAGAGATCATAATTAAATCCCTTCAAAAATAAAAGAAATCTCATCCAAGATAATCTCCCTCAAAACATACTTTTTTAAATGTTATGTTCTGCATTACTAAATATAAATTTTCACAAGGTCTCTTATAACACTAAGGCTTTTAATTATATTGTGTTCAAAACAAGGCTGTCAAGTTTATTTTTGACCATAAAATTATAATTCTTTTGCTTTATCCTTTCATTGAGCAAAGTTAGGAAGTCAAACTGCACAGTATAATTCCTAAAAACAGGAAGCAAACCCCAACTATTAGTGCTTAATAATCCCAACCTAGCAGTCACTTCTTTTATGTCTTTTTCCAAGTCACCCAATATTGTGCCACTGTTGTCCTACCTACAGCTGAATATTAGTACAATTTTGGCAGTTGCCACAGATCTGTAATATTGTTACTATATTTATTTTATGTAGTTTTATTGTATTTTATGTTTTAAATATAACATATTTTTAGTTTTATTAATAAAGCTAAGTTTAGGCATTTTTATTGTAGCGTTCCCTGGCCTGAAGACTATAATAAAGGTTTGTCTGGGTGCTTAATAGTGAAGTTTAGCCAAAGAAATAAACTGTTTAAATAATGTTAGTTGGATTGTGCCTAGTTGCTGTTGTTTTCTTATTTACAATGAAAACTAAAATTTAGGCAAGTAAAGGTGCTATATCTTAGCTACCAAGATGAAATCACGTAGGAGCTGATCTATTTAATCATACTATCATTGCATAATCATTAAATAGCTATGAATAGATTTTATTTTAAAGTTGTTTGCTAGTTGTTTTTCTACTATAATCACTTCTAGATGATTTTATTATGTAGAAAAACAGGGTGTTTTTTTAAAAAAGTAAAACAAATAAAAAAATTAATCCTGTAGTTTTCAACGGTAGTTCAAAATGATCTTATACTCACTTTCCTTAAAACTGATGGGATTTAAAGTTCTTTCAGTTTGACTGAACTATTTCTATTTATTTATTTGAAAGAGCTGGCAGATGTGATCTTAAAACCACTGAACCAAATATTTCAGAGCTCCTGGAGACAGGATAAGTGCTGATGTAATTCCAGTCTTCAAAAAGGGGGAAAAAGTGGATCCAGGAAACTACAGACCAATCAGCTTGACATCAATAGTTGAAAAAAATCCTGGAAAAAAGAATCAAGTTGCAGATTAGTGAGCACCTAGAAATGAGCAAGGCAATTACTAGAAGCCAATATGGGTTCTAAAAACAGATCATGCCAGATTAAATTTATTGCCTTCTTTGACAAAGTGACTAAATTAGTGGATCAGGAAAATGTTGTGAACATAGGTTATATAGACTTCAATAAGACATTTGACAAAGTAGACCACAGCTTACTTCTTGGTAAGATAGAATAATGTGGGATAGACAGTAAGACCACTAGATGGATTTGCAATTGGCTGACCAATTTCACTCAAGCGTATAGTCCTTAATGGAACTATATCTACATGGAGGGAAGCATGCAGTGTGGTAAGTACCTCAAGAGTTTGTCTTAGGCCCAGTACTTACTCTTCAACATTTTCATAAATGATCTAGATGAGGGAATAGAAGGGGAACTTATTAAATTTGCAAATGACACCAAACTAGGGAGAACAACTAACACTTTGGAAGATAAACTCAAGATTCAGAAGGCTTTTGACAGATTTGAACACTGGGCCCTATACAAGAAAATGCAATAAAGTGATGAGAAAAGTAAGGTTTTACACAGGAAAAAAAATTTAAAAATTTAATGCACAGGTATAGAATAGATACCAGGCTCAGCAGTAGTAACTATGAGAAGAATCCAGGCGTCTTAGTGGACAACTACTTAAGTATGAGCCAGCAGTGTGTTGCAACTGACAAAAAAGCCAATGCAGTCCTTAGGCTTCATCAACAGAGAGATAATATCAAGATCATGTGAAGTGATCATGCTGCTTTATAATGCACTGATGAGAGAAAAGGGGATCAACCTATTGTGGGACAAGTAACAGGTGGAAGATCATTAAAGAGAGATCGAATCTAGAACTAAGAAGAAATGTCCTGAGAACAATTAATCAGTAAGCATGCCTTGCCTCCAGAAATTTTGGGTACTCCATCACTGGAGGTTTTCAAGACGAAATACCATTTGTTCAGAATAGTATAAGTTCTCCTGCTCAAGCAGGAGGTTGCACTAGAAGACCTCCTGTCAGCACCCCAAGTTTCATTCATCCTAGTGCTGACATGAAGGGGAAAAAAAGAAAAAGGAGAGAGAAGAAGCAGGTTGACCTTTCACACGGTTACAACCTGGCAGATAACATCACCTAGGAGATGGGTTGGGAGGGGGATATTCCTGTGAGGTGACGTAGTAAGAGTGACTTGGGAGATGGCCAATGAGACGCTGGGTAATGAGGGACAGAAAGGGAAGGGTTTGGGGGTTAGCAGGTCAGTACTGGCATCGATGGAGTCGGGACCAGGCATGTTCGTTCTTAAATAAATGAAAGATTTCATCAAAGACTATTTGTTTGGAAAATGTGATTTGTTTAAGACAACGTCAGGACCTGACACCTCCAAAGGCCCTTCCAACCTTGTTATTCTATGTTTTATGATGGAATTTAAAGGTCTTTCAGTTTGGCTTCACTGTTTCTACTTATTACAATTATGTTACCTGACAAAACAGAGTTCCACAGAAATTATTCCCAAGTAAGTAGCTTTACAAAGACCCTTTCAATGACAAACTGTAATTATTAGATGTTTAAAAAGTCACACTGAAATATTTTGGGATAGAAATGGAATCAAATTTTATGTTAATTAAGAAAGCTTGGATTTTCACAATTATTTTGAGATTTGAGCTCCTATTTTGTTTTATTCCACAAAAGGAAAGCATGTACAGTAGTATACGTAGCATGTTTAATCTTTAAGCATATTTGATAAATACAACGAATGTGATATTTGTCAGTCATTTTCTTTACTTAAGAGTAAAATATGTTGTACTGAATTGTTTAGGTCTAAATTTCTGAAAATGAAAGCAAAAATGTAAGTTTTAGAATAGAAAATTTATCAATTATTCCATGCCTGACATAGGAAAAGCTGCTTCATCTATTACTACAAGTCAATACATGGCAGTACAATATAAGTGTCTTCCATTTTCCCCTATTTCACGCTAGATTTGTCTGATAGATGAGTGTACTTAAGTAAATAGCACATACAATTTTAATAGGACAGGTGCTCTGAATGTACAGGGAAGGTCATTCCTATTATTTCAATTAACAATATAACCTACAAAAACACATCAGGGAGAATTAATTTAAAGCTTCAATTTAATGCTACTAGTAAGGACATCACTAGGCCTCTTGGTTGTCTTGACAACTCTTGCATCCCAGACAGCAGAAACCAATCTCTGCTGTTCCTGCTTCTCAGCATACAAACAGTTCAGATAGTACATTAGCAAAGAATATGATGCCCATGTAAATGCTGAAATATTTTCGTTGCCATAGAGATAAGAAGAATGGCAAAAATACAGGAGCACTTGACATACTCCAAGGCAGACTTTTAATTAAAAAAAACTCAAATAACAATACCAAAATGGCTGAACATACTATAATGCTTTTATGTTAACCCAGTGAATTCAAATCTTAGAGTCCAAATAATTTATATTTGCTGATATGAAGGGACCAAGAATTATGGCTGAATAGTAAAAAGGTATGGCTCAAGATTAAAATCATAAGTGTGACCATTTGTTTTTAAGAATTGGTC
Organism: Ptyas mucosa; assembly: GCA_012654045.1. Lineage (NCBI taxonomy): Eukaryota > Metazoa > Chordata > Lepidosauria > Squamata > Colubridae > Ptyas > Ptyas mucosa. The sequence goes on along the minus strand of WNWU01013815.1, from coordinate 7,295,948 downwards.
AATAAAAAGTCTTCCAAAAAATAAACCATTATTTTTAAGCAGCTTTAATTCAGTTCAAGAAAAAAATCAGGTTAAGAAAAGTGAGCAAATCTAAGTACACTGTTTGTTGTAATAGTCCTTATATTTGAAATTACCACATCAGATTTAAAATGTATACACATACCATTAGTTAAAATCAACAATACTGTTTTTAGGGAAAATTCACAAGTATTTCAGTATAAGATATAACTTATAGCTGCTATTACTTTTACTTCATTTTTAAAAGTTTACATTATTTATGTTTTTTTTAAAAAAAAACATTTCACAAGGATCCAAATTTGGATATGTTAGATTTCATATTCCAGAATTCCCTGTCACTATGTTTTGGGAATTCTGGGGACCTTAGTCCCAGAATATCTGTGGGATGCCAGACTGGTTATTGCTAGCTCAGCCTATGAAGTGGTTTTTTATTGATTGATTAATATTGTACTTCCCCAGAATGTCTTTTTTTTAATCAAACCTATTAAGTGAATCTTTATATTGGTAATGTGTGATAAACCTTCTCTCTAATTTTAATGCCAACACTAATTAAGACATTATTGTATGTCAACTAAATTTACCCCAAGTTGGGGGGAAAAAACCCTAGATATAGTGTACAATAGATATCATATACATTGAAAGTTTTTGGGAATAATTAAACAAGCATCCAAAAACTCAAAACTCTCAAATTGTTATCAGAGAAGAAGAGGAGGAAGAAAAGGAGACAACTGAATTCTACATTTGGGGAATTCCTCAACAATGTAATTCTATTGGTTGTCTAATTAGCCACTGGCAACAAAAGAGGTAGCTCCTGAGGAAACTTTTGCTATTTGCTGATCCTAGTTTACAGAGAAGCTACAGAAATTAAAGTAGCAAAAGCAATGGTGGTTGAAAGAACAGCTAGATTTTTAGAGCCTTAGAGAAAGACAGAAGATTCAGAGTCATCAACATTTAGTAGGAATGACAATCCTCTGGGCAAGTACAACAGAGAAAATAAGCACCACTAGATGGAGATGGCTCAAAGCATATCCATTTTGCTTGGTCTCATGAGCCAGAGACAATTGGACAAATCATATCCCACAGATAAGCGAGTACCATATAGGGCTTTATAGGAGATGACCAGCACCTTGAATTGCATGTGGAAATTTATGGAGAGCCAATTCAGATTCTAAATCAGGTGTATTCAAAAGTATTCTCACTGCTACATTCTGGATAAATTGTAATTTTGATTCAATAATTAAGGATAGCCTCATATATAGCACATTGCATTAGTCTAGACTAGAGTGACTAGGCTATGATTCACTATGAGTATTGTATCCAGGAATAGGAATGGAACATTTAAGTGCCAACCTTTCATCATGCCCACTTTGCTCCCAGCCAGCCATCTCAGCCAATTCACAGCTGCCTTTCCTCCTCCACTGCTCCTCCTCTGGCTATTCTGCAACACCAATGGCACCCTCAGCCCTTTGTCCCAGATCATTCCCCCAGGCACTGTTTGACCCAGGACTTTCACTCCATGGGACAAGTAGTCACCAGCCAATTGGGCATCAGTAATTGGTGATGGGTGGAGTGTTCACGGGGGCCAAGGGACCTGGCAGTCCTCCTGGCAATCCTCGCAGCTGCATTTTACTTGCAGGGAAGAGTACCAAGAAGGGAGGAATGGATGCCTCTAGGGAGCTTCACAGAGAGGGCTTAGCTCATAACTCAGCCAACGCCTATGAGCCAGGAAATGAAAGGGGGGGAGGAGGACAAAGTGGGGAAGATACAACCCACCCTTTATCTTTCTTCATCCTTCCCCTGGCCCAGATTTCATTGTCAGGTTTCCAAGTAACACGCACAACAAAATCAAACTCCGAGGCTTGAAATGCCTCAAAGATAACTTTTATTAGAAATGTCATATTGACACATCTGGGAAAACCCGAATCTGAGAGCTTTGGGGTTTTCCACACCCAAAAGAAAGTTCAAGACCTTGCTCCTCACCCACATGTCCACCACACATCCAATCATGTACAGTCCAGAACAGAAAATATCTTTCCATTCTTCTCAGCATAGCTGCAGGGCACCTTGGCCTTGACTTTCTATAAAGAATTTTTTTTGACTACATATCTTCTTTACTCTATACTATCCCCCCTCCCAACTTCTGATGGTAGGACCTGTTGGCAGGCCTGAAGCCTGAAGACACAACAGTAGAAAGATGGCTTCCAGGTCTGAGAGGCTGCCTTCCCTCCCTCTTTCAGAAATGATCCGTGTCCTGAAAAGAGAATAATACAAGGGGGTTTAATCATATCTCTACCACTCCTCCCCCCCCCCCATGGGGACCCTTTGGCTTGTCCAGGCATTTATCATGGAATTGTTTGATTAGTCTATCTGCTTTCACATTCCAACTTTTGACCCAGGTAGCTTCAGACAAAGGGTATTCTTTCCAGTGTACTAAATATTGTAATTGACCCCTATATAGCCCAGAGTCTAATATTTTCTAGACTTAATAATGGTCTCTCCTTGCATTACTATAGGAGGAGGAGGTGGCTGGGTTTGAGGTCTTATGTTGGACCCAACTGATGAAATACAGGGTGTATTTTCCCTAGCATGCTAGGGAGATTTAATTGAACTGTCATGGGGTTGATTATTTTCACTATAGGGAATGGACCTAGGAACTTTGGTCCTAACTTCTTGCTAGGCAACCTTAACTGTATGTATTTGGTGGATAAGAAAACTTTATCTTCCATCCAGAAGGGGGTTGGAGTGAACGGTGCTTGTCTGCTTGCTTTTTATATTCCTCTGCTGCTTCTGACAGCGCCTTCTTAGTATTTTCCTATCCCTTCTTTAATGAATCCATCCATTCTGTTAAAGACATGGATGAGGGGGGCTCTCTGGGTAGCTCAGGCATGGGGACAAACTCCATGCCGTTGGTGACCTGGAAAGGGGTCAGTCCAGTGCTACTGTGCACTGCATTGTTGTAAGCTACTTCTGCAAATGGTAATAGATCTGTCCAGTTCTCTTGTTGGTAATCCACATAACATCTTATGTATCGTTCCACCATGGTGTTCGTACATTCCACCACTCCATTCATACTCAGATGGAAAGCTGAGCTAAGTCCTTGTGTGGACCCGATGGACCTCAAGAACTGTCTCCAGAACTTTGCTGTGAATTGGACTCCTCGGTCCGAGATGATGTGGTGGGGTGCTCCATGCAGGCAGTAGATGTGTTTGATGAACAGTTTTGTGAGTTTCTTCACAGATGGTATTCCAGAACAAGCAGTGAAATGGGCTTGCTTTGAAAATTGATCAATAACAGTCCAAATTACTGTGTTCCCCCCACTTTCTGGGAGCTCAACTATAAAGTCTATTGCGATTTCTTCCCAGGGTTTGCTGGGGGTTGTTGTTGAAGAAGTCCTGGCAGTTTTCCAGGTCTCGGTTTCATCGTTGCACATGTGCACAGCTCCTGACATAGTCTTCCACCTCTGCTTTCATTTTTTGCCAGCAGAATTGTCTCCTAGTGAGGTGTAAGGTTTTCAGGAATCCAAAGTGACCGGCTAGCTTGGAGTCATGGCTTGCTGGGACATACAATTTAGATCCTTTCCACGCTAACCCATCCCTCATGGTCAGGATGTCTTTATTGTTGGTGAGCCAAGGGTGTGAGGGTAGAGCCGCTTTCAATTTAGCCGTCAATCCATCCCATTTTGGGTCAGGTGGTCATCTGGCTTGACTTCTTATGATGACTTGGGTGGCTGCTTGTGTGTGGGGGGGAATGATGGCGTGGACCACTTCCTCTCAACAGCTGTCAAATTGAGGCTTCCTCGATAGGGCATCAGCTAACATGTTCTTCCCTGCTGGTATGATTTCAGTTTGAATTTGAAGCGTCTGCAATATTGAGCCCAATATTTGTCTGGGAGATCTTGGGGGTCTTTAGGGCCTCAATGTTTTTGTGATCAGTCCAGATCTTGAAAAGCACCTTACTCCCTTCTAGGAAATGTCTCCAAGAGAGTAAAGCCCGTCAAACTGCTTAAGCCTCTTTTTCTCAGATGGCCTCTCTCTGTCATTGAGCTTTTTGGACACATAGGCACAGGGTAACAATTGTCCTTTGGTTTCCTTTGTAGGAGCACGGCAGCCACTGCCACATTGCTAGTATCGGCTTGTATAATGAATTGCTGCTCTGGATCTGGGTGCTGTAGGATCGGCTCTTGGAAAAACAATCTTTTTAGGTTCTCAAAGGCTTTTTGGCAATCCATCGTCCACGCGATTGGTTGGGTCAGCTTTTGCTTCATTAGCGGGGGTCCCATTTTAAAAAGTTTGGTTAGGGGTACAGCCACCTCCACAAAATCTGGAATGAATTGCCTATAAAAGTTAGTGAATCCCAGGAAGCTCTGGAGTTGCCTGCAGGTTTGTGGGGGTTGCCAATCCAGAACTGCTTTCACTTTCCCTGGATCCATCTCTATGCCTCCTCTGCAAATTCGGTAGCCCAAATAGTCCAGGAAGGTTTTGTAGAACTCACACTTTAATAGTTTTGCATCAAGTTTGGCGGCAAGGACTTTTTTCAGCACTTGCCAGACAAATTTTACTTCAAGGGTTTCACTAAATATGAGAATGTCATCTAAGTAAATGAGGACTCCCTTATACAGGTGCTCATGTAGCACTTCATTAATGAATTGTATGAACACCATGGGGGCTCCTTGCAGTCCGAATGGCATCACTTTAAACTGCCAAATGGGCAGTTGAACAGTTTTCCACTCATCCCCCTCTCTGATTCTTTTGCAGTAATAGGCTTTCCTTAAGTCCAGATTGGTAAACAGCTTGCCCTTTGACAAGTGGTTGAGCATGTCTTTCATGAGGGGGAGGGGGTGTTTTCCACGCACATGGCATTGATTCCACGAAAGTCAACACAGAGCCTCATCCCTCTCTCCATCTTTTTTCTCTTTAAAGAGCACTGGGGCCGCCACTTTGGACTTTGCAAGCTGGATGAAGCCTCACTCCAGATTGTCATTTATGTACTTCCTCAATTCTTCCATTTCTTTTGGAATCATGGAATACATATTTGGCTTGGGTAATTTAGCCCCTGGCACAAACTCTATTGCGCCATCAGTTGAATGATGAGGTGGGAGAAAATTTCAGTTCTCTTCACTAAAAATCCCACACAAGTCTAGATACTCCTTGGGTACTTGTTGGCTGCCAGGTAGGGCATCCCAGGCTAGGGCTGCGGGTTCTTGCGCGGTTATCTCCTTTGGGGTGATGACTTCTGGGGGATGGTCCTGCCTCACCGGTGGCAACAGTCCAATCCCAATGACTAGCTTCCTATGGCTGCCATCCCAGGAGGTTGTGGGACCCCACTTATCAAGCCAGGAGAGTCCCAATATGACTGAATCTGTCATCTTTGGTGCGACCACGAACCAAAGGAGTTCCCTATGGTGCCCTATCTCTAACCTGACAAGCTCAGTGACCAAGGTGGCTGGAGCCCCATCAATTAGCGATCCATCAACTTCCTCAAAGCTGATGGGGTGTAGCAGGAGTCTAGTGTATATGCCCAACTGCTCAACTATGGGGAGGCTAAACAGGCATCATGTGCAACCAGTCTCTATGACAGCCTCTACTTCCACCTGGACCCCAGTCTCTGAGACCGCTAATGTAATTTTGAGGGCAAAGGGGAGGATGGCTCCACTTACCATCAGGTCGTTATTGCCACTGCTCTCTCCCAGGGAGATTGGGGGAGATCTGCTGGCCAGCATCCTCTCTGCTTTGATGGGCAGGAGTGGGGTTTCTGCTGCTTGTTTGATGCTCTGTCCCTTGTCAGGAGGGTTCCACGGAGCAATCTTTACTCCAGCTCTTGGGGATGTGGGCCGGAGCCAGGCATTCTGAAGCCCGGTGCATATGCTGACCACACCACTAGCATTTGATAGTCCTGGATGGGGTGGAAGGAGGCTCTTTGGGGGTTTTTGCCTGTGCTCAGCACCCTAAGGGTCTCCTGGTTGGTTTGTCCATCGTTGGTTTCCTGTGAGGGTGAAGCTCTAGTTCCAGAACAGCAGTATTGTACCACAACTGTATCCGGGCCAGGTCTGGCTCTGCTCTCCGCTCTGGCATTGGCTCCTTGCATTGGATGCCCAGTTAGCATTTGGTTTCCATGGCCTTCATGGCCTCCTCCATAGCCGGGGAAGGAGAGTAGAGGGTCTCAGAAGTAGTTGCTGAGCCTGTGCCCACTGCTCCCTCCATGGACTTCTTTTCTTCCTCCATCTTCCTTAAGTTTTCATGCCGCCCGGTATCAGGTCAATGTTTGGGGCTCAGAACCCTGGACAACACCCCAAAATTCAGGGGAGCTGCTTTAGGTTGAAAGGGATTTGGGTTAATGTCAGGGTTCTAAGTAATACCCCCAATGAAATCAAACTCTGAGGCTTGAAATTCCTCAAAGCTAACTTTTATTAAAGATGTCATATCGGCACATCTGGTAAACCCCAAATCTGAGAGCTTCCAGGTTTTCCACACTCAAAAGAAAGTTCAAGACCTTGCCCCTCACCCATATGTCCACCACACATCCAATCATGTATAGTCCGGAACAGAAGATATCTTCCCATTCTTCTCAGCAAAGCTGCAGAGCACCTTGACTTTGACTTTCTATAAAGAATTTTGTTTTGACTACATATCTTCTTCACTCTATACTATCCCCTCTCCCAACTTCTGATGGTAGGACTTGTGGCAGGCCTGAAGCCACAAAGGTAGAAAGATGGCTTCCAGGTCTGACATTCAGTTTGGGACTCCTCAGCGACTTCTCCCAGTGAGATTTCTGTGGGCTTGCCCTCTCCCCATCTCTTTCTTTGGCTAGGGAGGAGGGGGAGGGGGAGGAGGAAGAGGAGAAAGTGAAGGTATGTGTGCCTCAGCAAGGGTTGAAAAAAGTGAAAGGGCACATGGGGCAGGTGATTTGCTCCTGGCTCTCCAGCATGTGCGTACTGCCCAGCCTACGTGGAGGGCAGAACTCCCTTCCACTCAGCTTCTATGCGCATTTGTGAGTATGTCGCTCTCCCCTTCAACAAGGGTGGTCTAGAGAGGTTGGAGAATCATCTGTGTTGGGTTTCAAGTTACCCCATTTCATCTCCCCCCCATTGCACAAATACTAGGGTGGGCTCCTTCTCCTGATTCGGTGAGAGTACTGCTGAAGGACGCCTCCACCTTACTCACAATCCTCTCTTGAACCCTTCATTGTGAGTGTTTTTGGCAGTTGGTATCAGTGGAATGACACATTTAGGTGCCGACCCTTGGGGGAGAAGTGGGCGCCTATCCCGCTACCTGGAACAGGCTGAAAATGGGCTGCACGGAGGCCGAAAGTGGCCTGCACAGAGACCAAAAACAGGATGCATGGAGGCTGAAAATCGGGTGCACAGAGGCGGCTATAGGATGGCAGTGGTGATGGGCAGCAGCGATGGGGGGCGCAGATCCCCGCAGCCTGGAACAGCTGATCATTGGTATTCCAGGAGGCAGATCCAACCGCCAATCAGCTGCTCATGCTAAATCAGGCTCTGCTGAAGCTGACCAGGCTGTTTGCTGTTTGCTCAAGGAGGCAAATTGCTGGGAGGCAGAGGCCAGTGGGTGGGGGCTGGTAGGTGGGCATGGCTTTGGCAACATTTACTCTATAAGATGCACAGACATTTCCACCCGCTTTTTTGGGGGGGAAGTGCGTCTTATAGTCTGAAAAAGATGGCATTTTAGGGTCCCTAGTAATGATAGAAATGGACAAAGAGGTATGTTGGGCTTGGATATTTTGGGGCATTGACAGAAGTGTGGGAGGCGGGTTCCACTTCTTTTCATTTCATCTTTCTTGATCAGATTGTTGAGGACTTTCTTGATCAGGTTGTCTGGTTTCAGTATTAAGTTCTATATAATTCCTGGCATTGAAATGTGATGATCATGAACATTTTCTGTTGTAAATGCATATCTTCTGTGCTATGGCACTATGATCTTTTGAGATATTGACCCAGGGTAGCTATTCTAATCAATATAATAGGAGTCATTGGTCTTTTTTTTTTCTGAGCCAGGATGAAAACTTCAGCAGACAAATGAATTTTATATAGTGGAATCAGGAGATGGAACTAGCTGATGCAACACTATGTCTCCAATTTATCATATACCTGTCTTGTAACCAGCAACCCAAAAAGATATGCAAAAAAGAATGGAAGCAATGAAATAATACTATACAGTCAAAAGCCAAAGGCAGAGAATTTGAGAGTAGACTATTTTTTAAACAACTTACTTTACAATAGTTATTAAGACAAATAATAACATTTTATATTTCTACATTAGCAATGTGAGTCTACTGAAGCTAAAGCTACAAAGAATTTTAAAAATGAAGACATTTATGATGATTTATATGGTCCAGAGGTCTTAGTAAATATGTACATTTTTACTGCCTCAAGACTCTTTAGTATTCTACCTTTTTATGGAGTAAAAAACTGCAATATGTTTCTTCTTTTAAATACTTGGTAGTAGTGGTTATAGTATATATTACGAAGCATTACGCAAGTTTGCTCTTTTCATAAGTCCCAAAGAACTACAAGCTTATACAGTATCAACAGTATCACTGAACACTGATTTGTTTATCTGCCAAAAAAATCCTTATTTCTATCTGTAATAATGAATTAATACAGTCACATGAGATGCAAAATACAGGAAATGCTACCCTACCAGAATTTAGACAAAGATTAACCAGGTCATTAGCTCTGTTTTCCAAGGAGCATGTCCATTTCTATTTATACATAGAAAATCAGACAGAGAAGAGAAACAAAATTATCTCTTATGAATACCATCAAGAGTTCATCACACCATATCAAGTAATGTGACAATCCAACTCATGGATTAAAAATGGAGATGCTGCTTGCAAGAGCAATTTTAGCTCATTCTGTATATCATTGTATTTCCCAATCTAACACCATGAACCATAAATAATCCTATCATTTATTAATTATGTTTTCTAACCTAGTCAAGAAGAATCCCGCAGTGTGAAGCAGCAGATCATGAATAAATGGTTCATTGAAAAGCAACTCTTATTGCCAAGTAGTTGGTGATAATTACCCACTTTAACCTTTTTAAACAGGTTCCTCTAAAAAGCTCCAAGATGGATGTTTTATTACAGCAAATTTGACCTCCAACACACAACACAATTAGTTTTGCACTGTGACAAAGGAAGGCTTTTATTAAAATTCTGCAAGCTAACTTATCAAAGGCTATTTATGAGGTCTCTAAGCAGAACACATATGGCCCCATATCCCTCTCTCTCTCCCCCTCTCTCTCCCTCCCTCCCCCCTCTCTCTCACACACATTCACATACACTCACAGAGAGAGAGAGACACACACACAGAAATATAATGGGCAAAATTAGAGAAAGGTTCAAAGGCTGGAAGTAGTAGTTACAAAACTTTATAATTCATTTCCATATTCTAAATAGAAATATATATAACAGTACAACAACAAAAACACTGAGAGTCAGCTCTAGTTGCATTGCAATATTTATTAGACTAAAAAGGTAAGGGGGTATTTGTCTATTATAGCATTATGAAGAAGTGGATTTCCCAGTATAATGCAACTATATATTCCAAAAAAATCATTTATTTTCTTTTTTAAAAAATTTGAAGTACAGTTCAAACTTGGTAGGCATAATTATTTCTTTAAACACTTTTCAGAGTGAATACCAATGTATCCACAGATCCCTTCATTTGGGGCTAGCAAGACTTTTAATTTTGCCACTTTTACTGAGAAGTTGGCATTATGCAAATTACCAACCTCAGCTATTGATAGACATCAAGAAAATGCCTTTGGGATCTGTTAATGATTAGAGTACTACCTTTGATGCAGAAGGCTAGGCTATATTACCAGCAGGGCTCCTTAAGCAAAGACCCCCTTTCAATGCCTACCTCAAATATGAGAATGACATGAACTAGAAGAGTTATGTCATTGTGGACGATGCCTGGATTAACAAGGTCTGCATCAGATGATAGGGAACCTGGACAATTTGATGATAGGTGGGACAAGAGAACCTGGAACTGATGGAATGCTGCTACAATACTAATGAGAGGGGATATATGAAATGTATGAAAGAAATATAGATGGGCATAAGACATGCATCCATGTAACTGAGAAACAGTTAGTTACCCAACATTTCAACATAACGAAGAAGCTATTCCCACAACTTGAGACAGACCAACTGCACATTACAGCCCAGATTCAAGAAGTCCCAGAAGTCCCAGAAGAATTGGCTGGATGGCAGCCAATACCTGAAGCTGGAACATCACTACCACCCCCCTCCTTTACAAAGCACAGCAGTGATGTGAGGTATAAATCATGAATAAATTAGCTAGAGTGAACCCTTGAGATTGGTTACTAAGGTTCAATGGAGAAGTACCATCAGATAGGATGCTAGAAGATGCCAATAGAGCCCTCATGACAATCCCTACTACCAACATAACTCAAACCAATAAACTGCTATATGCTACAGTCGCTGTAATTCTGATGCTTAAATGATCAAGAACACAATCAAGAACAGTAAATGAGGATAGAGGCTATGATCAACAAAACCTAGAGAAAGGTTAGTCAGCTGCTAGAATTACAGAAAGGTGTGAAGATTAAAAATAAGACTTGGCTATTAAAAAAATATATGGGCCTGAATTCACATGAAGCCCCAGAGCCTGCTAAAAAGGGCTCATAGCATTGTCTATCAGGCTAAGGAGATATACTAGAGAAGCAGAAGCCAAGATAAATGTTCTGTTCCCCAATGAATCATCCACAGTGTAATCTCAACTGCAGTGCAACAACAACTGCAGAGCCACCAACAGCAGAAACTGAACAGTACAGGAAGAATATATGGGAAAAAGAGAAAAAATATAATAACAGTGCAAGGTCACAGCAGAATCTGAGAGCAGACCACAGAAATCTCCCAAAACAGGAACTTATTGTCAGTGCCATGTATATGGATCCATGAATGCCTGGCACTATGCAAAGTAAACAGAAAATTTACGACTGTCCTCAAGACATCAGTGAGACTGTGAAAAAACAACACTGGAAGTCAATTTAAGATGGCTCACACAAGTGGTCATCAAGTGTGACATATACCAAGGTAATGCACTATCCCCAATGTTGCATAGGCTTGAATCCCCTTAGCTAAATAATCAGAAGGACTGGATAAGGATACACATTCAAAACGGGAACTGTCATCAGCCACTCCTCCACATGGATGACATCAAGCTGTATGCTAGGAGTCAAAGAGACATCAACTTGCTGATTGACCTGACATGAATCTACAGTGAAGATATTAGGATGTCATTCAGACTGGAGAAGTGTGGCTCCTGGTAGTCAAGAGAGGGAAGGTCATTAAGACTGACGGGGTGGAACTACCAGCAGGTCATATGCAGATATACAGAACAGCTACAAGTATCTTATTATCCCACAAACATGAAAAGGCAAAGAAGTCAGCAACTTCTAAGTACACCAAAAATAAGTCTGAAGACCCAACTCAATGACAAGAACAAGATCCCCACCATCAAGATCTATGACCTGCCAGTCATTTGGTACCCTGCCAATATACTGAGCTGGCCAAAGAAAGACATGGAAGCTGCTGATGTGAAGACCAGGAAGTTCCCCATAATGTACAGAAGTTTCCACCCCAAATCCAACACACAGAGATTGTACACCAGTCATAAAGAGGGTGGGTGGTGTTTGGTGAGTGTCAAAGCCACTCTCCTTGATGAAACCCAGAACATCCACTGGTACATCAGTAAGATAACACCCAAAGATGACTTGCTGAGAAAATGAAGCTGCAAAAGACATGGAAGGAAGACCAAGCAGAGGAAGTGCCATGACAAGACAAGACTCCACATGGGAGGTACTATCCATGGATAGCTGAGGAGATGGACACTGGGAAATCCTCCAAGGGGCTGGAAAGGGCGGGATTAAAAAACAGCACTGAAGCACTGATCATAGAGCACAAGAATAGGCATTAAGCATCAGATCCATAGAAGTCAGCATCTACCAGATGACACAGGACCCAAGTTGTAGACCATGCATGGCTTTATTCCAATACATAGTGAGAAGGTGTAAGATGTAGGCAGTAACAGTATATATTGAATGGCATAATGGCACTGTGTAGAGCAATATCTCCACAGTGTGATTCTGTGGAATCTTCCATCTGGACAATATCCCTAGTCCAGGTGGAAGATTCCACAGAAAACTGTAGAGAATAATAGAGCTAAGATCCTGTGTGACTGTCAGATCCAAACAAATAGGCAAGTGATGGCTAATCAACCAGAGTTCATAATAGTAGATAAGGACCAGAAGACAGTGCTGGTGATAGATGTAGAAGTGCCAAGTGACAGCATCAGGAAGGAGTATGAGATGGTATCAGGATCAAGAAGGAACTAGAGAGGATAAGGAAAGTAAAGGCCAAATAGTGAAAAGAGCATTCAGGGCTGTGAATCCTAAACTGGGAGGGTGGCTCTAACAGATCAGCAACAATTTTGGAGCTCTCTGTCCAGAAGAATGCAGTGCTAAGAACAGCTATAATACTGTGCAGAATCCTCAAAATCCTGGCTTCTGGTAGAAGACCTGGGTTGAGGGAGACATAAGGATGAGAAGGGAATTTATAGACACAAGCTTATCAGATTGTCATCTGATAAATGGATGCATTACGTCTTGCTTCCATTTTTTCTCTTTTTTTCCAAGTTTTTAATTTTTTAATTTTTTTACAAACATATCAAATCAATGCATGAACAGTGTGGCAACTGGGTAAAAGGCATGCTAATAAAAATAAAACTAGTAAAATTAATCATAGTTCTTACATTCAATCAACTTATATATTTCTAATTATAATACCCAATTATATTAAGTTGCAATTTGTCATTATTCTATTATTCCATATTTTCTCTTATTACTTTTATTTTATTATATAAAAGTGTATACACTAATGTTCCCCCTTCTCTTATTTCTATCACTTATTCTAACTTTTAATCATGTTACCCTTTACTAAAGAACGTTTTCTTTCTATCCTACCTAACGTCTAGTCATGTCACCTACCTAAAAAAAGAAAAGAAAGAGAGAAAAAAGCAAAAGCAAATAAGAACAATAAGAAAAATTATCTATCCATCGTCTCTTGTCCGCTTCAATACTTTAATTGCTATGCTTTTTTTGACTTGCTTCCCAAATTCCCCTCTTGAATCTTTATCCCTGTCTATGTCTGCTTCTTGGCTATTCAACCTAGTATTTCTCCCACCTCTACCCTCTTCCACTGCCTAGTTTCCAAAATTTCTGCCCAGGCCCCTATCTCCCTTTCAAACGTATCTTCCAATTCTCTTAATATATTTTCCCCTTGGTTTAATTAATCAATCACTGTTATTTCCATTGTTGTCTCCTTTTTGTCTTCTTCTTCCTTCATTTCTTCTGTTGACTCCTCCCTTTCCCGGGCATCTTGGTCTTTACTCATCATCCCTTGTATGGTATTTTCCATTTTTTCTGTAATCTCCTTAAATCCTTTCTCCATGATGTCTTTTGTATTTTGAAAAGGTAATGCCATTTCTTTTGAAATTCCATTCATTTCTTCCTTATAAAGCATCTTGTTTGTTTTTTAAATTCAACTTTTGTCCAGCAGTCCAAGAACTATTTATTCAGTCCTTAAATTGCCCTTTAAGGAGTGCTCTAGTCCCAGTTCTTTATATTCCATTGGTAAATAATCAGTTCCATTTAGATAATTCCAGAAGTTATCAAAAGCCTCTTTCTGTCCCCTTTATAGGTTCAATCTTCTAGTATAACATTCAGGGGTCCCTTTAATTAGATAACTTCCTTTTTTATATATTTGAATCTCCAGTAGTCATAGGATAGTTAAAATAATCCAATAGATACTTTCACAGTCCTTCATATAAGAATTCCCAGACTTGTAATTTTTCCTTTTGTCAGCAGATAGCACTCTCAACTTAAGTTTCAGTATTGTCACTAGTCAAGCATTAGTTGTAAAACAATTATAAAAGCAGAGTAAGTTTTGTAAGTAAATGATTCCTGCATTTTAAAATGCCTTCCCAGTACCATGTCTTCCCAATTTAAGAGTCCAATTTTCTGTATATTTCAAATTTTATTATTTTTCTCTCCTCCGCCTTTTACTTCCAGTCTGTTATTTTCTCAGAATGCTTAGACACTGCTTTAACAAGTAATTCTGAGCAAATAATTCTACATAGTTCTTTGGGTTTAAATTTAAAGCTAAAGGAAATCCTCTCCCTCAGTTCCAGTCACTGTTCACCTACTTCGCTCCAGCACCAGTCTTAGTTGTTCCTCTGTTATCCCAGCTTTGTGGCAGTCATCTTTAGCTGCCTCTTCTTCTTGCCATGGCTGAGAGGGAAAAGAACCCCAGGTCAGACAGGAGAGCTACGACTCTCCTCGACCTCACAGGGTGCCCCTCTTTGCTTCACCACACCTACAAGGCAGCTTTGGCTCCTCTCAGAGCCCACAAACAGGAAGAAGTCACCACAGCGAACGCGGAGATCCTTTCACTGTATCTGAAATCACTGTGATGTCAACCAGAAGTCCCTGCTTTCATTTTTCTTTCATGTTCACGTCAATATACTATCAAAATTTCAATATATCCTCCACCTCAGAAAGGTTACTTATATTTAGCGTATATTTTTCTTGTATCTCATATAAGAAATAGACTGTTGTTGGTTTAGTATATAAGAAATCTATATCTGGATAGGAATTGATATCTACACGTAGCACCTAAACTATAAGAGATATATACAGCTTTCATAACTAAGGCTTTATTTTACTGACTGTCATGGTTTAAGTAGCCTAAATTCTCAATATGTATGAATCACATACCTAACTAAATATTCTACTTCAGTTAGTTTATAATCTGCAGAATAATTATAAACAAAAACAAGGATTATTTTCTTTTAATTATGCTACATTTTACAAATGACCTCCTTTTTTCTTTGGTTCTTTGACATCCTGATGACACCCTATTCTGTGTCAGGAAGTCATAAATCTATGCAGTCCTCATTTATGGGCACAATAAATTGTAAACCTGTATTCGTATGAACACAATCTGCAAGAATAATCCCTTTAATGATGAGAATGAATTTTAATAAACATATTCAGGCTGTTTTCTATAATTCTCATTTTCCCTCCCCTGCTTTCCAGATTAAATCAGATATTTCTGAATTTGATTACACTGCTATTTGGATGTATATTATCATTAATCATGATAATAAATATCAATATTCTGTCCAGAAGTGCCTGAAAAGCCTGTTTCTTGAATATATCTTGCCCTCATTCTGAAATAACTTAAATTGCTTTCGTAGCCAAATTTAAAATATGCTGTGATAGAATAACTGTAATTTGAATTTTAAAAATTGTTGTTTAAAAAAACAACTCCAAAACACATCAAAGAGAAATTTAAATTTGGGAAGTAGTTTTACAAATTTTAAATTTGTAAACCCATATTTAAAAATAATGTAGAAATGATTTCCAAATAGCATAAAATTCTGTGTCAGATTTACTTTTATGATACAAAGTAATTTTAAACATAAACACACACTCCCACAATTTATCTACCTATTCTTACATAGAGGTCTAATATTCTTCTAGTAAGAAGCATAAGGTATTGTTGCAGGAGTTCACATGTACAAAGCTGGCACAGTATATTCCGTAGAAATATACACTTTTGTAAAAGTTAATAATTTTGCAGACTGAAAAAGAAATTGTTTTAAAATATGTTTCATTCTAATATAAATCATTTTCCAAAATTGTTGAGCTTTACAACTTTGCCACTAAATATAAAAGAATGATCAAACCTGATTGTTACATTTCCAATCATTTTTAGAAAAAATTAAATTATCTCTATATTACAGATATGATCTCTAAATTATCCATTTTAGAGATGAAATTTGGTGTAATATACCAATAATACAAATAACTAGCACTGATGACATTACCTAGTTTGTGTAATGAAACATCTGTAAGAAAACAAGCAAGCTCAGAGAGCACCATGGACCCCTAATACCAATAATAAAACATCTTAAATCAGTATTTTCTAACTGTGATGTTTAGGTGAGTTTAACATTATTCTTTCCTTGAAAAAGTATATGTTTGTCTGTGACTGTAATAAAAATTGATTTGGTGCGATTAGAAATTCTGTTCCTTCTATAAAGATGGCTAGGCCATAAGGGAATATGATTCAATCTGTAATTTATGTTAAATAGCTATCTTGATAATACAATTTGAGATTTGGTGATTCCAATCAACTTCATTCATTTGAACCCTATAAGACACTAAATTTAATGACACAGAGATATACAAAGACTGTGAAAAAAATAATCCAGCTAAATACAATTTTAATAAAATTATTTTTTATTTCTCTGTAGCTTGATTCTTTTGTTTCCTTCTTTTCATCTTGATTCATAAAGCTCTTTTCTCCATCTACCATCTTTTTCTTTCTTTAATTCCCACTGCAAAATGTTGTCTTACAGTTTATTATATTTTTTAATTCTTTTAACCCCACCTTTACTATTTGTATACATAATTCAAGACAGTGGATGTCCCTAATACCCCTTCCTTTCAAGTTTTCCCCACATCAACAACCCTGATGATGAGTTGAGGAGAGAAAAAGTGAATGGCCCAAAATCATCAAGCTGGCTTTCATAATTAGCTCACAGTCTCCTGATTTCTAACCTAGTGCCTTAACCACTAGACCAGCGCCCCCCCCCCAACCTTTTGGGCACTAGGGACAAATTCCATGGAGAGATATTTTTCCGTGGGGATGTGGTTTCATGTGCTGCCTGGGGCACATGGGGCTTCACTTGTTTCCGCAGCCCATTTTCTGACATGCCACAGACCGGTGCCGATGCACAGACCGGGAGTTGGGAACCAAGCATATAAAAATGTTTCTATAATTTATTGGGGGGGGGGGTGTGCCATCAAGTCAATGGTCAATGTTTAACAATCAGTTAATTAAAGGGATTTTCTCCAGAAGTTTTTAAAATTAATTCCCCCAATAAAATGATGAAGAAATAGAACTTTGGCAGAATTGCTACTGCTATTGTTATAACTGTGACTATTATTACTGAAGCCTTAAATGATTATTGAAGAACTCATTTGCAGTTTATTTACACTGAAACATCAATAAAGAATAAATGATAAATGATAGAAATGTATAACAACCTTGATAAAGTTGCAGCTTTACTTTTGAGGTCCCAAAATAAATTGTACTGTTTAGTTTCCTGAAAAAGAGGACTGTTGTCTTTCTTGTTTTCCAAAAATGTATCACGTTGCACTTCACTCCTGAAAATAAATATCAGGGTTGCATTACTTCTAAACCTACATTAGAAATATGTGGCTTGAAAGTGATGACAAATGATCATCTAAAATTAACTTCCATATTAAAAACAGCTATAATAGCATCCTGGATGAGGTGAGCAGCTAAGTCTGTATGTCAAGTCCTATTTTTGCTAGATGCTCAGACAAAAATTGACAAATATATTAGCATTTGTTCTGGAGTCACCATGTTAAAGAAAAATACTTGTGCCATCACTAGAATGAAATCCTTTATTTCTTAAGTGATGATGGAGTCGAGCCCGAAACAAGAGAATAACTATGCATACAATTCTGTAAAAGTATCTACAGGAATGCCATTTTGTCATTTGAATGAAAATTTCCTTGCTTATCAAAGAGTTTTATTTAAACAGACTGACTGCTCTTAGGTTCGAGTATCTATTTTTGTAATTTTGGAACATTTTTTACAATTTATTAATTTAAAAGAATTATATAATCACCAATCTTATGTAACATAATCCTGAGTATTTTACAAATAGTATCACATGAGTGTGAGTCCTGCTTTAAGCACAAAGTCAGCTGGGTGATTTTGAGACCACTATTTGTCAAACCTAAAACGAAAGCAAACAGCAAATTCCACAAATGTGGAGAAAACTTAAAGGATCTTTTTTGAACACTATATTAACAGGCTTACTGATAATAAACCGAATTGGGCAATATAAGGACAGCCAGGTCCCCAACATTTATTGCCAGTGAATCTAAGAGGTACTTTGCCCCTATGATATACTTAATTTTAAAGTATCTAACCACCAGAGAGCCCTTACTCTGGCAGAAGGCCAATACAGGAAAATTCCCCAGTGGGAGAGACAGTGCCTATGTGTCTCTTTACAACAGAACATGTACTTTTCCACTTCCTGTACATTATTACAGAGACATTTATACTAGCTTTATCTCACCATGACTGTATAAGTACCTTGTGCACCCAGGACAATTCTACATTTCCCTTCTGCTTACAGATACTAATTATAATCTACTACTATAATCACCACTCCTATTAATGTTTGATTTCATCAAAATTGGAACATTGTTGTAGAAATTTTTCCCAAAATTGAATTGAAAACATTTTCTTACGCAGAAATGAATGATACAGAATAAATATAAAATAAGAATTATTTTGATTTTTGTTTGGTTGGATCAGTGGTGGGTTGCCCCCGGTTTGCACCGGTTCTATAGAACCAGTAGTAAAGCCGGCAGGAGGCTCTGCCCACTGACCCCGACATCATCAAAACGCTTCTGCGCATGCCCCGTTGCGAACCAGTAGTAAAAGTAAGTAGAATCCACCCCTGGGTTGGATCTATATGAAGACTACAGTCCTTGCTTAACAATGGTAATTGGAACTGGCAACTATTGCTAAATGATACGATCATCCCAGGTGACTGAAGTCAAGGAATTCTGGCTGGCAGCATCCAGGAAAAGAGTGTTTTGTGTGCCGGGCTCCCACCCTCTGGAATATTATGCCTCTTGAGGTGAAACTATCCCCAACGTCTTGGCCATCCAGAAAGGCCTTAAAACCTAATTCTATCAATTGGTCTGGGGTGCCAATGTGGAAGTTCCATACTGGACGGGGTTAGTGAATTTAAAAAAAAGACTCCACCTCCACCCTGTTGTGTATTGATTCATTCCTTAGCTATCTTTGCTAACTTTAAACTGCATATTTATCATTTTAATGTTTTATATTGATTTTATCTTGTAAGGCATCTAGAGTTGCTTAATGGAGAGATGGGTGCCATATAAATTTAGTAAATAAATAAAGCATGATGTCATGTGACCATACCAACTTATAATGGCAATTCCGGCAATCCCAGTTGATGTTATAATATAAGGTGAATCCCACATAGGTGCAAAATCACATAATCATCATTTGCAACCTCCAACTGGCTTTCCCATAGACTTTATCAGAAGCCAGCAGTGAGTGTGGCAAATGGCAACTCCCCATGACTGTGGGATGTTGCAACTCTTGTAATTTTAAACCAGGTACCAAGCACCTGAATCATGATTGCATGATTGTGGGGGACACTGCAACAGTTGCAACTATGAGGAATGGTTGAAAAGTATTCTTGTTCGGTGTCCCTAAACAGTGACTACCTGTATCCTTTGAGAGAGAGAAAGACTACATGCTGGAAAGAACCAAAAATGTGCATTGTGCTATGTAAAATATATTAAAATAATCACATCCTATTTTTGACTGAAATATTGGCAGATTGTAGGAGACCTAAAAATGCAATAATATCTCAGTGGAGATTCAGGAATTCGTTGAATCCTAGGCAATCATAGGAAGACTGTGCTCTTGTTCAAAGTCTGCTTACTCATGGCAATTGTGGTAAAATTATAGAGGACGGACTTTTCTAAAGCTGGATTGTTGTGTATGGTTATCGGACTAGTAAATGTTTTAAATGCCCAATAAAATCACAAACCTCACTATTTGTTTAACTAGACTGAACCTATCCAATTAATTGAAAATGTTAATTAATTAACCCTAAGTAAAACCTCTACAGAATATAAAAATACATCGTTAGTTTTTTTAAAAAAAACATCTGGGATATGAGCAAATATAAATGTTGCTTCCAAAAACAGACACACATATATTACACAGGTGCATGTACACACACAGACTCAGACACATAGACCAAGTTCAAGTTGTATACAATCTATATGTGTGTATGTGTGTGTATGTTTGTGTGTGTGTACACATATGTACCTGTCTTTGTGCGTCTGTCTGTCTCTCCTTCTCTCTGTCTATCATATATCTTCCTATCTACCTATCTATCTATCTTCCTATCTACCTACCTACCTACCTACCTACCTATCTACCTACCTACCTTTCTATCTATGCTTGCACTTATAGATCCCTAAATGTGAGGGGTGGGGGGTTAGCTGCATATTTCATTTGGGTCAGGGAATTTCTCTAGGACTGAATAGAATACAATGTCTGGAATATCACTCCAAATGTAATGGACAGAGTAAATTGACAGCAGCTCCAACTAAATTACAGTTTAAAAGACAAGGGAGGGCTCAGGGGACATCAAACAAAGAAAGCTATAGCTGACCAGCGTTCAGGTAAAATTGAATTGGAAATGTTCCCTGCCTGATTAACATAACAAAAGTCTTAGTGTTTAAAGAAAAAGTCGTTCTATATAAATGAAAAACTGATCTTCCCAAAAAAGAAAACGCACAGTAGTTTATCTTTTCACATACTACATGTATGTATGTATGTATGTATGTATGTGTATGGGTATGGGTATGGGTATGGGTATGGGTATGGGTATGGATATGGATATGGGTATGGGTATGGATATGGATATGGATATGTATTTTCAGAGGAAGAAGTGAATATATTTTAAATCATAAGCACATCACGTTTTCACATGTGAACATATTTCCTTTTCTTCTCCTAGACTATTTTGAAGAAAATACGAAATTAAATATGTCCATATATAGATTTTTTAAAAGTTCATATTTAGAAGTCTACAAATAAACAAGGAGAAAAGGCAAAGGCAACAAAGGTCAATAAACCTTTAATACAGTGTAAATCCTATTTAAAGAATTACATAAAACACGAGTAAAGTTAATAAAATATAATTAAAGATGAAAGATTTTCATCCTCCCTCCCTTCCTTTACCCAAATTTATTTATTACAGCCCTGAGGCCAGATAACAAACAAGATATTAAATAAAATTATTACATCCTTCTATATTTATGTATATGTGTGTAACAGAAAAACAATAAAAATAGTATTTAAAAATAATTAAGGACATAGATACTAAATTAAATCTAAATAAAATAATATTATAAGAAGTTTCAATCCTGAATAATAGTATGGCATATCATACAAATGATGGCACAGAACTGGGTAACTTGAAAGGATATTTTTGAGTTCTTTTCTGCAAGTAGTAGCATTAAATAGAAGTTGCTTACCTAGAATTTTATCAGTAAACATTTTATGAAAAAATGTTTACTAAATAATAAAATTGTGCACCCTCTGTTCATAAATATATTTATTTATTTAGTTTAGCTCAAATACATACAATTTTCGTTCACAAACTGGCCTTTAAAATCTCACTAATTATAAATATATATATATTAAAGAATTATAGTAATAGACAAAAATCTTGGAAGGTCATAATCTTTTTTCATGGTTCTGCAGAACAGAACAATGAAACTGCACACTAGAGATAAGCTTTGAACATAAAAGTCTGCCTTTTGGCTGTAAATATAGCTGGTGAAATTTTTTTTTAAAGTAAATGAGGCATTAAAAGGAAGATTCAATTAATAAGCCCTTCTTTGCTTTTAAACTATAAGCCAATAGAAAGAGGATTAAACAGGCAGCCTGTCACTGAGAAGGTTCTTTTTTTAAAAAAAAATGTGTTGGGAAGGAGGCATATAATTAAGTAGAACCTATGTTAAAATAGGATTTAAGTCAACATGATTTGAGACCTTTCGAGTGAGGACAACAGTATATCATAGACAATTTGCTTCCAGTAGTTGTGGGTGCTCCAACACTGGAAGTTTTTAAGAGGTTGGACAACCTTTCTCTGAAATGGTATATGGTTTCCTGCCTGAGCAGGAAATTAAAAGACTTCCAAGGTTCCTTTCAAGTCTTTTATTCTGTTAAAATATACCTCTCAGTGTATTCAGAATTTGGGCTAATTGTGATAGCACAATGATTGTGATGCTAAATGTCTTTCATATAATATTAAATAGTGAATAAAACATTTTCTCCATGTGTCATCTACCAGTATGTTGCTCAGAAGTACTGAAGCTAAATGGAGCATTGGTCCTACCTGATATGATCCTTCTCATTGATTGTAGGCAGCATCCAGTAGTTAGCCAATAAGACCGAGTCTGTCAAAGCTGTAAGACACTCTCTCTGCCAACAGTCTCCAGCTTTTGGCAAAAGTTAAGAGACAGATTCGACATGGTCAAAGAAACCATACAAGGATATACAAAGATATACAAATGCGTGCGGACCTAGGGCCAGCCCTACACTAGGGAGGGACTGGATGCTGCCTACAATCTATGAGAAGGATCATATCAGATAGGACCAATGCTCCTTCTCCATCATATTGTAGACAGCATCCAGGAGTGGGACATACCAAAGCGGTTGTGTCCTCAAGGGTGGGCTCAGGCTTGGCCCGAGGTCCCCTCACCGGCATGCACCCTCTGCAGCACTCTCCTACCAAAGGCTGCCTCCGCAGAGGCATAGGTGTCCAATTTGTAGTTCCTAATAAAGGGTGATGGGAAGGACCAGGTGGCAGCCCTGCAAACCTCCTCCAGAGATGCATGAGTTGCCCATGCTGCACTTGAGGCCGCACTCCTGGTGGAGTGTGCTATAATATTCTTGGGCAATGGAAGAGCCTGCACATGGTATGCCTTGGCGATACACACCCGGATCCATCGGCCCAGGGTCGAGGGAGTGACCTTAGCCCCTAAGGTAGCCAGTTGAAAGGAGATGAAAAGCGACTCCGTCCTCCTAAATGAAGAGGTCCGCTTAATGTATATTCAGAGAGCTCATCTCACATCTAGCGTATGCCACTTCCTCTCCAGGGGATGCCCTAGCCTGGGGCAGAAATCTGGAAGGATGAGTTCCTGGGCCCTGTGAAACCATGTATTCACTTTTGGGACAAAGGTAGGGTCCAAGTGCAATACCACCCGGTTAGGGTGAAACACGCAGAGGTCCGGCCTGATGGAAAGCGTCACCATCTCGGAAATCCGCCTGGCCGAGGTGATGGCCACCAGGAACACCATTTTGCAGGTCAAGAATCGGAGACTCGCCTCCCGCAGTGGTTCAAATGGACCTCTGCTCAGGGCCTGCAGCACCATGTTTAGGTCCCAAGTTGGGAAACAATGAACTACCGGGGGTCGTAGGTTCGTAGCTCCCTGGATAAACATGTGGATAGAAGGGTGTTGTGCTAGAGACTCCAAGTTCCCGCAAGACAGCACTGAAGACAATGCGGCCACCTGTCGCCTGATATTATTGGGTGACAGACCCATGTTAAGCCCCACCTGCAAGAAACTCAATATCTGGGGTACAGTCACCTGAGTTGGAATCAGGCCAGATTGAGAACACCAGGAACAGAAGGCATCACCAGCTGGCATCATAAATCCTGTTCATGGATGGCCGCCTGGCAGCCTGCATGGTGTCAATTACCTCAGAGGGGTAGTTGTCCCGGATCAGAGAGTTCCGCTCAAGTGCCAGGCGGTCAACTGGAGCCACTGAGGGTCTGGGTGGACCAGTGCCCCCTGGCTGAGGGAGACTCTGCTCGACAGAATCCTCCAAGGGTCAACCACCGACAGGGCCACCAGGTCGGCAAACCAAGGGCGGCGAGGCCAGTGTGGGGCCAAGAGAAGAACCTCTGCCCATTCCTCTACAATTTTCTGAACTACCCTGGGAATAAGGGGCAATGGAGGAAATGCATACAGGAACTCTTGTGACCAGGCGCTCCGGAGCGCATCGATCCCTTCCACCCCCGGAACTGCAAACCTGGTAAAATATCGTGGCAGCTGGGTGTTGTCCAGAGTTGCGAAGAGATCCACGGTCGGCTGGCTGAATCGCTCCACCAGTGCCTGAAACAAATTCGGATGCAGGCGCCACTCTGCATGGTCAATTGTGGGCCTGCTGAGCCAGTCTGCCTGTACATTATTAGACCCAGCGATATGCTCCGCCCTCAGGGAAATGTGCAGCTGCTTTGTCCAGCTGCAGAGGCCCTCCACTTCTTTCATCAGGGATCTGGACTGGGTACCCCCTTGCCTGTTAACATGAGCTTTGGCTGCCACATTATCTGTCTGAACCAGGACGTGTTTGCCAACTACTGCGTCCTGGAAATGCTGGAGTGCCAGACAAATTGCCCTAAGCTCCAACCAATTTATATTATGTGTCAGATCATCCTGAGACCACTGACCCTGTGCGACACTATCCAGGAGATGAGCCCCCCCCAACCAAACAGGCTGGCATCTGTCGTAACTATCACTGACTGTGGTTCCTTAAAAAGGCAACCTCTGGAAAGTGCCTCTGACTCCCACCATAGCAGAGAACGAAGGAGCTCTCGGCAGAGCCTGACCTTGAGGGGTAAGGTGCTCCTGCCTGATCACTGATACGGGAGAAGGAACCACTGAAGGGCCCTAGAATGGAAATGTGCCCAAGGCACAATAGAGATGCATGATACCATCTTTCCCAGAAGCTGCAAAAGTGTGGAAAGGGCAGCGAACTGACTACTCCAGACCTCACGTACCAGGTCCCTCATGCTTGATAGCCTCTCCTGAGAAAGACATACCATGCACTCCAAGGTGTCTATCTCCGCTCTCAAATGTAACAACTGATTAGTCAGAGTGAACTCTTGCTGACTCTTGCTGACATTAATGGAAAACCCATGGTTCTGGAGCACTTGAATAGTTATGCCTGGATCTCTATGAGCCTGGGACTCTGAGGATGACTGAATCAAAATATCATCTAGGTAACATTGGAGACGCACAGGGATAGCTCGGATGTGCGCCGCCAGTGCAGCAAGTAATTTGGTAAAGGCCCGAGGCGTGGAAGACAAGGCAAAGAGCAGGGCCCTATACTGATAATGATGGGATCTATAACAAAAACATAAATATTGTCTATGATCTGAATAGATGGGGACATGAAGATAAGCCTCAGTGAGGTCAATAGAAGTGAGGAAGTCGCCCTCCCTGACGCCATCCAAAATGGACTGGCAGCGAATGCATCTTAAAGCGCTTATACACAATACAGTGATTAAGTCTCTTAAGGTCCAATATAGCCCTATACACACACACACACACACCGATGCCTTGGGAATTACAAAAAGGATGGAATAAAAACACAAGCCACACTGGGCCTCTTGCACTGGCTCAATCACTTGGATATCCAACAGGTGTTGGACAGCCGTGTCCATGAGGTCCCACTTAGCGCTGTTCCCTGAGACAGGGCAGCTAATGAAAAACCTCAGGGGTGTGAAGAGGAACTCTAAGGAGAGGCCCAAATGGACCTTCTCCAGGACCCATGCATCCGTGGTTATGCTCTCCCATTGCCCAGCAAAGAGTGCCAGGTGTCCCCCAATGGGAGAGCCAGAAAAGGAATTAGTGTTGGCATCTGAAAGAATGGCTCCCTCCCCTTCGAAAGGGCCGTTTGCTCGGGAAAGGCCTAAATTTCCCTGCCCTGTCTGATTGAGGGTCCTGCCTCTGTTGGAAAGGGCGCTGAAACCTAGACATCCCAAAACCACCTTCAGAACCAGGGAAAACCTGTCTGTGGAAATAAGGTGACTGGTGGGCCTCTGCATGGTGCAAAAGGGACGGAAGCACCTTATGTTTGTCCCGTGTCTCTATAAGCAGTGGATCCAGTGCCTCCCCGAACAGTGCTCTCCAGAGAAGGGGGCGGAAGCCAGCCGCCACTTGTGCTTGACATCCGCCTGCCAGTGGCGGAGCCATAACAGACATCTGGAGTCACATTGGAGGCAATGGCCTTTGAAGCAAACCTTGCGGCGTTCAGCGTCGCATCAGCGGAATACTCCAGGGCTGCTTGTTCAAGTCCTGGTAAACCCTGGTGTCGCCCAATGGGATTTGGTCCTGCAGCTGTTTCAGCCATATGAGGGATGCCCTATTAAAATAAGAAGCAGATGTGGCTGCCTTAACTGCCCAGGCAGCCAATTGGTGGTCCTCTTAATCGCCTGCTCTGATCTCTTATCCTCGGGCCTCAGACCTTCCTCAGGAGCCTCAGAAATGACAGTGTGTGACGTCAAGCTGCCACTGGAGCATCTCTTAAGGGTAATGAGAGAGTTTGAGATAAGTCATTCTCAACATTATACAGTCGCTTATCCAGTGAACCCGGGTTAGGCCCAATGGCTGGAGCGGACCACTGGCGCTTGACAATGTCCAGAAATAAGCGAGGTGATGGCACTACCTCTGTGACATTAACTGGCTCAGAAAACAAGGAGCCGGAGGCAGTAGAGGAACAGGTTCCCTAGAAGCTGTAATGAAGGGCATATTAGTGGCCTTCCTCGCCTTATACAGCAATGATTTAAACAGAGCAGGCTTAAAAAGGCCAGAGAACACTGGCTGTTCAGGCAGCTGCTCCTTATCTTCAGAGAAATCCAAGTCTCTGCCCGCCTCCTCACCAGAGAAGAATGATGAGACCTGTAAGGAGAGACATAGACTTGCAATAAAACAAAACCCCCTGCCTAAAAGGAATCCATGTGCGCAGTATGCTGATATTTGCCAGCAGAGTGCAAATAAACAGGCTGTGGCACTTGCTGCCTGCTAGCAGCCAAGGCCCTGGTAACAGCTGCAGAAATAATGTCCTCCATATTGGGAGGAAACTGCTCTACCCTCATATCAGGGGCAATTTGTCTAATGGAAGTCTCTGTATTAGCCACTCTCAACCTGACGGGCTGTTGCCGGGCAGAATTAGCCTGAGCTGAGCCCAGAAGAGCCTCACTGTTTCTGGGCAAATCCGTCTCCATTTGCTCACTGGTGCCATCTGGGGACATTGCAGCGATGGCTGGGTTTCAAATTCCTCTTGCAAAGCCACCAACTGAGAGGAAAAAAGGCAGGAAGCACTTTCCCTCTCTAGGGACTGCTGAGGGACCGAGTTGAGGGGATCAGCATTCTTTAAGGCTTTGGCGATCTCTCGATCGATCGCCTTAGCTCTCTTTGCCGCCTCTAATTCTGACAACTTAGAGAGCCGTTTGGAGCTGCTGTGGCACTTATCGGTCTTCACCAGGGCTTTCCTGCCTGGCCGCTGTCCCAATGGCCCAGCCGATCTGGTCTCCTCAGGGGCCGAAGGAACTGGAGAGATGACAGCCGCGATGCTCTTTGAGCGGTTAGCGGCAAGCGCGGCGTCCTTGGCCATTTCAAAGTGCAGCCTGGCTAAAAACCATTCTGCTGCAATCAGCGTGGCAAAATTAAGCAGCCTTCGTGCTGTCAAAAAGGAATGTGCTCGAATCGAGCAGGGACTCCTAAACCTTCCCCTCCTCAGTAAGTGACGGTAGGGCTATTTGGGCAGCTGCCCAGTGTTGGACTCACAAGTACCACGCTCCAGTCGCTCTGTCGGCTGTCAGATCTGTCAAAGCCAGAATACACAAGGTGCACCAAGCAGGAGACCAGCACAGCCCAAGGGGCTAGTGGCAAGTGGAAGATCCGTGCACGCTCCCCAGTCAGGAATTCAACTTCTGGCATGCCTGTGACAAAGTCACAGCCCTTGGCAGGGTCGGGCAGAAGCCCTTCACGCCAGCAAAGCCGGCTCCACCAGCCGAAGCTGGGAGCAGGCAAAGTGCAATCAACACTTTCACTCCAACAGTAAAAACAACCTAATAAACTGAAAAAGGGAATCAACAGGAACAAAAAAGGCAGCAAAAAAATAGCTATCCAAGAAAGGCTCAGATAGCCAAAAACCACGTCTGTCTTAGGCCAAGACTGAGTCAAAAGCTGGAGACCCTTGGCAGAGGGAGTGTCTTACAGCTTTGACAGACTCGGTCTTATTGGCTAACAGACAAGGACAACCCACTCCTGGATGCTGCCTACAATACAATGGAGAAATATTTTTTATTCAAAAAAGAAAAGAAACTTTAACCCTAAAATCTCATGTACTAGCTTTTTTTTTTAACATGGTGCCTTACAAATCTCTGCAGTTTGTAGCTTTTAGACCTGCCAAGAAGCATTCGGTTAGACGTTCTGGAGAAAATGAGGACATTTCCTGATACATTTCTCTGCTGACCCAAATCAGGAAAATTTACTTCAGAGTAGTCAAGTATACTTAGATATAGAGAATATCTCCCTCATTTACTATTTTGTCAGTTATTTGTACAAATTCTAGGAAACTGAAAGCCTTTAGTGTGATTCATATGGGCTTTTGAGGGGAAATTGGCCATGTCCTATGGATTTTTACAATAGGATCCTGTGTTCTGATACAGTCAGCTTTGGAAAAATTGCAAAAGTTGTTTGCTGTGTAACACAGGAAGCAGCTGGGAAAGAACTATAAATGTAAACAGTTCATTAGAATGTGGAATGGAAGCAAGGACCTGCTGGTATCTATTCAGAAGAATGGAGTAAAAAGATTCTTTTTCATTTCATTTTAGTTATACTAAAAAGATTTACAAATGATAGTTGAGAATTACTAATGCCCTTTTGAAAGAATTTATATACCCCCAATTTTCAGGCTGCAAATGACATGGGAGCAAGAGCTGGCTGGAACAAAAGTGTCCTGGGATCAGTGTCCTGGGATTGCAACAATATGCCCAGTCTGTGGGAATCATCTTGTCTCATCACCAACTCTATAGCAAGAGAGGAAATGTGGCCATTTTATCTATTCCATATTCTGAGGCAATCAGTGAGGCCGGGTCTAGGACTTTTAGTCTCTGACTTTTCATTCTCCTTGGGCATTTCTCCTTGGGCGATTGTCCCCCGATTTATCTCCTCAGCTGGCATGCCTCCCATCATTTGCCATGGGGAATGGGCCACTGGCCTCTTCATCCCAGACCCTTTGACAAGGCCCATTCGTAGAAAGAGGATTCATCCTAGGTGTTCTGCCCTCTGTGACAGTTAGCCCCGAACCAATTGGCTAGAAGGGATGTAATAGAAATTCAGCCAAAGGAGAGAGGTGTAAAAGAATTTGCCAAAATGCATGCATGCCTTCCTTCCTTCCTTCCTTCCTTCCTTCCTTCCTTCCTTCCTTCCTTCCTTCCTTCCTTCCTTCCTCTCCCCCCCCCCCCACAATACAGGGAGGAACAGTTGGTTTACTCGGAAGTAAGTTTCACTAAATTCAATGCTAGGATTTAAATCCAGCGAGAGAGGTGTAAAAGAATTTGCCAAAATGCCTGACTTCCTTCCTTCCTCCCACTCTCTCTCTTCCTTCCTTCTTCCATCCATCCATCCATCCATCTACCCACCATAACAGCATAAAATGGCATCTAGCCATGTTTGAGGCTCCTCTAGAGGGGTGGAGCTTAGTAAAAGAGGTGTGTAGGTGTGTGTGTGTGTGTGTGTGTGTGTGTGTGTGTGTAAAAGGAAAGGAAGGCAGGTACAGAGATAAAAGACCATTTCACTCTATCACACTCCAGAGAGCAGCTGGTTCCTCTTCTGAACTAGAGACCAGGCTATTGGGGGGGGGGGGGTTTAAAATAAAATAAAGGAAGATGGACATTGTTTTTTGGAACTCCACCCCTCTAAAGGAGTCTCAAACATGGCTAGTTGCCATGTTATGCTGTTATAGTGGGTGGATGGATGGATGGATGGATGGATGGATGGATGGATGGATGGAAGAAGGAAGGAAGGAAGGAAGGAAGGAAGGAAGGAAGGAAGGAAGGAAGGAAGAAAGGAAAAATTATCTACTATTGGACCCTTCCAGACTTGATTAACTAACTGGTTGAAGGAAGGGATGGTGGGAGGGAGGAAGGTTTTTAGCCCACTCAGTAACAGTGTCCCTGTATTGGGGGGGGGAGAGAGTGGGAGGAAGGAAGGAAGTCAGGCATTTTGGCAAATTCTTTTACACCTCTCTCCTTTGGCTGGATTTCTATTACACCCCTTCTAGCCAATTGGTTCAGGGCTAACTATCACAGAGGGCGGAACACCCAGGACAAATCCTCTTTCTGCGAATGGGCCATGTTGAAGGGTCTGGGACAAAGAGGCCGGTGGCTCATTCCCCACGGCAAATGACTGGAGGCGTGCCAGCTGAGGAGATAAGTCGGGGGACAATCGCCCGAAGAGAAACGCCTGAGGAGAATGAAAAGTCAGAGACTAAAAGTCCCATTCCGCCTGGGGCCAGAGCTGCTAGGATAGGCTGGGTGGGCAGCGGTTTTGCAGTCCTTTGGAGACTATGTTATTGGGTTTCTTGGAAGACCATGTGAAGCCAAAACTAACGGAAGAAGGAACCTGACTTAGCCTGATGAAATTGTTAGCCCTTCAAAGTAGTTCAGACAAGAAATACAACTATGGATGATAAATCTATCTTTATTGTAAGGTTACATTAATAGAATCTTGTCTGGAAGAATTTCTGTCCTCTTTTATTTTATTCTCCATAAAACTAATGAGGGTCCCTACTGAATGTATCCCACATCCCTTTGGCTCTGTGGGCTGCAATATCTTTTGTGTGATGGTTGTCTGATGTGCAGCTCTTTTTCTTATTGCCCAAGGATATTCCCACATATCATTACAGCAGTGGTGGGTTTCTACCGGTTCACCCCGGTTCAGGCGAACCGGTAGTGGTGGCGGCGGGAAGTTCTGCCCACCCACCCGGATGTCATCACAGACTCTCTGCACATGTGCACGCTCCCAATTCCAAACCGGTAGCAAAGGTAAGTGGAACCCACTACTGCATTACAGAGATTTTTTTTTTATTAAAAAGTTTTACAAATTACAAAAATGATTTTCCCCCTCCCCCCCCCCCCCACCCCCCCCTCCCCAACCCTCCCCCCCCCCCCCCCCGACTTCCCAGGATTACCTCAGGGTATTACAAGTACAAACACCAACCTAGAATTAACTAACAATATAATAACACCTTATTAACCTTGATCTTTAACTCCTAATAATAAAACAACAATATTCTAATTAATATAACAATTTCTACAAAATATTTCATTTGTAAGCTAATTGAAATTTCTTATTACAATATTTATTCTGAATATAATCTATCCAACTTTTCCACTTCTTTATATATCTTTCGTTTGAATAGTCTTTGAGATATGCGGAAATCTTCGCCATTTCTGCCAAATGCACTACTTTTAATGTCCATTCTTGAATTGTAGGTACATCTTGTTTCTTCCAATATTGTGCCACCAGTAGTCTTGCCGCTGTTATTAAATTTAAAATCAACTTTATTTCAATTGCTGTACAATCTGTTATAATACCTAACAAAAAAAACTGTGGCATAAATTTAATCTTTTTCTTTAATATATTTTGAATTACCCACCAAATTTTTATCCAGAATGCCTTAATTTTATTACAGGTCCACCATATATGATAGTAAGTGGCATCCTGACTTCCACATCTCCAACATTTGGGCTGAATGTTCGGATACATACAAGCTGATTTTTTGGGATCTAAATGCCATCTATAAAACATTTTATAAAAGTTTTCTCTCAAATTTTGAGCCTGTGTAAATTTTACATTTCTAACCCATATAATTTCCCATGTGTCCAACGTTATTGTTTCCCTTATATTTTGTGCCCACTTTATATAATCCTTAACTAATTCTGTCTCAGAATCTATTTCCAATAATACATTATATAACCTTTTTATATGCATTTGGCTCTGATCTCTTATCTGCTTAATCAAATTCTCTTCATGTTGCAAAATACCCTTCTTTTGGTCCTCTTTCCATCTGGCCTGTAGCTGGCCATATTGAAACCAGGTTTTAATTATTCCTTGTTGTTTTAATTGTTGAACAGTTTTTAATTGATACCCATATCCTTCCTTGTCCAAAAGTTGCTCATAAGAAGTCCCATCTTGCTTTTGTTCTATATTTATATTTTCAATTGTGTGTCTAGGTATCGCCCAAATCGGAATTTTATCATTTAATTTATAACTATACTTTTTTCCATACACGTAACAAAGAACTTCTCAATATATGGCTTTTAAATGTATTATCTACCTTTTTGTCATACAATAAATATGCATGCCAGCCAAAAACCAGACCATACCCTTCCACATTCAATATCCTGTCCTCTGTTAAATTAATCCAATCACTAACTAATGATAGTACAGCTGCCTCATAATATTGGGCATTTTAAGTCCTCCTCTTTCTCGAGAATCTTGCATTATTCTCTGTTTAACTCGAGGTTTTTTCCCTGCCCAGACAAACGTATTTAAACCTTTTTGCCATTCTTTAATTAATTTATCAGTTTTAAGTATTGGTATTGTTTGAAAAAGGAACAAAAACCTCGGTAAAAGATTCAGTTTTATGGCAGCTATCCTTCCTAGCAGTGACAACTGTAACCTTCGCCAATTCTGAATCTCTAATTGCATCTTTTGCCACAATAATTCATAATTGTGATGGTATAATTTGGAATTATTTGTGCATTACAGAGATTGTATGTACCCCTATCTCTGGAGTTATGTTTCTGGAGTTGAATCCACCAAAGCAGAGGCAAGACAAAGGTGCATTAAAGCCTCCTTATATAGGAGAAGGGATGGCAGAACCTGGGGGTGGAATGAAAAGGGGAATCAACCTAGAATCCCTATGTAGATACAAGAGAACTAAATCTAACCCACCATTGCCCCTTCTCTAACTCTAAACAGATACTGACCATTAGTTGAGAAGATTCCTGTGCATACACTTTTAGCAATAAATCAGTTTAATTGAACCTTCACCTGTGGGGACTTGGTCTTTCATGCTGATATTTTACTTTTCAAACTTGTACAGTAATTCAGACTTTCTCTCTTTTAATCATAATTTTTAATCCATTATCAGATTGTGCAGGTCTAGTCTTGCTATATGCAAGTGATGTCGTAATTTTATCTTCTAGGTGGAAGAAGGGCAATGAAGGCATTCCTAACAATAGGATGCGTAACTGACAAATCCATGGTATCCCAATAGAGTAAATTCCTATTTATATATGCGGTACAGTTCCAGGCTTATCTTGGAGTACATTTTTCTTTTCATGGACAAGTTTGCCCAACATGGCTTTTTTAAGATTTTTCCATTCAAAAGCAACACATTTTATTCCTGCAGCTCGGAATTTTTTTTCTTGCTAAGATTGTTTCCCACCTTCTTTATAATGTTCTGATTTTCATTTTTCTCCTATGTTTGCTGCTAGTGTAACCCTTGCAGCCAAAGGTAACAGGATTTAATTTTCAGAGATATGAGAGTTGGACAGGAAAATAGAAAAACTTCAGTATGTATTAACTAGGAAAGATAGTTCAACACAGGCAGCCAGACAGGGAAGAGTATCTTAAATCAAAATCTTTTAAATTAATATAGTTTAAATTAAATTTTAGATAACAATAGGATCTGGTTTACTATTGATACAAAAAAGGCAGTTTATAAATTAACATGAAATGCTTTTAAGATATCAGAATATTCTGTAGTTATGTGCATATGTGTTTTTGCATATTTGTGTATAAAGCAAACAAAGGTAAATTTGGGTTAAAAGATAAGGGATTTTCTCCCTACTGCATTGCCATAATAATTGACATTTTTATATAGGAAACCAATATATTTTCCTACAAACTTAACAATGTGTTATTCTGCACCATCTAAAATAGTTTTAATACTAGCTTGTGGGCATTAATTGTTATAAATTTACAGTGCACAGTTACAAGCATGCTTTTAAGGTCTCCCCATTAAAATTATTGACAATAACTTGGCTGCCATCTGATTTAGTAATAAAAAGGACATGCTGGGTGTTTCAGCTGGCATTATGTCCTCTGGAACATACCAAATAGAGTCTGCACAGCCATCCAACATTCCTGTAAATGCTTGCACAGCAGAGCAAAACAATGAAATAGTTCAGACATCAATCACATTCCCTAATTATGCATATTCTTCACGAATTGCAGGGTTTTTTTTCCTGTTAAGCCTATGCAATGGTTGGTAGAGAATTTGAGACACTAGGAGGCTGATATTAAGATGGGATCTGTGTCACATGCCACCCATACCTTCACTTCTTCCACAGTGAGAATATCCATTTTCTTTAGCATCAGAAATGAATTTCATAAAAGTCTTAATTCACATCTGTCACGCAATCAGATTTGTTGCAGAAGTATATAAATTTATATATACTATACTCAAATATCATCAGATGGAAGCACAAGGAAACCACTGTGGTAATTGAAGCCTTTTTTGTAGTTAAAGTAACAATACCCGTTTCAGGATAGCATTAGAATAAGGAAGCCCTATCTATATCTGTAAATGAATGATATCATTATTTTGGAAAATGAAAGTTTAAGCTCTGTGAAACATACAATCCCATAGAGATCTCAGCAGAGCAACTTGTACATGCAGGTGCTTAATGTGATAAGGTACGTTACCATTTATCTGTGTACATGCAGGCAAATATTAACATAGCCATGAATTAAGCTTTTAATCCCTTTTATTATAAATTGAATATCTTTATTTTAACAAACATCAACAATGCACATTATTGTGCGTCAAACTATTCATTACTATTCCCCACAGTATACCATTACATGATACACCATAATACATGTGTTAATATAATGGCAAGCATCTGCTTGAGTATTCTATAGCATATTTCATTCCCCTCTTTTGTTTAAACAAAAGAGACCAGCACACAAAAGGCACTTCTTCCATATAGGCAGTCATATAGTAGTTCTCAGTTTGTATTCTAGGGAAAGCAAGGAACAGTACTAATGATGCTATTTTACTACTGGCCGAAATATGTCTTGTTACAATCCTTGATTTAAAAAAAAAAAAAAGATAAATAGGATGGGCCCAGGCACAGAGGGATCTGTAATGAGAGGCAAAACTCTTTCTGGAGTTTGGATAATGTTTGCTGTTATGTTCTGGATTACATTGTTGTATAAGGGAGAGGCAATACTGTATCTTACAAAAAGAATCATGTTGCATGAAGTCCAACCCAGCACTAGTTTAAAACCAAGTACCCATAACCGGATAATTCTTTATCCTGATCCAACTAGATGGCATTGTGCTGTCCAGATCTTTAGATTGGACGTTCATGGTATTCATCTACCCTCACCTCTTCATAAAATATATATTAGTGCTGATTAGGAATGTAAAACTATTTGGATGCAAATGAGAAAAGGTGTTTGGGTGTTTATACTGCATTTCTGATACCTGCTAAGAAAAGCTACACTTTCTTCCTGCGCTCAAAATGGGACCATCATGGTCCCAAGAAAGTACATGTAAGGAAGCTCAACAAAATTGTTATGTTCTGTTATACTTCCTTGATCCTTCCACTGCCAAAGATATGCAAAGTGCCCAATGTTTATGTCCGACTAGAGTGATACACAACCATGGCTATATGTATAAATAGATGGATTTAGTATTTTTTTTAGATTAGGAACTCAACATGTCTTAAACAGAAGACTCTCTATTGTCACTGCAAACACCTTGTGAAATAAGTTGAGTGGAGAGAAAACGATTGGCTCAGTGAGTTAACATAGCTGACAATTGATGTGAACTCAAGTTGCCCCAGTCTTGATTTGATTTAATCACCACACCACACTGGCTGGATCATTAGTCTTCTCTCAGATACTCATTTGTACTTTCAAGATATGAAAGCCCAAAGATGTCAAACCAACATGTTAATGTGAAATGCATCCACCCACATTACAATTCCTTGGAAAGCATAAGTACCTTATATTCCATTGGTTTTAATAGTTCCGGATTCAGATGCTAGAATACAAGAAAAACAGTACTGGATAGGTCAGAGACCTATTTATGCCATGTTCTATTTTTAAGGGTCACATCAGATTTTAAAGCACACAAGCAGCGTCCTACTTCTGAACACCTGTATACCTGCTATTGTGATCAGTAGGAATTGATAGTATTATGTATGATACCAAAATACCTCGGATAAATTCAATATGTAGTCAAACATCTAATATTAATACACTTTCTCATGAGCTTATGTATAAATGAATAGTATATAAATTGTTGCTCAAATTCAAATTAAAGAAAGGAATAAAGTGAAGAAATTAAATTGGCAGGATAAACTTACTGTTTTCAACAACAACAAAAAAGCTACTATTGTATTTCAAAAGCATACTGAGTGAAAAACCTTGAGGATTTATAATCAGAATTTACCTTCAGCAAGGCTCTAGCTTCAGTTCCAATTTACAAATCAATTTTCCAAGAATACTGAGAAATTGTGATGGCGAATTTAATGTTGCTCTCTGTTAGCACCACAGCGATTTAGATAATTTAACTTTATTTAAAAAAATTAAATTGCACCCAAACTAGGTTTTATTGGCTAATGGGCTAACTGGCAACAGAATCCTAGGAAAGTCAATTCAAAAGCAACTCTCATCAATCCTTAAGGAAGTGTGGGACTGCTGCCAAAAATATTAGTAGAAAATATTTGTCTCCTGCCATCCAACCCCAAAAATATTAAAGGAAGATAACAAACTGATTGAATAACAACTAGAATAAAATCAGTTAAATATGCTTCTCAAGAAGAACTGCAATTTTTAGAATGATTCTATTAGCATATATTCAGTAATATTCTTAAATCTGGGAATTTAAATTAATGCTTCAGTTGGAAGAACATACCCTCAACTTTATCAAATGTTAATAAAGCCTTATTTTTTCAATTTACCTACCTTAGAAAGGATGGAAGGCTGAGTCAACCTTGAGCCTGGTGAGATTCAAACCTGCAATAATTGCAGGCAGCTGGTGTTAATAACAGGGTGCTTTAGACCACTGTACTACCAAGGCTCTTTTTGCCCACAACAACCACCCTGTGAGCTGAATTGGGCTGACAGAGAGTGATTGACCCAAGACCATCCAGCTGGTTTCATGGTTAAGGCAGGAATAGAACTCACAGTCTCCTGCTTTCTAACTCATAGACTAAACTGGATTTTACCTCTAAAGATCTCTGGGTACACTGTCATTCTCCCATTTTAGCTTATTCTAGATAAGATAGGAGTGGAAAAATATCTTATCTGTGACTCTTGGATGTTTTTGGAGGAAACTTTATTGTGGCTAGAGATTAACAGAAGTGGTAATTCAGTATCATCCAGCTCTTAGGCTAACAGACTGAAAATAATAGACTTGTACTTAGTCAAATTTAGGCCTATGGATGTAGCAGTCCAAAACATCTAAAAGGCTGCAACTAGGCTATACATACTACTTCCCCATTTTTCAACCTAAAAGCAATCCTTTTTCTCCAAGGTGCTTTTATCCATGTTAGAAAAAAAATCTATCATTTCATCATTAAGGGCAATACTCTTCCCTCCAAATATTAAAATGGCTTTGGGGAGTGGAAAACATACAAGAAATGCATAATTGCAACAGGTTCTTCAAATGCACAATACTCTAAATTTAACTATACAATATAATTTATTTTTATCCCACAAACTCTTTTTGTCTTGGGATTTTTGCTCTAGAAACTACTTAGTTAATATTTGTTTTCATTTCTGATTTCACTTATTAGATCTGTTGCTAGCTCCGTAAAGTATTTATATAAAATCTCAAATCACAGTCTTCAAGACACATAATTCACAAAGAAGTTGGTGTTGTCATAATGATGTCTCCATTCTGCAATAGAGCTTAAAATATTACAAAAACGAAAATCAATATTAAATAGCTTAATATTAACAGCAACTATCATCAATAGGAACACATGTTTGATTCAATACTTGAACTGAACGCAAAATACAAAATGGAATTAAGCAAGAAAGCAGTTTTTATTTTTATATTCTGTTTTGCTATATGGTTGGTCAATAGCATCTTGATAACATTCTAAATGCAACAGAAAGATAATGTTAAAAATATCAGTTACATTTTTTCATTCCAATTACTTTTCTCTCTCTTATTTCTTAATTTAAAATTTTGTCTACTTTCACAAATGCTTCACTCCTGATCATAACCTCTTACTATTTTAAGTCTGGCTACTTGTTTTAAAAATTCTGTGCAAATGATTCACGTTTCTCTCAAACAAGCACACTTTCTTTCTTACAATAATGTGAATGAAGAGGGCCCTTCAGTCTTCATCTAGCTGAACCCGCATCATCTACATTAATTCAAACAATTCATCTTTGAATCAAATCTTTAAACTGGAGCTTCACACAACCCTAACAATGCATTTTAACACAACTAGATGTATATAGGAAATTTAAAGGGCTTTTAAACTTGACAGATATGTAATATAAATCAAAATATGAGAAATAAGAATAAAAAGGAATTGGCTGTTTTCCAAATTTACATATCATGTGGCTTATACAATAATAGTAAGAGCCCTGCTAATTCAAATCCTAGCTCATCAAGATCAATATTCAGTCTTACACAATGGGCAAGTGTGGAGGGCAAAATCTTCCATCCACTGTCACTTCCCAGCAAACAACACATAGAGCATGCTGACTGTGATTCTTGAGGTAGTAAACAATCATCAGTTTTAGTAATCAATAGTCTAACCCTCCATGAACCTACTAATCCTTTTAAAACTATGCAACTTAGCCACTATTACTACAAATGCTAGTATCAAACATTACCATTCAACTCAGTGACAGATTAAAATATTTCCTTCTGTCTGTCTTTTTCTAACCATTTTTCCGCTCTTATCGCATCTGCAGAGAACCGCCCAGCCACCCTGTTTAGGGTGACCCACTCCCTTCTTCGGGGGGGAGTGCGGGAAGATCCCTTGCAGAGTCGTGCTGAGGATTTTGTGCAATTCCTGCATGATAAAGTCGCTCGGATTCAGGAAGGCTTGGACTCCGATTGGATGAGTCCAGGGGAGAAGACGAGGGTAGGCCTTGAGAATGTTACCTGGGAGGAGTTTGATCCTGTGGCTCCCGAGGATGTGGACAGGGTTCTGGGTAAGATTAGTGCCGCCACGTGTTTATTGGACCTGTGTCCCTCCTGGTTGGTACTGGCCTCCCGGGAGGTTACATGAGGCTGACTCCAGGGAATTATAAGCGCTTCTCTGAGTGAGGGTGCCTTTCCCGCCACCTTGAAAGAGGCGATGGTGAGGCCCCTCCTCAAGACGCCCTCCCTGGATCCGGCTGAATTAGCTAACTACCGTCCGGTCTCCAACCTTCGTTTTGTGGAGAAGGTTGTTGAGAGCGTGGTGGCACGACAGCTTCCCCGGCACCTGGATGAAGCTACCTATCTAGACCCGTACCAGTCAGGCTTCAGGCAGGGGTACAGCACGGAAACGGCATTGGTCGCGTTGGTGGATGATCTCTGGAGGGCTCGGGACAGGGGTTGTTCCTCTGTCCTAGTCCTATTAGATCTCTCAGCTGCTTTTTTTTTTATTGAAAAAGTTTTAAAAGTTTTACATACATTTTCTCCCCCCCTCCCCAACTACCCCCCCGACTTCCCAGAGCAAGTACAAAATAAAATACAGCTTAAATTCTCTAAATTAAACTCCATTTCACACTTATTATAATCATGATCATTAAACAAATAGATAAAAGGAAAGCAAGTCTTTTTTCTCCTTATTCCATCTAATTCAACAAAATTATCTCCATTTATAATTACAGCAATTAAAACAATTAAGTATTACCTAATCAAACCTATCATTACTCAATTTAGCTAATTGTTACTTAACAAATTATTAGGTCTATACAATTTAACAAAATATTTTATAACTTCTTTCATTTAAAACAAAACAACAACAACAGCAACAACAACAACAAAAAGAAAAAAAAAAGGAAACCCTCACTCAAAAAACCCCCGATTTAAAAAAAAATTACTATATAAACTCTTCCGTCCTTCACTTTTAAACCATCAAGGTCCAATTATAATTAAAACACTTAATAAGAAATAATATTAACAATAATTTTTAATTAATAATCAAACCTCTTATATCAATACATATTAACAAATCAACTAAGAACATCATTTAAGAACTTTATCAATCCTTTAAATTCTTCATACTAGATTGAACCAATTGCTAATCTTCTTGTCTTCACATCTTCCAACAGCATATAAGATATCTTCATTTACGTCTACCCACCTAAATAAAAATTGCTTCTGTATATATAAAAAAAAGCCCCCCCGAGTGACTTTGTAATTGTAATTATATTTGAAATGATATCCATCAAATCCAGTCAAAAATTAGATTAATAAATTCATCAGACATATTAGGGAAACCACCAGATCAACTGCAATTGCCCTAGGTCCATAGTCCTTTTGCCTTATATTCATTACCATCAAGCAGGAAACTTCAATTTGCTATATTCAATAGAACTTCTGCGATTGCAATTAAGTCCAAATTTGTTACAGTCCTTAATAAAATAATCCAAATCATTCAAGTCAGGGCATATTTCACAACCCAATACACCAGCATTGCTGTGATCTGTTTATTCTTCTCAAATATTCCAATACAGCTGTAGGTTTCCTCCTCATCGTTGCTCATCGCTTAGTTAACTGGCATTAAACTGCTGTCTGTTTTTTTTTCTTTTTCCAAAAAATTCAAAATCTTTAAACAGTTAAACAATACTTTTTAAGGACCATCATCTCATCAAGCAGGGTTATTTTCCATTTCTCCAGTCTTTCTTCTTTTCCTTTTTACGAACTTTCTTCTTAACTTTGATCCCTCTGCCTTTTTTAGCTCCAGTAAAATTTTGCGGTTTTTGGGATTGCATATTATAAAATTTTTGCAGAAATGTAGCTTCTTCTGGAAACAACTCTTTAAGTGCAGATTGAGTTTTATAAAAAAAAAATTCGTGGAACCAAAATTTCATCAGCTTCCAACACTTCTTGCTCCTTATTTTGCACAACATTCATCTTTCTCTCCTCAGTAAAATCTGCTATAATCTGTTGTTGTTTTTTTGCATCTCCCAACTCTTCATTCAAACCCCCACTGCTAGATTGCAACTCAGTATTTCCATGTATTTCATTGTTTCCAGCTTGAGAAACTTGAAATATAGTATCAATTCTTTTCAATAAAGCAGAGGTAATTGAACTCAAAGCTTCCTCAAAATCAGACCATTGAGGGTTAAATAACCCTCCTTTGCTTTCAAAAAGCCCAGCCATCTTGCCCCCCTTCTTCCTTCCCTTCCAGAAGGACAGAAAAAAAGGGGGAAGAAAAAAGAAAAAAAGAGTTTCAAGAAGAAAAAAAAGGGATCCTTTACAATTTGTAATTTGTATTGCTGCTTCAATTATTATTATTCCTTTCTTGTTACATCCACTTTTCAAAAAGGAGTTTTACGTTTCAAACAGGGGCTTGTCAATAATTACTTTTAGCTTTCACTTCTTCACGCCCCGTTAAAACTCAAACGCCATCTTGCTTTCACTTTCAGCTTAGGAAGAATCTTTTAAAGAAAGTAAATCTTTGGAGTTAAAAGGAAAAAAAAATACTTGCTGTTTCATTCATACTGCTTGTGCTCCGCCAGCTTGATTCAAAGAATATCTGTTTAAAGTTGGTGCTGGGATGGTAACGACATCTAGCTCTGCAAAGCAGAGGCATCCAGGGTCCGGAGTGCTGACAGGCTTAGCGGGGAGCTCTCATCTTCAAGCGCCAGATTATGGGTGAAATCTGGCACTTTCAGGGAGCTCTACCCCCCCCGTCTACTCACTTTCCCCCCTCATACCAGGGGGAAAGTTTTCAAACCGCAAGACAGCCGATAGTCGCTGTTCTTGCAGTTCTACAAAGCCCTGGGCTGGCGCTTCAAAAAGAAGCGTCCGACAATGTCGCAGTCCCACCGGAAGTCCCCTCAGCGGCTTTTGATACCATCGACCATGGTATCATGCTGCAGCGGTTGAGGGGGTTAGGAATAGGGGGCACCATTTTGCGGTGGTTCTCCTCCTTCCTCTTCGACCGCTCGCAGTTTGTGTTGGCAGGGGGGCAGAGGTCAACCTCGAGGCGCCTCACATGGGGAGTGCTGCAAGGGTCGGTCCTCTCACCCCTTCTGTTCAACATTTATGTGAAGCCGCTGGGTGAGATCATCCGTGGTTTTGGGGTGAAGTGTCATCTGTACGCTGACGACACTCAGCTGTACATCTCTACTCCAGACCACCCCAACGATGCCCTTGATGTGATGTCTTGCTGCCTGGAGGCTGTGCGGGTCTGGATGGGGAGCACAGGCTCAGACTCAACCCCTCCAAGACCGAGTGGCTGTGGCTCCCGGCGCCCTGATGTAGTCATCTGGTGCCATCGCTGACTATTGGGGGTGAATCTTTGCCCCCCCCCACAGAGAGGGCTCGCAATCTGGGTGTCCTCCTGGATGCACGGCTGTCTTTAGAAGACCATATGACGGCCGTGGCCAGGGGGGCCTTTTATCAGGTTCGCCTGATTCGCCAGTTGCAGCCCTTTCTGGATCGGGACGCCTTGCGCACGGTCACTCACGCCCTTGTCACCTCCCGGCTGGACTATTGTAATGCTCTCTACATGGGGCTCCCCTTGAAGAGCACTCGGAGGCTCCAACTGGTCCAGAATGCGGCTGCGCGGGTGGTTATGGGCGCAACTCGTTGTGCCCACGTGACATCCCTCCTGCGTGAGCTGCACTGGCTCCCAGTGGTCTTCCAGGTGTGATTCAAGGTGTTGGTCACCACCTTTAAAGCGCTCCATGGCATAGGACCCGGGTACCTTCGAGATCGATTTCTGCCACCAATAGCCTCCCACCGGCCATTTCTCTCCCACAGAGAGGGTCTCCTCAGGGTGCCATCGGCCAAGTTATGTCGGCTGGTGACACCCAGGGGGAGGGCCTTCTCTGTGGGAGCCCCAGCCCTGTGGAATGAACTGCCC
The DNA here is from genome assembly GCA_012654045.1 of Ptyas mucosa. NCBI lineage: Eukaryota > Metazoa > Chordata > Lepidosauria > Squamata > Colubridae > Ptyas > Ptyas mucosa. Next base: position 7,253,272 of record WNWU01013815.1, on the reverse strand, counting down.
CCTGAAATGCGTAAGATCTCTGACCTCCGGGTATTTCGCTGCGCCCTCAAGACCTTGTTGTTCCGCCAGGCTGGATTATCAACGTAAAATTTTAAATTGGGTATTTTAAACTTGGGGTTTTAAAATTTAGCCAAATTATTTAATTGATTTTAAATTATTTTAAATTGATGTCTGTTTTGTGCTTTTAATAGGCTGTACACCGCCCTGAGTCCTTCAGGAGAAGAGCGGTATAGAAATAAAATTATTATTATTATTATTATTATTATTATTATTATTATTATTATTATTAAATGTTTTATTTTATTTATATAACATATAAAAATTAAACTTCCATCAAACATCGTGTGATCTGAGTACAATTGGTTTTTTTAAGTCATAATCCAAATGTTTATAATAGTATTCATCACAATAACCTTGATAATATAATAACAATAATATTCAACATTATCTATTTTAACAACTCTCAATTTTAACATTTCCTCTTTTATGTCTCCCCATTTCTAACTTCTGTTTGTTTTCTAAACATTGATAAAGTAATATTTTTATCAAAATATTATTTTGATAAATAATCAGTTTATCATTATCAAAATATCAAAAAATATTCAGTTTCTTCTTTATCCTTAATAGTAAGCATAGATCTATCCATTTCTGCACATTCTAATATTTTCGTACACTCTCATCTGTCAAGATCTCGTCATTCTTCCATAGTTGTGCAAATATAATTTTGGTTGCAATCAGTACATGTAAAATCAAATATATAGTCCTTTTATCATATTTTTTCAATAACACGCCCAATAAAAATATCTCTGGTTTCAAGTCTATGTGTTGTTTTGTCATTTTTTTTCAACCAAGCATGTATTTTTGTCCAATATTTTTTTAGCTTTTGGGCATGTCCACCATAATATGGTAATATGAACCAGGTGTTTGATTGCATTTCCAACATTTAGTGGATCTATCTTTAAACATTTTTTGCCAGTCTTGCTGGTGCAAAATGCCATCTATTTTATACAATTTATTTTTATATGCAGTTGACATAGTCAATTTAACATTTCTATCCCACAGTTTCTGCCATTTATCTAATTCTATTGCATATCCAAAAATTTTAGGCCAAACAATCATTGTCTCCTTTACCTGCTCACTTTCAAGTTTTATACAGTACCTAATAACTAACAGTATATTTTCTTTATCAGTTTTTCATCTGTTCCAGTTAATATCTGGTCCAATTCTGTTAATTCTTTATTAAAAGCATATATTTTAGCATCTTTCTCATAAGGAGATTGTATCTGTATATGTGGCCACCATGCTATATCCATCCCTTGACTACTAAGTTCCTGCTTAGTTTTTAATTCCCCCTTTTTGTTCAAAATATCTTTATATCTTACAATTTTTTCCATATTAATAATATTTGGATGTACCAATGCTTCCACTGTGGAAAGTCAGACTGGTATTTTCAAATAGTGGTGTTCTTTTACTTTAAGCCATACTAATAACAATGAATTCCTGAAGTAATATCTTTGAAAATAACTATGTATCTTATTCTTCCCATATCTTAAAAAAGCATGCCAACCTTTTTTAGCACCTTTAGAAGGTCGTGGCCTTCTAAAGTTAGTAATCTTATACTGAGCCATTCTTTCATCCGTGTAAGTACCGAGGCCTGATAATACAATTCCCAATCTGGTAGCCCAAAGCCCACTCTCTTTTTAGAGTCTTGCAACATTTTCAAACCTATTCTTGCTTTTTTCCCTAATCAAATGTATCTTGCTATTTTTTTTATTTAATTCTTCAAAGTATTTTTCCCCTGGAAAATACTTCCGGGGGAAAATCTCCCCCCCCACCCCCGCTCCAGTTTTATTGGAATTGTTTGAAATAAATATAATAGTCTTGGTAAAATATTCATTTTTATAGTAGCTATTCTTCCTGTTAATGACAGTTACAGATCTTTCCATTTCTCTAAATTTAGTTTAATTTGTTGTATCAGCTTCATATAGTTATCCTCTTTAATTGTTACACATATTGCTGTTAATTGTATTTCTAAGTACTTCACTCTTTTGACTATCTGTATATTAATTCTTTCCATCAGCACTCTATTTTGTTTATCAGTAAGATTTTTAACTAAAATTTTTGTCTTGTCTTTATTTATTTTCAATCCTGCAACTTCCCCATATTCTTCTATCTTTCTAGTTAGCTTTGGTCTGGTTTCTAAGGGGTCTTCTAATATGAAGACCAAGTCATCTGCAAACACCTGTAGCTTATATTTCTCTTTTTTTATTTCCATCCCTTTTATTTCTTCATCTTGTCAAATATTTCTGGCTAACACTTCCAAAGTCAATATAAATAGCAACAGGGACAGTGGACATCCCTGCCTAGTGCCTTTTTTAACATCAAAGTTCTCTGTCATTTCCCCACCTTGGCTGATTGTTTGTGGTATATTGCTTTAATCATATTAATAAATCTCTCCCCAAAGTCCATGTATTTTAGTTGTAATAACATAAATTGTCAATTAATGTTGTCAAATGCTTTCTGTGCATCTAGAAACATCAAAGCCATTTGTTTTCCAGGGTGTATTTCATAATACTCCAAAGTATTTAAAATCATTCTCATATTATTTTTAATCTATCTCTTTGGCAAAAATCCATTTTAGTCTAAATGTATAAATTCATTCAAGTACTTTTTTAATCTCTCTGCTGTTATTGAAGCGTATATTTTATAGTCAGCATTCAGTAAAGATATTGGCCTGTAGTTCTTTATCTGTGTTATATCTGAATCATCTTTCTGTATAAGCATAATGTTTGTTTGCTTCCATCCATGAATTTGGCATTTTTGCTTCTCTAGTACTTCATTATTAAGTTCCAACATCACTGGGCTTAATATCTTTTCCAGTTGTTTATAGAATTCTGCCGGTAGGCCATCAGGCCCTGGTGTTTTATTATTCTTTTGTCTCTTAATCGCTTCTGTCAATTCCATCATAGTTATTCATTCATTCAGCATATTTTTAACCGTTTCCGGTACTTTAGGGAGTTCAGATTGTTCCAAATATTGTTGTACTTTGTTTTCCAGAATTTTCTCCTTATGATATAGTTTCTTATAGTACTCTTTTACTATAGTTTTTTCTCTTCATTCTGATGATGGAGAGTCCCTTTCTCATCGATTAATTGATGTATCATTTTTTTGGTCCTTCTCTTTTTTCAGTTTATATGCCAACCATCTTCCTGGTTTATTTGCATTTTCAAAAAAAAAATTGTACTTTTAATTTTTTGTGCCAGTTCCTCTTTTTCCAGTAGATTCATTTTGTGTTTTATTAACTCTATTTGACTTTTTAATATCCTTTTTTGCGGTTCTTTCTGTAATTCTGATTCTAATCTTTTGTATTCTTCTAACATTTTTTTGTATTTTTTTTTCTTATTATTTTTCTTCCCCATGTGAGTTACAACTAGTCCCCGGGTATACACTCTGGCAATATCAAAGTCCAGTTCTTTTCCCATGTTTTGTGTAAATTCTTTATCTTGCAATATTGCTTGATTCAATATCCATCTCTATTTTCTTTTTTTTTCTTTCCATAAATTAATTAGATTGCGGTCTGCCCAAACATTGGGTTTTATTTCTATCTCTTGTACATATGTCTTCAGTTCTAATGACATCCATACCATATCTATTCTAGATCAGGATTTATGCCTATTTGAATAGAATGAATACTGATTTGTGTGTGTGTGTGTGTGTGTGTGTGTGTGTGTTTCTCTCTATACATCTTGAGTTCCTATTTCTTCCATCATTTTGAAAAAGTTTTTAGGGAGCGTTTTCCTAGCTTTTTTACCTGTTTTACTACACTTATAGTCAAGTTCTATATCTACAATTGCATTAAAGTCTCCTACCACACAGATATTTTCATATTCCAGTTCTATAATTTTCTTATGGAGTTTTCCATAAAACTCATCTTGTTTATTATTAGGCGCATATATCACTATCAACATCATCTTTTTTGATTAATTGTTACCTCCACCACCAATATTCTCCCATCTTTATCTGCAAAAATTTGTCTAGCCTTTATTTTTCTTTAATGTATAGAGCCACCCCCCTTTTCTTTTGCTGTGCTAGTGCAAAATATAGTTTCCCAATTTTGGGGTACTCTAATAGTTTACTATATGGTTTTTTAATGAGGACCTCTTGGAGACAAATTAAATTTATTAAAGATCCTTTTTCTTTTCATTGGTGAAATCAATCCATTTATATTAATTGATAGTAGTTTTGTTTCTTCTTCTATGGTTTACTTGTTGATAGGTTTTGTTGTTCCAGTTGATCTTATTTCTCTCTGTTCTTTCTGTCTTGCTCCTTCTCTTTCCCTTTTCTCTTTTTGCTCTGCTTCAGTTTCTTCTTCTTGTGTGTTCCCTCCTTCTGTCGCTTCCTCTTGTTTTTTGCCATCTATTTCCTCCCTTCTTTCTTCTTCCTCATCTGCTGTGAAGTACTGATAATAAAATTGTTCTGCTATATCTATCATGTCTATGTCTGTTTTCCATCCAAGTCACCAATATTCCCTCAGGTATTAGCCACTTTAAGTTTACATCATATTTTATCAATTGTCTTGTCAAAAACTGATATTGTTTTTTTGTGTTTCTTATCCTTCTGGGTATTTGTTTCAGAACTACTATTTCTCTTCCTTTGTATTTCAATGGTGCATCTCTTGCTCTTTGTAGTATTTCTGCTCTCATTCCCTTCTTTGAAAATCTCACATGTACCTCTCTGGGAAGTTCGTTCCTTTTCTCATAACTTGTGTATATTCTAAATATTTCTTCAATCCCAGAACGGACTTCCTATTTATTCTTTTCCAATGCATCTGCCAAAAATTCTGCCACTTTTTCCGCCAGATCTTCCCCTTTTTCTTCCTCAATATTCTGGAATCTCAAGAAGTATTCTGCTCTATCCATCTCCAATGTAATTATAGATCATTCAAGTTCGTTGTCTACTTTAGTCAGTCTGTTGTCCATCTCTTCTACTTTCTTATCTGTTTGCTCTGTCTTCTCTTCCATTTTCTGAATCTATTGTTGATTTTTAATTATTATTTGCTGGATGTTATCTATTTTATCCTCCATCTTTTGTTCCATCTTTTGCATCCTATCTGCCAGATCATCGTGATTCTTAGCCATGGCTTCTTGCAGTAGTTGGAACATAGTTTTCATTTCTGACTGAAAGGCATTAAATTTTTCATTCTGCAACATGGTATCTATTGAGTGTTGGCTCGCTGGACTTGATGCTGCTGCTGATGGTGCATATGATGTATTTTTCCTCCCTGTTTTGCTTAAGTTTGTGTTGCTTGTCATTTTGATAGTTTTAAGTAATCAAGTATTTTAAATATTTAACAGAGACAGCCAATCAGTAATCAAACAATCAGTAATAGATCAAATACAACAGTACTCCACAGTACCCCACTTATAAAATATACCTAGTGTAGTCCAACAATTTCCTTTCTTGTTCCCAGTTCTTATTTTCAAGCCTCAAGTCCCTTTCCTTTTTTGGGTATTATATTTCACAAAGCTGAAAAGTCCATATTACCCCAAAATTATATCCAAGTAATTTATAGCTCACCAAAAAGTAGAGCTGAGAGCTAAGGTTTGAAGGTCTTCACTTGTTTTATAAACAACAACTGTTTCCAGTATCAGTTGCTCATTTTGTAAAAACTATATCCAGTCAGAGAGCTACAGTGTTTAAAACTTACACTGTTTCCACTCTCTTTCTCTGTAGTTCTCTCTGTAAACAATTCCCAGGTGCAGGCAGCTTATAAGTCTTGTAACAATGTTTTCCAATAAGCTACCCAAAGTCGCACTTTCTTTTCTTCACTTTATGAGTTTTTTCTGACCAGCAGGTGTCACTGTTGCTCTATTTCTCTTCTACTCCTCTCCTTTAAAACTTCCTTTAACTTTTTTTCCTCTTTAGGGGTTCTGGAGCCCAAGTTTTATGATCCAAATAAAAAGTTTTAGTTCAATAAGGTCCATTTAATATAATCCTTAGATTAACCAGCCAAATTTTCCTCTTTTTCACATTTATTTCTCTCAATTATTTCAAATAGTCCAAATTTCTTATCCAGATTTATTCTCAGGGGGCGGGGAGGGGGGAAATAACCAAATCCATTCCCTTCTTTTACAGTTCCACTGACACCCAGCCAATTTTAAAAGGGGCAACAGAAGTTGAAGATTCTCACCCAGTCACCACACTGTTCTTCCTCCGTCTTCTCTCATTCTTCTCTGATTGGTCTATCACAGCCTTGGATGACATGCAATGGCCATCTTTTCCTTTCTGCCAGCTTGAGAGCTCCCCCCCCTCCGATCAAACAAGGAGTTAGTGATCTCCTTGTGATCTACGGGTCTCCTCTCTTCTTCACCACCCCTCCAAGGTGGCTTAGGTCCATCGAGACCCTCTGGCAGAAGGAATTCAGTAAACTTTCATAGAGCACTATGAAAGAGTCACCACCTCGCAGTGACATCAGCTCTGCCCCCTCCTTCTGTCTGTCTTGAATCTCCTGATATCTAGATCCTAGATATCCTAGACTAGGGGTCTGCAACCTTAAGCATTCAAAGAGCCATTTGGAGCCATTTCCCACAGAAAACAGAACCTGGATGGGTGTGGCCAACTCTATGTCACTCACTCCCACCAAGTCGCATGACACACACACACCCGCCTACCCAGGTTTTGTGGGTCTTGGTGTTTTCTTTTCTATGGGAAACAGGTATCTCTTTGTGTGTGTCTCTCTGTGCATCTTTCTTTCTCCCTCTGTCTTTCTCTCTCCCTCCCTCTCCCTCTTTCTCTCTCTCCCTCTCTCTCTCCCTCTCCCTCCCTCTCTCTCATCTCTTTCTCTCTCTCCCTCCCTCTCCTTCTCTCCCATCTCTCTTTCTTCCTTTCCCTCTATCTCCCTCTCCCATCTCTTTCCATCTCCCTCTCTCCCTCATCTTTCTTTCTGTCTCCCTCCCCATCTCTTTCTCCCTCTCTCTTCCTCTCTCTCTCCCTCCCCCTCCCTCCCTTTTTCTCTTTCTCTCTCCCACTTCCTCCCTCCTGATCCCCCACTCCCCACCCCCACTCCCCAGCCCACACACCCAGGAAATAACTGCAAGGAAATTCAGCCACATTCTCTCTGTCTCTGGAAAGATACAAAAATAAACCTTGTATTGCAAAAGGAGTGACTGTCAGGTTGTTACATCCCAGTGCCATGAGGTTGCTGCCTTAGATCGCTGCACACACTTCAGAGAAGCATCATCCCAAACAGAGCACACTCAGCAGCAACACACATCCGATGCAGGCATGAATAAGCATCCTGCAACTCGGTCCAAAGTGACCAAAAAATATAGTCCCTGGGTGCTCCTAAAGATGCTTGGCAGGCAAAGTATAGGACGAACCACCTCCATCACCAAGGCAGCATCCTCTGAATCCTTACAAAACTGGGCAAAGGAAGAGAGAGGGGAGCAAACAGAGTCAAATTGAGCTGAATCTCTCTCTCTCTCTCTCTCTCTGTGTGTGTGTGTGTGTGTGTGTGTGTGTGTCGCTGCCTGACTGCAGCAGGAAATGATAGGTGACTACTTCCAGCTTTGTTGGTGCTGGATGTGCAACTTGCTCTTCCCCCCAAGAGAGTGAGTTGCCAGGGGTGAGTGGGGCAGGGAATGGACTCCAGGAGGAGGAAGGGACCCAGTCTCCCCCATTGTAAAGCACACTTTCACTGCTGCTGCGAGAGCAGCAGGGAGGCCATGGAGGGGTATTGTTTCTTCCCCCTACCCCACGCCAAAAAGAAAGCCAGTCAGGCATCTCTTCTAGGATCAGTTCCAGAGACATTAGCAAAAAATTACACAAAGCTGGTTTGAGCATCCTTGCTTTTGAGGGCCTTCCCCACACGCAGCCTATGCAATGGGAGGTGAAAAGCCGAGCTGTCAGGGGTTGCAATCTACCTCTGGGAATCCTGGCAACAGTTCACACACACACCACGGATGGAAGAAAAAGCACAGCAAGGGTGGGAGGCAGGGGGGTCAATGGAAGTGGAAAAGCTGTGACCACGGAGCTCCCCCAACACATGCGTTCAGCTGCTGATTCTCCTTTGGCATAGTGCCTGGACATAGGAAGCTCTTACCCTTCCCCCTGTTCTCTGCTCCCTTCCCCCTATCCCCCCACTCAATCTCACTTCAGGACAGAGGAGTGCGCACTGGAAACGCATGTTGGGGCGATGTCGGAGTGCACCTTTTGACCTTCCAGTGCTCGGCCCACAACTCTGTGCTCCTCCAGGCCCGGCTTGCTGAGGAGGGGTGGGGCGGTCCTGATGTCTCTGCTGACCCCTCCCCCACCACAGACCCAGCCATCACTACCTGGCTTCCTCAAAGGGGTGGAGCATTTCAAAAGCAGCAGCTCATGTCCAGAGGTGCCAAACATTTTCCCACTGTGAGAGCCAGGCCATGCCTCTCCATCAATGACTCACCAATGGGAGCACTTTTGCCAGGCCAGTCTCCCTACCCCGCCCCCTCCCCGCTGGGCTTTTGTGCTCAGTGCTCGGCTGGGGGAGAGGAATGCTTCCCCATGCCACCCCCTTCTTTCACTTGGCCTCACTGATGATGGAGGAGGAAGTCCAGGCTTGGGGGATGGCCCCCACCCAACAAGATCCGCCCCCACCATTCTCTCCCAGCCCTCTTTGCTGGTGGCAACAGCCAATGTACCACAACAAAGGCAGAATTCTGTTGCTGCGCAAAGGCAAGTACAGAGGTTCTTCACTCCCACACTAAAGCTCCGCCCTTTCATCCCAACAGCTCTTTAATCCCCCTGCCATGACAGGGAGCTGCAGCAGAGGGGTGAAAGAGCTGCATGCAGCTCCAGAGCCGTGGCCGACACCTGTCCTATACCTCTATTTTTAAAATTCATCTATATCTTCTTATAGTATTGGTACAAAGTGGGTATTAGGATAAAGCATGCTATTGAGTTACAGAAGATTCTTTCACCTAGTAAAGTGAAAGAATAAGTGGGAATGAACATAATATACTTTCCCTTTCCCTTGCTCCTCTTGTCTTGAGCTCTTGTCCAAATGCACCATTTTCAAAAATCCGATTTAAGACTTGTGGCAAGCTCTTAACATGAATCGATTTTGGTGCTTTTATAGCAAGGATGAATAGATTTCAGACTTGTAAAAATGGGATGACTGAAACATTTATTTGGTTTGTTTCATGTGCAAATAATTCCCCCATTTAGTCATAAATGGGATAGATAGAAAGAAGCTGAAATTTTAAAACGCATGCAGAAGACTCGGTGTTTAGCTGAGCTTATTTAACTACATAGCATTTAAATATAATGAAGCTGTAGCTGTTGTATTTGCCACATGCTGATAGATAACAATTCATTAGGGTTTTGTAATATAAATATTTTCTAAAACTTATTAATAAATAGCCTAGTGCCGTGATGGCGAACCTATGGCACGGGTACCACAAGTGGCATATAGAGCCATATCTGTGGGCACGTGAACATTGCCCTAGCTCAGTTCCAGCACGCATGTGCGCACCAACCAGCTGATTTTTGGGCCTTCCAGGCCCATTGGAAGTTGGGAAATGAGCCATTTCTGGCCTCCAGAGGGCCTCTGTGGGGTTGGGGAAGGCTGTTTTTACCCTCCCCAGGCTCCAAGGAAGCCTTTGGAGTCTGGGGGAGGGCAAAAAACGGGCCTACCAGGCCCACCATTAACCTTTTTGCCATCATGTGCCAAAAGCGAGGGTAGCGCCGGGGGGAGGTCATGTGCGCATGCACGGGGGTGCGGGGTGGCATTGAATTATGGGTGTGGGCACACGCATGCACAATCCCCCCCATGCTCCATATGCTTTTGGCACAAGATGGCAAAAAGATTAGCCATCACTGGCCTAGTGTATTACAGACTTAGAATAAGTGAGATTACAAAATCTGTTCATCCCTGTTAGGTAGGAATAAATGAATCAATCTGTCCATTCTGATTCTTCTGTTTCTCGTATTTGTGACTATTACAGGAGGAAATGTATTATTTTTGTATTATTTTAAAAAATGTTTTCTACAAATAGAAAATTCCATATTTTCTAACGTATCTTTTAATTTGCCCTAATTTACACTGTTTTTTACAAATAATTTCCCAAGCAAATTGATTTTTAGCCTTATTTGCACAAATCCATGCATCATTAATTGATAGATCTCTTTACAAAATTAGAATAATGAAGTAACTAGTTTCAGTCTGGACATTGTTGATAGGGACTTGTTGGTGCTTTAAAAAATACAAAATTAGAGGTTTGAAGAAGGTGTGAACAAAGAAAAAGGTGGTGAAAGGAAAGGGTCTCTTCTACCAGGCTCCTGTTCCAAGCTGAGTAGAGTAACAAGAAAACTACTTTTTGTAGGACCATCAGATCTGGATTGCAAAATTCCAGATGACAACTGGAGATGGCGGCATAGAATTAGTTTTCTGTATGTTGTCAACTCTGATGACCCAGATATTACACTAACAACTAAGCTCAGACAATATTTTGTTTCAGGCCCTACTTCTTCATTGCAGTATTTCAACAGATACTTAAAATTGCACCAGGAAAAAATAGAAATAAAAATATAGTAACCTCAACAAAAATAATCCTAATTCGGAGTATGCTCATAGGCAAACTCGCCTTCAGCAGTCTTCTCAGAAGCTCATTTTAATATTGCCAACACTATGCTATACAAGTTGAGTCTTTGAAAGGATACTGATAGATTTGAACTACAAATGTTTCCAATAACACTGTTCTCATATTACAGTTCAAAATAGCTTATCTTTCAAACTTTATAATCTGGCAGTTAAAGAACAGCTGTAATTAACATCATTGAGAAAATATAAAGAATCACTATACTCACGTTGTAGAAGGAAAAGCATTATGAAGAATAATCACATACAGTATGGCATTTCTTTTATATAATAGTTTTGCAAATAACTATTACTACAAGCCAACAAATGTGTACATTATACATTTATATGCTAAATACTAAATATATAACAGAAGAGTAATTGTAGAGCAGTAGACAAATTTGTTAGTCACTGCCATTAACTTGGGTGCCTTTCTATGGCTTAGAACTATTCACATCCACAAATGAGCTGAAAGTTCTATATGCATTTTTCCAGAAATCAGTAAGAATTATTACAGCCAAGGAAATAATGTTACAAAATTAACTTCCAATTCAGCATATAAATTTAATTAGTAAATAAATATCTACCATTATTTTTGTACATTGTGATGCAGTTAACAAAGCCATGAGTAGCAACATGTTTCTTTTTAACTTAGAAATTTCTGCCTTCACTGTATCTATAATTGTGTCATCAACAAATGAAAATCAATTGAAATCAATTTAGCTCAGATAATCTCCATTTCCTGCTGTAGTTTATCTAGCACACTAACGGCTCCCATGGATGAAACAGGTGCTTGTAAATAAATTAGCCTACTGAGACACACCTTAAAATGAATTTCCCAGAACACCCTGGCAGAGAGCCATCTTGGTCCCAGGAGCTGATCATCATTCTGTAAATATTGAGATTTGATAAAGTAAATGCTGTGCCGGCAGCAGATGGTTTGGAATTCTCTGTTGACATTGCATGCGATTACTTGGATGTGAAGACTTTAGTTCTCATAGACCTCCTTTGGGAGGCACAGGAGGACTTGATCCCCTCTCCAGCTATTTGCCTCCTAATTGAAAATCCTTATTCCCAGATGGAACATAATACGGCTGCTTCAGGCATCTAGCTCTGCGCTGCTTGACTGTTGATACATGGGTAATTGCTTTCAGTAATGCAGGTTAAATGTGACATTTAGTGCTTAATAAAAATTATCAAGGCCAAAGCCGTTTATCATTCTTACACTTTGGCTGACAGTTCTAAATGAATTCTCAGCCCCACTGAATTCTTTTTTTGAAGAAGAAAGCTTCAGCCCCAGATGAAAATAATCTATACAAATATACACATACCGTTTGATTTTGAAGACCTGTTTCTTCTCTACTAGGGTGTTTTTAAGATTGTAGTAATCTATTTAGCATGGCACCTCTGCATTTACACTACCTGATAGTGAAGTGGATTTACAGCAAAGAATATAAACTTCAGCAGCAATATCCTTTACATACAGTAAGAAATTAGTTATTCTCCTTGTCATTCTCCTTTGCTGGAGAAGTTAAACCGGTATGATGACTATTCAAAAGCTTGCCCTAATTAACCTAGAACAGAAATGCAGAAGAATTAGCATCAGGGATAGCTCCAGTCAATCAGGAACTACTCTGTTTCATAGACTAGGCAAAGATTTTTGGGAACTAAACACTGCAGTTTGCATGTTATGCCAAATGTTATCTTCAAAGAAGTGGATGGGGGCAAGACAACTTCCCCCTTTTAATTCCAATAGAAGTATTAGTTTTAAGATTTAACTGATGTTTAATTGAAACCTACATTTTCCAAAGTATTTAATGTTTAAAAAGACAGGCAGTATTGTGCTATCAAATTTTGGAAGCAAATCAGGATGACAACTTTAGAAAAGGCTCTAGCCCTACAAGATTATAATAAGGATCCATGGTTTTCTTATCCTTGTTTGAGATTTTTCTTCCAGGCGGTTTTATAGTAACACATGAACCAGTGTATAACAACCAATACAGGTAAAAGAAATGGACTGATTGCATCTGACACAAACTACTGAGAACTGGCTCTAGCTGAACTCATTAGGAAGCCTCTTAGAAGAAAGCCATCAAATTTATTTCTAATTATGATTGAGATAATGTATGTGAATAGTATACAATTGCAACTTACCTGGGAAAATATCACTGTTTTCTACAAAGATTGTATAACAGTTTCTTCTGAGTTTTTCAGATTTACTCAAAGAGGAGCATCCAAAAAAATTATTATATTTTGTTTCCAGGAAAGATTCAGGGTACTGCAAATGCCAGATATGGAATCGCTAAACATATTTGCAATCCTATATTTCAAAAGTCAAGTTGCATGTTTTTTACCCTGGTTGAACATAACGCCCTAAACATGCTGATATTGTGTGGCTACCCATTCCTCTCAAAAACCACATGCACATAATGTACAATTTCTCTGAAATTATCAGGTATTTATGGGAGGTTATTAGTGCTGCAGATTCTTCTATCTTTCCTTTCTTTTTCTTTCCTTTCTTTTTCTTTTCTTTTCTTTTTTTTTTTTGTAGAATACCTATATGTTAGGTACTTCTGGAGGAAAAATAATTTTCACCAAAAGAACACAGTGGATGCTAAGTAACTTAATGGATAATAAAATGGTTGGCACTTCTGGGACTGCTATTTAAAGACCATGTAAAATAAGCATTGTAATCTTGGAGGTCTCACCCAGCATTTCCATACAAATCACTAAGGGAAAAAACCTTCCCCCAGAGACTGCAACACATTTTAAAGCTTTATTTAAAAGCTCCCTTTGGACAAATGGTCCCTTTTCTTAGCTCGAAAAGGGTGGAGACTGGTATATAGATGACCAAAATTTAATAGAGGAAAAGACACAAAAAGTAACAACATTGATCCCTGCCACTGAAGGTGTATACATATTAGAAAATTTACAATTGCTTTTTAATTAATGGCACAGATATTTTTAAAAATTCAGCATTGTTCCACAAAATACCAGATGATATGAAAAATAGAAATTAAACAGACCAAGTATATAAATTAAGGATAAATTAGGACTTTCCCTAGAATTGCCACTACTTTCCTTGGTAAGGCATTGTTTGCAAAGCCCATGTCATTGTGTCTTTTCTAACCAATCTACCAATCTCCAGGTTGGTCATTTAAACTGTATCCCAGCCATGTAGGATACGTTCATCAGAAAATAGCTTCAGCAGAAATAGACTTTTTTTTTTTTCCTTGTGAGAGATGTTGTTAATACCACAGACACAGTGAAGTATTTCACAAAATCTCTACGCTTTATCCTATATATAGGCTGGCAGAATTAAAAATAAGAATGCAATTGTGATGGAGCTGCTAATTTTCTGCTTTTGACTGATAGTGTTCCAAAACACTATCAGTCAAACAATGCTAACAATGTCCTTTTGGGCCTAATGGAAAACGACCTGAAGAAAAAAATTGGAACTTTGTTACTATATATGTTGACAGCAGCAAGACTATTGTATGCACAAAAATGGAAGGGCACTTTGATTCCTACCATGGCTGCAGAAGTTGTTGGAATTGGCTGAAATGGCAAAATTGACTATTTTGATCAAAGAAAAGAATATAAGTACTTTTGTTTCCACATGAGGACCGCTTCTGAACTTTGTGCTTGAAGTGGAAAAGAATTAAATTTTGATTTTGGGTTTTACTGATTAGATTGATAAGTCTTTATAGAAATAGTTTGTTTACCGTATTTTTCAGAGTATAAGACGCACTGGACTATAAACAACAAATGGGTTGATTCTGATTCCTGGGTTTTATTATTTATTGTCGCTGTTTTAAATTGGTTTTAATTATGTTTTCTTTAATTATTGTATGTTTTTAACTTGTGTTCGCCGCCCTGAGTCCTTAGGGAGAAGGGCAGCATATAAATTTGTATGTATGTATGTATGTATGTATGTATAAATAAATAAATAAATAAATAAGACGCACCTACCTTTTTTGGTGAAAAAAAGAAGAAAAAGAAATCTCCCTCTGCCTCAGAGCAATTTTGCCTCGTTGCAGCAAACAGCAAACAGCCTGCTTTACTTTCATTTTCATTTTCAGCAAAGCTTGATTAGCACAAGGGGGAAAAAAATCTGCTCCAGCAATTTACCTCTTTGCAGTAAGCAGCAGAGCCCTGCACAAAACAGCGGAGAGCAAATCAGCTGAGAGTTGGAAGACCGATCCAATCAACTTGTGCTAATTAGGCTGTGCTGAAGCTGAAAGGAGCTGTTTTTTCTTGCTGTTTGCTTGCAAGGAGGTAACTGCTGCAAGGCAGAGGCCAAAGGGTGGGGGCCAATGGGTGGGTGGGGCTACATTCAGTGTATAAGACACACCTAAATTTTCACCCCCTTTTAGGGGGAAAAAAGGTGCGTCTTATACTCCGAAAAATACAGTATGTTATTATGAAAAAACAAAAAGTTGTGATTTGATGTTAATGCCTTATTTTACTGCAACAGAGAGAGTTGGAAGTCAATGTTTTTTTTCTTTCTTTCCTATCCTTCCTCGCTTCTCTTCTCCCTCTTCCTACTCATCATTCTCCTAGTTACTTTGGTATTTTATTTTATAACTCAATAAAAATGTTAAACAATCTAAGCAGTGGATTGTGTTGTTATTGCATCAGACCTCCAAACTGAGTAAGATGGTGTCTAAATGCCCCTACAGTAGCCTTTGTCTCTGAAGGCGTGCTAACACTGTCATTCCAATATAGCCGTGATGGCGAACCTATGGCATGCGTGCCACAGGTGGCACGCAGAGCCATATTTGTGGGCACGTGAGCGTTGCCCTAGATCAGCTCCAGGACACATGCCAGCTGATTTTTGGGCCTTCCAGGCCCACTGGAAGTTGGGAAACTGGCCGTTTCCAGCCTCTGGAGGGCCTCCTGGGAGGTGATGAAGGCCATTTTCACCCTCCCCAGGCTCCAAGAAAGCCTCTGGAGCCTGGGGAGGGCGAAAAACAGGCCTACTGGGCCCATCGGTAACCTTTTTGCCGTTGTGTGCCAAAAGTGGGGGAAGCACGGGGGTGGGGTGGGGTTGTGTGCACATGCACAGGGGTGCGGAGGGCACTGAATTATGGGTATGGGCACAAACGTGCGCGACCCCCCCACACTCTCCCCGCTTTTGGCACACAACGGCAAAAAGGTTAACCATCACTGCAATATAGCAAAGCTGGGGAGCTAAATCTGAAAAACATTGTATTGAGGAAGAGTGTTTAATAGCTTTTCTTCCTGTGTGATAATATTGCTGTTAATGTGTAAATGACCTGCAATTACCCATATTACTTTATACACTGATACACTTTATACATGATACACTTTATATATACTATATTCTTATTAAATGTATTAAAATGTGCACTGCTTTGGATTCAATAAAAAGATATGCCCAGGAACGCAGATCTGCCACCAAATTGTAAAACCAGCCATTTCCTTTCCCAGGATCACATAGCTGAACCCCCACAGTCACCCTGCAATCCTGAGAGCAGTCAGGTGCGATAACCATGGACTCACTCTGTTCCAAAGCATATTTTCAAAGTATCTAGCTGGGTAATATATATATTATATAAATTATATATAAATTACAGCATAAAAGTATGGCCCTTCTGGTTTTATCTGGACATCAACTATATTATTTGGACACCAAATATATTAAAGAACAATATACTAGGAAGTTAATTAGTTTAGGTTTTACAAAGTGCTATATAGATTTTCAGGTTACGAGTATTGCATGATGCTGTGGATCATTTCCCTATTTTTGGAAAGATAAAATCCAGTAATAATCTACACCCATTAGGAAATCCTTATTTTCAGAATTAATGTTGTGCAGGTTTAAAATACACTAATAATTGGGTATATACTTAATTTAAAAAGAAAAGAAAAGCCAAGTCTGGCATTTGTTTTCTTTTTTAAAAAAAAATGCTTCATAAATTTTCAGGGGGGAGCCATATTAATATTATTTTATCTGAAAATAAAATAAGTGATGCCCAGTCACTTATCAAAAGACATTTTTAGCTTCTTCATGAATTCTTTATAACTTGGAGAGTGGTTATCCATCAAAGTATTCATTTTCATTACAGATATCACTGCTTCAAAATGAGGCTCAAAGGAAACTGAGCTGAATAGATCTTCTAAACATCATGGAAGTCTAGATCAGAAAGTAAATAACATGTTTTCATATTTACAGATTTACTTTTTAATTCTAGATTTTTGTCATATTTCAAAATGTTCTTCCTTCTCCTCCCTCTCTCCACCACTTTAAAAAGAAATGTTGTCTCTACCCCATCCAAATATATTCTAAAATCAAAAGATTATTAGGTGGGATATTAAAAATGAATTAAAAGTATAGGTTCTACAAATCATAAAATCTAAATTATAAATAAATGTGTTAAAATATACTCCGTAAAAATCCCAAACACTTGATTTTGGTTTGTTTTAATACTCTTTCAACATTTGCATATCAATATACACAGAAACATTTACAAAACATGCTATAATATAAATATGATTTGCAATGTCAGCTGTTTTTTTAGAAAAGGAAACATATTTGAGACAAATAGAATAATCATTCCGAGAGTCTTTTTATTGCAGCAGCATAGAGATATGTTTAATAATAAAGCTAGTAGAAGAACACAGATTATTATTGTCATACAGATAGTAGTACACTACTTGGACAATTCTTAAGATCATTACATCTAAAGTTTACTCTGTTGACCTAGACATATTTTTTTTTATTTTCTCTTGAATGAGTAGCCAAAGCAGACCTGTCATTAAATTCATATTTACATTTAACATGCATATTTTAAACAATAAAAATAGCATCGTCTAGGAGGGTTAAAAATTAGCAGGATCACAGCAGGTGTTAATGGGAAATTTAACTCTCTGAAAATATGAAGTGCTGACATACTGAATAATTTGATCCTGGAATATATGAACCAGGCATAGCACCCTTGATTAACTCTGATCATGACACAAAACATCAGAAAAATTGTTACATTTCTGTGCTTTTTTTAATCAGTGGACCTTAAATGAACTCTTGCCAGCCATTGATTTATCTGATCTTAGACTATGAATTTATTGACATTTTTATCATCTGTAAAAGCTTGCCAAAGTTTCACTCACTTTTCCTTACTGCCTAGCTGATCAGCTGGGTTGAGCAAAGAAGCCTTATTACTCTCACATTTCTTCCAGTGACACTATTTAAAATGTCTTCCCATAAATCAACTATAATTTATAGCAAAGATGTTGGTTAGAAAAGGAAAGCAGAGAATCTTCCCTTCTCTTCCTAATCATCTAATATAACTTTTCTCACTGACATAACTTTACTCACTGACAATAATCTAAGCTATATACGGTATATAGATTAGGGTGGTACAAGTGTGGATGCATTTAAGTATCTCCCCTAACCAGGTTTTCGATGCAAGGCCAAATTGTGGCCTATTCCATCTTAAACACGCCAACACACACACTACATGCACACATATATGTATATATGCATGTTACTGATGAAGTATAAATATCATAGAATACTAAATATTTTAAATTAAACTAAAGTATTATTTCACTAGCAAGAAGTTAGTCTCAGAATTTCACGTATTCCAAAATATTTTTACATACACCACACATACACTCCAATTAGCTACAAGGAAATGTTGCACCAAGGAACCTTCAATTAATTGGCAGGTTATAGTGTTAGAAAAGGAACAGTCCAAGTCTATGTTGATTACATTTGATAAAAATCAGTCATTTGCTAAAAGAAACATGTTCAGAATGAAAAATCCCAAAAAAATTTTTACTTGATTTTAGAGATCAGGGTTTTTATTTCTTTTTAAATATTGTTTTCTTTGATTGAGGATTAGGAATGGTACTTTTTTTCAGGCATAACGCTTAAAATACGTGAACCTTAGTTCAAAGAAAGCTTCAGCTACAGTTGCTGTGGGAACCACAAGTTTGAATATATTTGACTATTGTACATTTAAATTTTCTCACACAATGTTGCATTAACTTTTTTTTGCATTGCATTTATATCTAATATGATTCCATTTCCCACTTTTAGAAAGTGGAGATTACATCCCTGAAGCTACAACTATTTTTGGTAAATCATATAAAATATTTCTTAGAACTTCCTGAATAGTATTGATATATGGAAATTGAATTTTAAAAAGAACAATGCCTCAAATCCAAATTGCTTATTATTATTTTCCCTTCTAGCACAACCTACCACGTTCAGAGAAACTGTGATATTTTTGTAAAAAAAAATTATTATTCCATTATTGCTGGACTAACATTTAATACAGAAAATACTATATAATAATAATTTAAAGAAAATATATTTCCTCTAAATAGTCAACGGCTGATTATTGGATATGTTAATAATGACAAATTTAATCAGTATAAAATATAGGAAGCTCTATTTTTCATAAGATTTTCCTGTAAGTTTTATCACATTTCCAAGTTTCATTCACAAGAAGATATTCTCTTTGTTCAGTGGAATGATATCTACATGAGAAATATCTAATGCACAAGTTTTTAAAATAATTATCTCTAAACATTCTTGTGTCATTTAGAGTTTGAATTAGCAAAAGAAACAAAAAAGTCCTAGCAAAATTTCTCATGCCTTATAAATGCAGGGGCAACATTTGGACTGATGCCACCTACATCCTATTGTATGCAGGATACAGCTGGCTGAAGTGCACATATCCTGACTTAAGAGGCTCGTAGATAAGGCAGCTAAACTCTTCAGTCAGTCGATCATGGGCTTATGAAAGGAGAAAGCAGAATATTTTCATCATGTACACGTTGGATTTCCTCCCAATAATTTAAGAACATTCAATATATCAGCACTAAGCAGAAATTAAAAACCTACTGCAGATTCTTGAAATAAAAAATCACTGAGCAGCTGCTGCTAGTCTCTTTTAAGTTTTTTTCTCTTTGAACGCAGCCATATGCTAAAGAAATATTTAACAGAGACGAAGTGAGGGTCTTAACCCTAAGTATCCAAAGAAAGCATTACATTTGATAGAAAGCTCACAAAATATCAGTAGGTGAGAAGATCTGGGTAGTCTCCAGACAGACTGCTTGGTTTTTTTTTTTTGTTTTTTTTCTTTTTCAGTTATTTGTCTGGCATTCCATGCACCTGACTATTTAAATAGAGCCCCCAGCCTTATGCATCTGTCAAGCCTTGGCACATACAGCATTCCAATGCAGCCCTTGGAATCCCTACACATGTGAACACGATGCTGCTATTTATGCGATCACGTCCACTACCTGGACTACCTGGACCCTACTTTCTTTTACAAAGAAAGCCTTTGTGTTGGCATGACATTTTAAATCAGGTATCATGTGATTCATAAAGAAACAGACAATCCCCTATTTTGTAGGTCAGTCTTCCCGAACTCAATTCCTGTCAGATGTGCTGGATGACAATTGTCCCACGAATGAGGATGATGGGAACTGCTGTTGATCATTTCTGATAAGTGCTAGATTGGGGGGGGGGGAATTCCCACAAATCACTAATTTCTTAGAATAACAGAGTTGGAAGGGACCTAGTAGATCATCTAGTCCAACCCCCTGCTCAAGCAGCAGACCCTATACCAATCAATCAGAATAGACCTGGAAGGGACCTATTGCTTAACGCATTGTAAGCTGCCCTGAGTGTCCGGAGAAGGCCGGCATATAAATATAAATTTTTTTTAAAAAAAAGGTCTTCTAATCCAACTCTTGCTCAAGCAGGAGACCCTCTATATTCCAGACAAATGACTGTCTAGTCTCTTCTTAAAACCTTACTGGATGAAGCACCCACAACTTTTGATGGCAAACTGTTCCACTGGTTAATTGTTCGAGAATTTTGGGGGGAAGGTTGTTTTCCTTTTCCTAATAAATTGTAATTGCCATAAACATAAGCATAACACTGTCAGTTATATCTTCACTGCTGTTATTGTCTTTTTCTTTCCCCAATATTGTTTTTTAATTACATGAAATTATTAATAGTCCCACTATTTGAATTAATCTTCTTATCCTACTACATAAGGGTTAATTTTAGTTTAGAATAAAATGTATGCAAAGTATATTTAATAGATGTGGTTACTCTGGATTGAGATGTGTGTGTGTGCGTGTGTGTATAACTGGGTTATTTTATATATGCGTGTGTATGTATGTAAAAAAAGGAGTATGTTTGTACTGTGTGCTTGTATATGTATGTATTGCTTGCCAACACCCTCCCATAATCATATTGGAACAACAAAGATTGTTTCAATATAATTATTGAAGTTGGCTTCCTTATACCATGCAAATAAGGGGAGCATAGATATATAGGCTGTGGTTCTCTAAGAAGATTGATACAAAGTTACCAAACATAAATTGTGTACAGTAATTGAATGTTTTGGTAATAAACAAAACTTCTGGATGTCAAACATTAACTAACATGTCAACTGCTCAATAAATATTCTTCAGATTTTAACAACTTAACTTTATAAATATTATAAATTGTGAAAATGATCACCATGAAAATATTCATATTAATAAAATAGTGTATTTTCAGAGGGACCCTCTAATACATGAACATCAATTGTTCTTCCTTTAACTCATTTCTATTATAATACTGTATGACTTTCCTTGAAATAGCTCTGGTGTTTCATTCTGCTTTATACTGATAGCTTTGTAAGAAATTTAGGTAAAAAATAAGTAATCAGTGTAATATAGGTCCAATTCAAATTTGATTTGATATTCTATCCATTAAATCAGATAGGCTTTATTTAAATAACACACTGATCTAATACAAAATTACATGGAAGTGAATACAATGAATTCTAAGGAACATACTTCCACATAGATTTCTCCATTGATATACATAAATTTCAGTTCACAAATTTATCTAAAAATAACATTAGAAATTGGAGAGTGTGCAAGAAAAACAAAAGTCCATGGTAAGATATTGTAAGTATGTTCCTTTATTTATCTTGTAAAACAAATCAGGGAAATAAAACTAACAATGGAATTTAACAGTGAATTTTACCCTAGTTGAAATATATCTGATATACTGATGAATTTTCATTGTGTTCTTTTTCATTGTTTATTTTATGATTCTTATTATTTTATTTCTATTCTGTTTATACTCCTTCATTTTCTTCCTTTTTATTATTGTAAGCTACCTAGAATAACCCCATAGAGAGATAGGCAGTAGATAAATTTAACAAGTAAAATAAAATTAATAAAAATATCTTTTAAAGTTTTCTAGTGGCATAATTTTAAAAGCAGTACAAATTTGAATACCTTTTCCTATTTCATTCCTATAATATATGATACATGACACATAGTACATGATATGAGCGTGTTTCTGTACATATGTATATGTGATCCATATTATTTTTATTTTGCCCTTTTTCATATATATCTCAAAGTAGCAAACATACCAATACTCTTTCCTCCTCCTATTTTCCAGCAGCACAATATGCATTTTATTCATGTGGGGTTTAAATACCTAAATACAATAGCATTTAAGTTATTATTATCCTTTTCCATTTTACTTACAAATTATGTTTCTGACTTTTTTTGTTTTTAATATATTATCATCTATCTATAATCAGTTATACTACAGCTCAGCAATTCAAAATTCCAGCTCAGCACAAAATGTTTAAAAATGAAAAAAGTATACTAAAATGAATGAAACATATTTAATAATAGTGTGAATCTTCCATTGCATAAACTTAAACAACTTAGACAACTCATAGATAAACGCTGTCTCAGAACTTATTTACTTTAATATACATTGTACAATTACCCAATGAAATCAATACTTTCAGGTTGTCATCCAGTCTACCTATATTTTTTGAGTTATTTGGTTACTTTAATTTAAAAAAATAGATCACATCAGCAGCATAAAGCTGAAAATAAGATTCTTGTCTTAGAATGTATATTGATTCTACTGTGCAACAGTTTTCTTGATTCAAAAAAGAGTGAAGAGATAAGTATTTGTGAAAGAATTAGCACTTCTCTTAATCTACATTACTACTGAAGATATAGTACAAATGTACTACACAGGTACATTGATCAGCAGATTGGAACAAGAATGGATTTGTTCCTAAGAGAAAAATGCCACAGAAGTGAAATATTATGAGTGCTAAGTACATGGAATTCTAAAGACTTTCCACCCAATTTTAAGTGATACATATCATGGAACTGAATCATTCAGTCTTGATCTTTGCTGCTCCCCAATTTTCATATGTCATTTCAGTGTTCTTTCAAATGGCAAGGTGAAATCTCCTTCCCAATTCATACCCTGAAGTCTAACCTTTGATCTAGATAGTTTACTCAGAATTCAGTTCTGAATGACTAGTGTTCAGTCAGACAAACTATACATAATTTGCTGCCAAAAACTGTCAAACAATGGTTGACTTCACACACCCCATATCAATAAAGTATCGAAGTATGGGGGGAGGGAAAGAGGCAGAAGAACCTTATATTTTCATGTACAGAAGAAATACGGCACTGTGGATTGGGAAAACAACTACAAAATTAAGGCTCTTTGAAAAAAAGTTTTTGAAAATTAAATTATTCCTCTAAGAATATGGAAACACTTCTCTTATATACATTGTACAATTCTACTTTACCTGCTTATTGTGATAATATGAATAATTCCACTAAGCTTAGTATCATAAAGAAAAAAAATACTCTTTAAAAATAAAGCACTTTCAAAGTACAGACCTGGGTAGAACTAGAAAATCACTAAATCTAAAAACATTGTTTTTAAAAACTACTTTTAATGCATTTGACTAAACAGATGCCAGTGAGTATGAAAATATATATTCACTTATGAATTAAAAACTGTGCACAATAAAAAGTAACTGTCGAAATTGCAAATATAAAATAGTAATAACATACATAATATTTTAATGGGGAAAATCTCTACTAATAAATAGTGACTTAACGTTAAAAACACATTTAAATATATCAAGTTTAAAACATGCTTTAAACATATTAAGACACCAATTTAGGATGGCTTGATATTGAGCAGATATGTTTGCTTACTTGTATCATATACACGGATTGAAAATATCTCTTTAGTGCTTTCACGAGACGGGTAAACCTTTTATTTTATTTTATTTTCATCATGCCCATATAGTAAACATGTACTTCTTTTTTTGCATATTATTCCATTAAAAAGTGTACTTCACATATACTTTTTTTTCTCTTACAAAAAAACTACAATTCCTCCATCACAACCACTGCCAATTGCCGCCGCCCCCCCCCCCAAGGTAGTGCTCTATTTTGCCTCATTATAATAAACAGCAATGTTTTTACAACTGCAACAGTTCTCTGCCAGCATTAGCATATTTTGGCTGAAGTATTGTTTTACTGTGACCTGTATAATAAGTGTCACATTAGCAACACAACAAATCAAACGTTTGTTAATTTCCCTCGCTTTCCCACACAGCTGCTAGTGTTATCGTGTCACCAGATTTTAATTAATATGATAAGTAACACTTCCAAGACAATAGCTTGATTTTTCTCTCTCTCTCTCCCTCTGTGTGTAAGTCTGCATGTGGACACATGTGAACCCGGCCAAGGGTGGGGGGGGGGGAATATAATGAAACACTGTAGTTACTGCTTCCTTCCATTTGAAACAAACAGGTATTAAAATGTGATTTTGGAAGCCTGTTTTAGTATATTGCTGAGGATCCAACAATAAAAACCTCAGCTGGTATTCCATAGTACAGGAAAAGGGATTTGTTTAAAAATTGCTCATTTTACTGGGAGGATGAGCTTATTTTTATTTCAGTGTCTGAGATATATGCTACCCTCTTTCACTTCTTTTTCCCTACATAGAAAGAAGGAAGGAAGGAAGGAAGGAAGGAAGGAAGGAAGGAAGGAAGGAAGGAAGGAAGGAAGGAAGGAAGGAAGGAAAGAAGGAAGGAAGGAAGGAAGGAGAGAGAGAGAGAGAGAGAGGGAGAGAGAGAGACATTCCATGGCCAAGGTTTTTACAGGTATTTTGTATCCCTTCTTATCAAAAGACTTGTTCTCATATAAGTCAAAAGTGCCACCTATTTGTTCAAAGTAGAAATGCAAGGAAGGGCTTACAGAAAATTTTAGGAACACAGATTGTTTTACTAATACAGATATGCACAGATTACTGAAGCATGATGGCAAAATAGGTAAATATATATTAGACTTAAGTAATGAAAAGAGACAATAATATTATTTCCACTTCTAAAGAAAATGTATCATTAAAAGCAATAGGAGTATGAAAATTCAGAAGTGCATTCTTCTTAAAATTGATCCATTAAATATTTTTATTATGATTTATATAATAGTCAGAATGTTCCTATCCATTATTTCAGGACTCTATCCAACACTTTGGAAAAGTTAAACAATATTTATGGGACAATACAATAGACTGAGACTGGGTTTTAGAGACAGTGGCTTCCCAAAAGGTATCTATGGGTATAGACCTAACATAAGAAAGGAATGATTCAGCCAATTGTGCTTGTTCCATCATTCACTTTTTTAAAAAATCACTCTCCTTTTGAAGAAATCGGAACCTTTTATTTACTGGCCAGATTCCATGAATTCAAGAATACCCACTTGCCATATACTTGTTAAAGATGACTCTTAAAATAATAGCAAAAACATGACATTGCATGCAAGATTCAAATCCAGACTGAAAATTTTTTCAATATATGTTTTAATGCCTGTATTGCATTGTCATTTATCTCTCTTTAGAGAAATCCCAAAATTATAACTTACATGATCAGCCAAGCCAAGATGAAGCTTTTTACAAAGTAGTCTATTTCCAGCGACTGTTTTTTCAGGTCACCAACAGAGGACTGCAGATAGCTCTACCTTTCCGCCTAAAATGCAAAGTTTTCTCCAAAACATACCTTTTATTTGTATCATATATGTGAATAATAGACATTCACTCCTGTTCAGACCAAAAAGCATTGGGACCACCATGATGAGGTTAAAAACATAATAATAAATGACACTTGGGACTTGGCCTCCAGCTGCAGATCACCTAACAGAACGAATTATATTAGCAAAAAAAATATTTTTTGCTAATATAATGATAATTCCTGATAAATTGAGCAATATAAAACATAAAAATCCACATCGTAGAGTATCTATACCATTTGAAGACAATGAGTCTTCCTCATCTCCCTACCTTTTCATTACAGCTTAAATAAATCTTGGCTGCCTGTATTACTATGGGTAGTTCTTGTATATTTATTTTTATTAAATTTTTAATTTTTATATTTAAATATAGTCCTTGCAATGAGCTTAATGAACACTCATTCAGTGACCATTTGAAGTTACAATGTGTCAGAAGCAAAAGATCAGGATCAATTGAATGTACTCAACTAATGGTTAGCAGTATGTTGGCATTAGATAAGGGTCAATGGAATTCAAGAGGAATTGGACTGTCCATTTGTGACTATATAGAGGGTCTCTAGGCTGATTCCTCTTTTGAATCCAACACTGGTCCAGCCACTCCTTCTCCTACAGATGGCACTGAGTGGTAGTTATGACTAGTTGTTGAAGTTACAACAGTTGCAGTACTCCTGGAGTCACATGATCATGATCAAGAACTGGTCACATTTGCAACAATTGCAGAATCCCCATATCACATGATTGGGGGTTTTGACCTTCCCTGCCAGCTTCTGATAAGCAAAATCAATGGAGAAGAGGTGGGAGGTCAGAAGTTGTGATCTCATAAGGTCCTCACTTAACAACCCATGGTGATTTGCTTAATGACAGAACCTGGGATAGCTGGATTGCCATCATTAAGTGATGCAGTCATGTGATATTGCACTTTATGACCACAACATTTAGAAATGGAAATTTCAGTCCTAATTACTATCAGCAAGCAAGTACTACTTGTAGATGAAAAAGTTCATAAATTTGACTATACAATTGTCCTAGAGAATAAATTGTTTCTGTCTTTAATGGATGTATCCATATTCATTGCCTTCATCCACTTAGAAGGAGCATTCTCTATTCTAATGGAACTGCTTCTTCAGAGAAATATTTGTAAAAATATTAAATGAATAATCATTCATTTCAAATAAATTAGGGTCACCACTTTATAGTTTATCATCATTAAACTGCAAATGGACAAAAACAATGTAGTTTCATCCATATCAATTACTTCCACTATTCAATGTACTGATGATACCAACACTGTGGAGTCCCTGTAGGAGGCAGACCTACTAAGTCTTGTGTTCGTCAGTTTCTCTCCTCTCATTCCCACTTTACACATTCTACTACTCTTTTCCAGACACATAAATTCTTCCCTGGTGCACTATTTTCCTTTGTGTAGTATTTTCCTTTGTGGGCTTTCTCTGTTTCTCTGTTTGTTCTTCCCAGTGTCTTTCCATAAGTACAGGATCTGCTCCTTCTTTCTTTCTTTCTTTCTTTCTTTCTTTCTTTCTCTTTTTCTTTCTTTCTTTCTTTCTTTCTTTCTTTCTTTCTTTCTTTCTTTCTTTCTCTCTCTCTCTCTCTCTCTCTCTCTCTCTCTTTCTGTCTCTCTCTCTGTCTTTCTTTCTTTCTGGCTCAATCAAGTATTAATCCATTGGTTGCAACAGGAATTAGCCAATTGTGACCTGAGCCTGATGTCATGGGTTCAGAGAACCCAGAGAACCTCTGGATCAGTACAGGGTAAAGAAGTCTCTTTGAAAGAGAGTGGGGAATGAACTCATTACATTTAATTGGGGAACTATCTCATCTGGCTTTTTTGGGAAAGATAGATAAGTTTTGGAGATTGATCTTATTATATTTAATCAGTCAACAACTGATAAGAGATGGTGTTACGAAAAGAAATGTGCATATTTGATCTGAAACCAATCAAGGTTAATTTTGGGGACCTGGGATTGAGCCCATGATAAATTTTCTACAAGTTGATTACAACAGTTTGTTAATAGAGAGTTTTGGAATCTCAATCTTGTCTCATCATCATCATCATCATCATCATCATCATCATTATTTTATTTATTAAACATGAAACTCAGTCAACTGAACATTCAAAAATGCATCACAAATACCATTGACTGGTGCTAATGGTTGATACAGGTTTCTGCCAGCGTCCTAGATACCAACCAAGTACCTTCTTAAGATGTAAGATGTTCCAGGTAGCGCAGGTTTTTTATTATTATTATTATTATTATTATTATTAGTAGTAGTAGTAGTAGTAGTAGTAGTAGTAATATTATTATATATCTTTATTATTGTTGTTATTCTTATTAACTATTTTGTTATTAATACAATATTTAGATGACAGGCTAACAATTTGTAAATAAATTTAGTAGTTTAGTAGTTTAAACTCTTTTGGCCAGTTTTGCTGTGGGGGGGGAGACTAACATTGCTATATTATGTTAATCAGCATTCAGCTAGGGAGGATTCTATGTGTATATATATTAGTCATTTTTTTTCTAAGAAACTTTTTCTTTTTAATGTTTTGTTTGTTTTTTCTTTCTTTTCTGTAGTTTGGTGTTTTGTATTTTAACCTTATTTGAATAAACTAAATATATAGAAAAAAAGAATTAATTTGGGAACAAAATAGTTATGTGCATAGGGACAGATATATTTGAGAGAAAGGTTTCCTGTAACAGGACACATTTTTTAACTTTAGTCTCCTAAATAAGGAGTTAAAACTGCATTAGAGAAGAAGTCTCGTCAAGTTAATGAGGCTTAAATCTAGATACTGTGGGTTGCTAATAGAATTGCAGTCCAAAAGGGGAGTTACCAGTGGGACAGGCAGGCAGGCAAGTTCCAACTCCTTTTACATAATTTATTTCCACCGTCTGTTGAGTTGAAAAAAATAAAAGCTAACTTCCAAAATTCCAGCCATTTTGTTTCCACACTACAAACCAACTGTCATTTTCTTCATCCTGTGGCTATTGATAGATTGAATTAATATTGATCACTTTGTTTTTTCTCCCCCTCTAGTTTGGATTATTTAGATGTTCAAATATTTTTGCTTTTATATTTGTGCAGTCTAAGCTTGAGGATACGTCCTTCAGTTATATAGATGGAAGAATGAGGGGTCTTTGGTGCTCTTTGAGCTTGGTTGTTTTCTTACAGAAGTTTCATTACCCAAACTAGGTAACATTATCATCAGTGGTAGTACGGAGTGGGATTTGCTCTCAATTTATTTTCTAATGGCTCACCCTCTCAGTGTTGGTGGAACTGTTTACTGGCTGTTTGGTTGGGCTGTTTACTGTTAGCTTTTTGGCAGTTCATTGATTGGGGCATTGTTTACTTCTTGATTGTAGATCTGGTGTTAATCTTGGTGTTAATCTCTGCTCATCTGAGTGTTGATTGCTGATAGAGAGGTGTTTTAGTCTTTCTGTTCCCCTTTTGGCTTTTGGATTGTCTCTTTGGCATGGTATGTAGATGTTGTTTATGTCTATGTGCCTATTCATGACTGATTTGTCAGAATGCCAGGCTTCCATGAATTCTCTAGTATTTTTGAAGTTGGCTTTTTACAGGATGGTCACAGTTTCTCAGTTGAAGCTACGGTTAAGTCTGTCCTTGTATTATGAAGTTAAAACTTTCATCATGTCTTCTGACTGTTAATTGGTGTTCATAAATGGAGGAGTTTTTCTTCAGGAGCAACCTACACAGACAGAATATTAACTTCAGAAGGAATGATAGGTCTGTTTCTGTTCAAGCTACATATAGTACTTTGTTCTTATCACTGACCATCTAGACCAGGGGTGTCAAACTCATGGCCTGCAGGCCAGATGCGTCATGACTGGCCACACTCACCCCAGTCTAGCGAAGGAGAAAATGTCACCATACGTCACGTGACGACAACGTGACACCGCGTGTTTGACACCTGTGATCTAGACCCATTGGACCCATTCAGTGCTGTGCTGTGCTAAAAATAAAAAAAATGTCAGTAATGACAAAATAGAGGAACAGAAAAGAACCAGTTTAAGGCACCAGCATATAAACCACAAAACTGAGTTTTAGTTTCACCCTAGACAAGAATGTTGGGTGACTTTGGGCCAGTTTCTCTACTATTATATAAAAGCACAGAATTAAGCTCCAGGAAGGAGTATGAGGTCGACCTTATAATTTCTGGATCCATGTTTCTTCCTGGCCAATTTACAGTCATAAGATAACATTTTGGCTCTGAACATTTTCTGCAGTCTGTATTGCTTATGTTGTTTCTGAGTCTATATTTCTTGCCAATGAATCTACTGCTTGAAAAACAAATTCCTTTTGTGGATCTAAGGTATTTAGGATCGGTTTCTTCACGATATTTTTGTGGTCTTTATGAGTTGATCCAACCTTTTAGGGGAAAAAATCAGCTAGATATGGGGGCACCTACTCTTTGGAACAAAATATCCCCTGGAATACGAATAATCCCAGATCTTCGCACTTTCCGACGTGCCCTGAAGCCCTTTCTGTTTCAACAAGCAGGGTTAGCATAAACACCTAAATTCTATGCCAAGGTCTTAGCAGATACACCAAGTTGCCTCAATTTATTATTTACTGTTTTTTATATATATATATATATATATATATATATATATATATATATATATAATTATTATATGTATATGAAATCTTAATCTGTTCACCACCCTGAGTCCTTAGGGAGAAGGGCGGTATAGAAATCCAATAAATAAATAAATAAATAAATGTTGCTAAACAGTCTCTTCCTCCTTTCCTCCGAGTGTCAGCTTCCTCCTCCTCTCTGTAATCCAATATGTTGTTGCTCAATGAAGCAGATTAGCAGAACAGGGAACCAACAAAAGGAACTATTTTGATCCAAAACCTTTTCAAATTGATAAAATATAGATTCCCTGCAACAAATATTTAATAAGATATAGTCCAAATATAAACACTTTTACCACTTTTACCGAGTGCTCTCCCCTTGAAGAGCACTCAGAGGCTCCAGCTGGTCCAGAATGAGGCTGCGCGGGTGGTCATGGGGGCGACTCGGCACTCCCACGTAACACCCCTCCTGCACAAGCTGCACTGGCTCCCAGTGGTCTTCCGGGTGCGATTCAAGGTGTTGGTCACCACCTTTAAAGCGCTCCATGGCTTAGGACCAGGGTATATACAAGACTGCCTTCTGCCACAAACAGCCTCCCACCGGCCAATACGCTCCCACAGAGAGGGGCTCCTCAGGGTGCCGTCGGCCAAACAATGCCGACTGGTGACACCCAGGTTGAGAGCCTTCTCTGTGGGGGCACCAGCCCTCTGGAATGAGCTGCCCCTAGAGGTTCGTCTTATCCCCAATTTGCATACTTTCGCCGCACCCTGAAGACCTTTTTGTTCCAGCAAGCCAGGCTGGCCTAAATCGAATTTTATTATGGGTGTATGTGTATTTTTAATCTTTGGGCCAAATTTTTATATATTCGATTTTAATTTGTTTTAAATTTTGTAAATTTATGTGTTTTAATATGGCTGTACACCGCCCTGAGTCCTCCGGGAGAAGTGCGGTATAGCAATCGAATAAAACTTAAACTTAAACTTAAACCATCTAAAAATGTGTACTGTGTTTCCATACAAGAAAGCAGAAGCTGGTGTAAACCAAATGAATCAAAGAGAAAGCAGAAAAAGCAGAGAGAATCCAGCCAGGGGTTGGAATAAATCATCATTCAGTCAGCCAATTAATATTTAAAGTTAAGGAACAAAAACAAAAGTTGAAAAAGTGAAATTAAAGTCCCAGGCTTGCTTATAAAAATGTACTGCTGGTAGGAACAGATGTAAAAAAAAATACCATTGACTTTCTGGCTACTCGCACAAGAAGCTGCAATCTTGTAAGATTCCTCTCTTAGGTGGGTCTACAGCCATCTGAAAATCAGATTGGGTCATTCCTGAATGCCCTTATTCAAATCGAGGAGGCAAAAACATTAAGAAACAGTATTCCCATCACCATCTTCAAAAAGCTAATCCCTTACAATTGATATTATATATTATGGAAATATTTCATGCATGAAAATATATTTCTGAATAGATCATATTGATTGGATACAGCAAGCAAAGCAGTACAAAATAAGACAATGTCGGCAATGGGTATTTTGTATAGTTTTCTCAAAGGATTGGCCCTGTCTCAAAGAGTTGACTAACCTGTCTGTTTTAAAGCAAAATGAAGACGTTCATGAGTATCTCAAGTTTGTTTTGATAAATTATATATGAGGTAGTAAATGATGCAAGAAAAATATGCTCTTAGGATTCATTTTCTAGTTAAAATTCCTGCAAAACTATACTTGCAATGCAACAATTGCTTTGTCATGAATAGGACCCCTGTCGTTTGTTAGTTGACCCATCTCTGTGTTGCAAAAATCAAAAGCAAATTGATTTTGATGAAGTGACATGCAGTTGGGGGCAAACTACAAACACAAAGATAGCGACGCCACCAGTCCACGGATCAATATTGTACCCATGTCAAATATAGGTGCTTAAAATAAAAAAGGCAAAAAAGTGCTATTCTTGGCTCTGATGGCCTTCCTTTTGTCAGACATTGAAGTAATTTTTCATTCTGTTCTTTGTGTAATTTTTGAGGGGTTTTTTAACGACTGCTGACCTTAAATAGCACATACAAATGTAGAGTCAAGAACAGTGTTTTTTTTCCTTTAAAATCTAAAATCTTTGCATTTCTTTCAGAAGCCAAGAAATATATTTTACTGTAGATACATTATATCTAAATATAGGTGAGCTCTGCAATTCAGGGAATGGCGCTTAATGTTGAAAAACATGAAAGTAATTGCTTTGCTTACAACAGGAGGTCATCATTACTGGGTTCCCATTATCTGCAATGCCCTGCATCATCTGGAGACCTCAGTATCTCTCTCTGTGTGTGGGGGGGCTTATGAAGGCCGTGTGCAGACCACCCAAGCTCCATTTTTGCTGGCAAAGGATTGCAGGAGGCCGTCGCAGCCAAAAACAAAGCTCAGGAGTCCATTTTCACTGGCAGAGCACTAGGGCCACCACAGGAGCCCCTGACACGAGTTATGTCAAGCTGGCCATGCCCACCCTGGCCCCCCAAAGTCAAACGCAATCCTGATGTGGCTCTCAATGAAATCAAGTTTGATACCCCTGCCTTATATGGCTTACTTTGCCTTTTCTATTCTGTGTGGTACAGCTGTAGAAACAATCCACAGATAGATACAGCATGTAGCTAGCTATATGACTGAAAGTCCCCTCCATCCAGATTGTGAAAGAGCTGCCTTGCAGTAATTGGCCACCTTATTATGCAATGACCATAATCATTAACATTTAGGCAAGTGACTCTGAAGAAGACAATGGTCAGCTGTTCTTGGAGCCTTGTGACCAAGCTGACACTCCATTGTTATCAAGCAAGAAGAAAGAACAGAAAATACAGATTAATTATAGAAATATAATTATGTGGAAAGAAGAAGAAAATGCCAATGGAATGAAAAGAATGACCATACCTCTGGAAATTTAACTTCCTGTTATATTGTATAGATTCTCATTATTCACAGCTTCATTATCCACAATTTTACACTGCAATAAAACACCCAAAAGTAACAAAGAGCACCTGTAAGTGCCAATGGCAGACTGCATAACAGTAGCATATTATTTGGACAAATCCCTGCACCCTAATACCTGAATACACCAAGATAGCATTTAAGTCCCATAATGTTCGTGAACATTTTCTCCATGAGATTACTGAGATTGTTTAGAATGACATTACAATGAAAACGTTGGAACAGTTGAACAAGTTGACAAAAGTTTACAAGTTGGTGAAAGTTTACAATATGGCAGTGGTTTTAAATTTAAGTGCAGAGTTTCAAATCCAGGTTCCTTGAGACAACTGAAAACTAAGTCAGATGGAAGACTATCAGGGCCATTTGGACTCTATTCTTTGGTGTCTTAAAACTGTTCATGTGTGGCGGGCAAAGGAAATGGTCTTGAGGGATAAGAAGAAAAGCCACTAGCAAGACTACAGTCAGATAAAAGAGGACTGAATTCTATGGGGTAGTAATGTAATCTGAGTAAACATTTCAGACAAGACTTTTCCTAGATTTCACAAAGATAAATGGATGGTGGGGGGAGCACATTCAGACTTCCAAGTTTCTGTTACTATAGCTTTACAACAACAGTAGTATTGACCTACATGTCATTGAAACTCTAGCCTGATCTACCTTGAAGGCAACAACAGTCTAGCTGGCTTCTGCAGAAATAGTTTAGCATGGTGATAAACATGGCTAAATGTAACATAGACCTTTATGACCATGGCCATCTTCAGCCACCCATATTCTCTGTGAGCTCCATAGAGCATTTAAAAAATTCTCCCATATACAGCTGTTTCATTGCATGGCCAAGCTGCAATATCTCCTCCCATAAAGGAAAGGGAACCCTAAGATGACTGTTACGGCCAAGTCACATCATCTCCATTGAAAAGAGAGAGACAGTACACCTTGTTGGGTCCTCTGGAGGTCATACACCTGGATTCTCACAAAAGAGTTTTATACCTCTTACTTCTTGATTCTATAATCCTAGAGGTGCTGCCTAAAGTTCTGAGTTCTGAGTGTTGCAAAATTGCAACATAGGGAGATGGGCTGCTGAGCCATGACCTGTACTGCAAGAGAAAAAGGGACACAGTAATAGGTCCCTCACTTCTACTTTTGTAGCCTGGAGTAGTACTGCTCTGACAATGGCATCTGAAGCATCAGTCAGTCTGGTACACAAACTGCCAGGAGAGATCAGAGTGACTGAGGAGGGGTTGAAAGACAAAAAGTTGCTCTGCCTCTCTTCTGAAGCAACTAATCTCCTGATAGCTCCAATCTGCATTGGCTTCCGTTCCTCTGGATCTGGATCTAGCAGAGAGAGGACAGAAATCTATGTGTGTCAACCCATAGCTACCTCTGCCTCTAACACCCCAAGACTGCTTCAATTTCTCCAGTTGGGAGTCAATTACAATGCAGCGCTGATATACTTCATCCAAAGTGGCTGTGGTTCCTTGACTTGCCAGTTATCTCAAAGGTCATCACTCAACCCTTCTCTACATTGGTCAATGAGGGTCACCTCACTCCATCCAATGTCTCCAACCAACACTTTAAAATCTGTGATGGATAACTGCATTCTCCTATTACCCTATTTCAGTTTATAAGTTTTCTGACTGGCTATGATCCTCTGAATGGAATCGCTGAAATGGCCTCTAAGTCTCCCAGAGAAGTTCTGATAGTTGTCCAGTAACAGGATGTTGGCTTCTATCGATGGAATGGCCCATTTTGCTGCCAACCCCTTTAACATGCTTAATAAAAAAGTAACTCTGGGACTCTGTGTTGGGAACTCTGTGGGTCTGTTGTTCATGAACATGTTGCCACTGGGTCTGGAAGGCTATCACTTTTTTCAGTATCATTGTAACTTCAAATAGTCACTAAATGAACTGTTGTAAGTCAAGGACTACCTGTACAAATTTCATGCTAAATGAGATGGTTGTAAAAACTGCTTTCCTGAAATTTATCGAGGTCCCTTCAGATTTTCCTCTCTCATGGACCAAAGCAAGGGCCTTCATTTATATTTCATGAACCCAGGGATAAATTATTTCTGATTTCAGATAAAACTGACCTTTTTTTCATTATTCAGTGGATAAAGCTGCATATTAAATTTAATAGCTAAAACATTAAAAAAGAAACAAATTTCTCTTTTTCTAAAAAAAAAAAGAGCACATATTGTATATCTTCATTGTTAAAGACATATTTAAAATACTGTATTTCAGCAAGCAGGTCCAAATTTCAGTATCCAGGACATGCAGCTTTAGCAAATTTAATATTCTTTGCTCATTACCCCCAATCACCCCCTCTAGCTATATTTTTAATTTCAGATATGAAACTACTTCTTCATCTTTCAAATTCAGAGTGGTATGAAAACTTGTATTTTGAATTTTATGTAAAATATGCAAACAGTAAAATACACTGCTTCCTTTTATTAAAAATGTCCCAAAAGCAGCTTTTGGTAAAAATGCAAGCTGAATGGATATATACCTCTCTTCTTATGGGGGTGTTATCATAAATTCAGAATCATCGTGACTACAGAAAACAGTAGGTTTATATTATTCTGCACAACCAGCTAAGCCACGTAGGCAATCCAAACAAAAGACTAAATATTCTCCTGTAATATAACTAATAATTTTAAACCCACTAAATGTCATTCTAATAGTACTTTCCATTTTTATAAGTTGCATTTACATCCTTATAAGAATTAAACCATGTTTAGAATTTTGGACTTAATTTGCATTACATGTCTTAACAGCATGTTACCAGAAAGTGACTGTCTCATTAGACTGCTGCATAGGAAAAGACAATTAGCCTCGAAGCTCAGCTAAAAGACCAACTGCCATTGGTTCAGTTGTCACCTAATCAGCTGCAACTGCACCTAGAATTGCTCTGTTTCTATCCTAGGTAGTTTAAAGCCCTGAAAAATAATGTCAACGCTGAAATAGAAAGTTTCCTTCCTCCTTAATTTTATCCAGCTAAATGTTTCTATTATTAAAACTGAAAAAGTTAAGAGCCATAATCACATGTTACACCTCAATAAGGTGCACATCGGCCTGTTGTTCCCAATTGCCTCATGTTGGCTGGCAATGTCAGAAATGATCTTGTATCTATGTTTCTTTAAATGAGAGTAGAAGCTTTCCTGATCGTGCAAAGGAGAATGTGAATATGGCTCCCACGGAGAATAGAACACTGGAGACGAGACTAAAAGAGTTCCCTAGATTCACTATGATTCATATGCAATTCACATGTCATATCAGAATGAAAGTTTTTCTTATTATTTACATACCTTCAGTAGATCTGCATGGCAGATCTAATGTCAGGTTTCCTGAATTGATCAATCAAGGATTTCTTGCCAAGTGTTGTGGCAACTGGGAAAAAACTGTCCTTTGGAACAGTATCCTCTCAGAATTCCATTAATTCCAGTCACATTCCTGTATGAGAATCTTTTGTGGTTTGGAAGTAGTAGAATTATTTGCAAAACTAGCTTCAATTCTTTCTAGGGAAAGCTGTGATCCTGGAAAAGTAGGTTAAAAATATTTAAACTAAATGTACTTTTTTTAAAAAATAGCCCAATTTTCTTTCATTTTATTCAGATTTTTCAAATCTCACATAAACAAAAAAAAAAGATACTTTTTGTGGCATATGGAAAGTGAATACTATAATCTTATTCATATATCAGTTTCATTGACTTTAGTGGCCTTTAATTCAAGCTAGGATAATGTCATACTGCAGTGTAAATCACAATCAACGGGCTGGAAGGGTTCAATCCCCCTGAACCACATTAGGAATCTAAATTAAAAACTGAAAACAAATAGCTGTCAGACCTCTGCTTGGCCATATCTGAGGAAGGTATGGGGTTCAAGGAGAGCCAAGAAAAAATGTATAACTAAATGACAAAGCTGAAGGACCAATTTGGGTGAGAAAACTTCTCATTCTTATCCTGATACAGCATTTGAAGAAAGCCAAACATAGACTATTTTTCTAGTCATAAAGAAATAGCTATCCCTGTTATTTTTCATTTATTTGTAAATTTCTGAAGCATTTTCAAATCTTTCACTTTCTCCTTCCCTCTCTTTCTCTCTCTCTCTCTCTCTCATATATACAGATTGACCCCTATACTATTACTAAGCTACCAAAGCTTTTTTTAGCCCAAGTGGAACAATAGATTTTTAAAAATTGTTACTTCAAATGTTTTTTTTTTACAATCTTGATTCAAAAAGGGATAATTTTCCACTATATTTTTGGTCTAATTATCAGATGATGGTGGACAATGGATTGATAAGAGTCACTCAAGAAGATGCAAGCGCTTGTACATAAGAGCGAGTGCAATTATCAGCCACTACTAACCCATTATTGATCCTGTTCACATTGGGTGATAACTGAGCATTTTCCACTTATTTAAAATGCTGCCAGTCGAAATTCCCATCAATGGAAAGCAGCAGATGATCTTGTTCAAATAAATGGTTCAATAAATAAAGCACACGTGGAAGATATAAAATTTCATCGTCTCGGTGAAATAACTGTGAAGGAAAAACATCAGTTTGCTGGCATTAAATGGTTGATTACAATATAATTAATTCCCCTATAAGGTTATTTAATAAATACTTTGAGGTATCACTTCTGAGAGCAGAAAGATGCAGAAAGAAAATACTTTTATGCAATTTCAGGAATATGAAAAATAATGAATGTCCAGCAATTAACAAGTAATTTTCTTCAAAAGTTCAGAGTTCGTATTAATGATTTTGTTTAGCAACTTTTTTCTATAGGATTGTATTATTTGGAAGATCATAAAAAATCTGGTAAAGAAATCACTGTGGTGTCTTTTCTTGTTAATAATGGGAGTATATCATATAGTATTCCATGTTTCTTTTTCCAAGTAGGGCCAGTAAAAAAAAGAAAGGGACAACATATAAATAGACCGTTAGAGATATCAACGAGTAATTGGCAAGTTAATCTCTCCAAATAATCAGTAGTTTTAAGAAAAGGGCTGACCAACAACATTTAAGGTCAGACTAAAATTGATTAAAAGGAGTCAATTGAAAGGATTTAATTATTTGTGTCACTATACCTTCATTTAGGGTGGATGTTTTATATTTTAATGTCTGCAAAACAGATAATTTGACTCAAATGTTTTCTTTTGTTAGGCCAATAAATAGATCAAATACACAACCCTTGAGTCAACAAAACTGCTTCTTCGTTGAACAAGATCAAATACAACTGATTTTTTTTTTCTATTTGAAAGATTAATTCAAACTTATCATAGCCAGTACCCCTAGCAGCCCTGGATCATATCTCAATTATCAGAGGACAGGAAACCTAAAATGACCAAGCAGCTTCTGCTGGCAGAAGTTCTACAAATGGCCAATAAACTTCTCTGAAGGTCTGGATAATGCATAATTATATACAGAGCCTGTAGTACAGTGGTTTAAAGCACCCTGTTATTAACATCTATTAACATCTGCTGCTTGCAATTACTGCAAGTTCGAATCCCACCAGGCTCAAGGTTGACTCAGCCTTCCATCCTTTCTAAGGTGGGTAAAATGAGGACCCAGATTGTGGGGGCAATAAGCTGACTTTGTATAAATATACAAAAGTATGAAGGCTATTGCTTAACGCACTGTAAGCCGCCCTGAGTCTCCGGAGAAGGGCGGCATATAAATCAAATAAAAATAAATTAAAAAATAATTATATAATGAGTGCCAGTTTGGTGCAATGGTTAAGGCATCAGGAAAGAAACTGGCACAGCATGTGTTCTTGTCCCGCCTTAGGCACAAAGCTAACTGGATGACCTTGGGCTAGTCATTTTCTCTCAGCCATAGGAAGGAAATAATGGCAAACCACTTCTGAAAAACCTTGCCAAGAAAACTGCAGAGATTTGTCAAGGCAATCGCTTACAATTGGACATGACTGAATGGAAGAAAAAAATTACATAATTCATCTTGTGTCACATTAAAAATTACAATTTGATGTCAACATTTGGATTTGTCATGAAAGTCACACACAAGGCTTTCAAGGCCTGTATGGAGTCTTGGGGCCAATAGTTATACACCAATGATTCAAGCTATATATATGTCTACCTCTTATGGCATCCCAACCAAAATGCTACTGACATCCAAACTGGAGGCATTGAAAAATCATGTTTTTCAGTACTGGGGAGGCCACTGAACATTAGATGTAAAACCATTATTCAGTTTGATTTTAAATTGATACTGATTTAGATCCAGGTCCATTCTCGCAAGAAAAGCTGATATCTGCCCTGTTATAAATGATGGGGTTCACACATCACATGAAGCTAATGTTTATTTAACTAAACTACAGATGGCTGGATTTACAGATCATAATGGCTGAGTCCATACCACATGCTAAAAGCAAAACCAACAAATTATATTTAGTACAGTATTTTAGTCATTATTCTTTCCCATTCTCTTCCTTGGAGGACTAGGATAATTTTTTCATGTCCTACAATACAGCTGACTAAATGAATTATTTAATCCTATGAAAGACTAACTATTATTGCCGGTAACTGACTATGTCCACTGAATCCTTTCTCATGTTCCCTTCAAATAAGATAGTGTTTCAAAAATACAAATTATAACATCTTTTTCTGAAGTCCAATTTTCACTTTAATCAGTTCTAAGAATGCTGATTATGACAAAAGTTTAAGTGCTCTAAATGAAACCCATTACCCATTCTTTTCAATCAGGTTTCAGACCTGGGCATGACATTGGAATAGCACTTGTTGTTCTAGTGGATTACCTTTTTTGGGACATAGAGAAGAAACAGATGTCCGTGATGGCAAACCTATGGCACACGTGCCAGAGGTGGCACACAAACCCTTTCTGCTGGCACACAAGGCATCGCTCCAGGTCAGATCTCCATGGCATTTCTTTTGTGAGCTTCTGTTTCCCTGCAAATGATGAAACAGAAGCTCACAAAAGAAAAAGATCTCACCTCTTGCTGCGCTGCCAGTGTTGGGATGCCCTGCCTCCTGCTGGCCAGCTGGTCTTTGGGTCTCTGCTGCACATGTGTGCATGCCCGTGTATGCTGGCGCATGCGTGCATCTGCGGGTGCGCACACACCTTTCAGTTTGGGTATGCGCACGTGCAGTTTGGGCACTCAATGTCTAAAAGGTTCGCCATCACTGTCTTATATTCTCATTATGATCTCCTTCTGAACAACCTGCAGGGTCTGGGGAATGGGGCAGGGGTGGGTTCTACTTACCTTTACTACTGGTTTGCAAAGGGGCCGTGCACGCTTCCTGATGATGTCGGGGTCGGTGGGTAGAGCGTCCTGCCGGTTTTACTACCGGTTCTATAGAACCGGTCCGAACCAGGGGCAACCCAGCACTGAAATGGGGTCTTTGCAGCAGTTCCACTCCTTTCTTGGTGAGTGATTCCAGTCAGCAGTGATCATGGGAAGAAGTCATTCTTATGGTTGCTCATTTCTGGAGTTCCATAGGGGTTAAAAAGAAGATTAAATAGTGGTATCTGTTTCTGCCTTCCTATCTTCCCCCTTCCTCTTTCTTCCAGTTCAATGTTCCTTCTTCCTTCATTACGTTTCTCTCCATTCAAAATCACAGAGAGCCAATGTCTTGTCATAATCTTCTCTCTTCTATTAATACTTTCTCCTGATCATCTACTACTATCCACTTACTATTATCTCCCATAGCAAAAACCTGCAGTAACATTTCTAATGACTAATACTGAACCTATCTAAGCAGTACCTTTTGCACTGGAGGTGGGGATACCATCTAAATTCTAGTGAACAAATAAATAAATAGAGCTGATGAGGTGAATAGAAAATTTCACCTGGATATTTCCTTCCGTGTTCAATTCTCCTTTAGGTATTAAAAGCAACCAAGTCAAAAGAGTATGCACATTTCCAAAGGGACCATGAAACTTCAGTTCCAATTCTATTCACCACTATTTAATCTTCTAAACTATTTTTTTAAAGTAAAAAGCAGGTACTTATTTTTTTATTTTACATTCTCAAATAATTGATTTCTTAGGTTGGCTAGTTGAGCTCTTTGTTTCTTGGTTTATTAGTGGAAAGGCTGATTGCAGTGTTATGATCAATTTATTTGATGTTTTAATCATTTGCCTATTGTGCGGTAACCAAATGAGGCCAATT
The DNA here is from genome assembly GCA_012654045.1 of Ptyas mucosa. Classification (NCBI taxonomy): domain Eukaryota; kingdom Metazoa; phylum Chordata; class Lepidosauria; order Squamata; family Colubridae; genus Ptyas; species Ptyas mucosa. The sequence continues at coordinate 7,212,040 of WNWU01013815.1, read as the reverse complement.
GGTAAATTTTTATTTTTATGTTTTGGGCTATATATGCAACTCTAATTATTTTTGGTTCGTTTTTAAGATTGTAGATTCCTTTAAAAAATAAAACTGTCTAAAAGATCAAGTCTAATGTTTGTTGGATTTATCTAAGAAGCTCACAGGACAGCAGTGAAAAGGTTATATTTGATATCTCTCTTCTTTATCACTGTTTTCACTCCACTAAATATTTTGTTCCCATTAGATAAAGGTAAAGGTTTCCCCATCCAGTCATTTCCAACTCTAGGGGTTGGTGCTTATCCCTATTTCTTAACTGAGGGAGCCAGCATTTTCTAAAGACATTTATGTGGTCATGTGGCCAGCATGACTATATGCCAACGTGCTGGTACCTTCCTACCAAAGTGGTACCTATTTATCTACTCATATTTGCATCAGTGGTGGTATTCAGCTGATTCTGTCTGGATCACGCGAACCGGTAGCAGCGACTGTGGGAGGCTCCACCCACCCGCCTAGACATAATGCGTAATGCGCATGCGCATGCGCAGAAGGCCATGCACATGTGCAGAGGTGGAAGGGCTCACATTTGCGAACCATAGGGAAGGTAAGTGAATCCCATCTCTGATTTGCATGTTTTTGAACTGCTAGGTGGGCAGGAACTGGGGTGAGGACAGGAGCTCATCCCATCATTCAGTGTTCAGGTCTCAAACCCAGGGTGCCAGCTTTCCAGCTGACAAGTTCAGCATTTTAACTGCTAAGCCACCACTTCCCCACACTGGTCCCATTACAGGCAATGAAACAGAATGTACATTTAAATTGAAAAGTCCAGCTGGATAGGACTTTTAATCCAATACACAAAAGGCAACAACCTGGATTCAGAAGGATTCTCAAATTCATACTGTACTGTTTAAACTTCATATTCAATTTGCCTTATGTGGAGGTTAATTAATCTGTAAACCACATGCAGCTTGGCTAGCCTAAACCCATTTTGTGGTCCAGAACATTCTTCAATTGCATCAGTGAAAACCAAAGGCATATGGCCTTTGATTCTAGGATGATGAGATTTGGTATTTTCCTTCCTCTCAAAAAGTTACAAAGGCGTACACACCAACTTTTTTACACCTTAACTCTCCCTCCCTCTAAACCTAGAATGTTTAAAATCTCACCTATGCAGTGGCTAAAAAATAACATAGCTATCTTTCCCTACTTTATGTAATTTGAAGAGAGAAAGAGAGTGCATCAAAACAAAAATCACCTCAAAAATAATGTATCACCAAGTAAAATAGAAACATATATAATACCTAGATATTATATTTTATAAATTCTATGACTTGGAACCTGCTTTTAAGAAAAAAGTGAATCCTGTCTACAAATATGCATTAACTCTGTATTTCATATGCAGAAGGGAAAGCTGACAGCCATCCTGAGATGGCTGAATAAATAATACCATTTCACACAATAACTCAAGGATGCCACTTTTAAAGGTTATACCACATATGTGTTGTAGTATATCAATCTCCCTTACAAATGACAGAATATGAAGATAAATATGTATTGTGAAGACTCTCTTGTCAAGTTCAACTCTGACCACATACAGTTTTCTTAGCAACAGAATAGAAATGGAATTCCACTGCTTTATTCAGACTAATATGTTAACTTTCCATGCTAATGTATAACACTAGATTTCTTTCTGGTCCTACACCAAAGTTCAGCATAGTCAGCTTTTTAAAGATCAGACGAGATCAACTAGATTCTGTCACATGTTTTGACATATATGTACTTCGAGATTTACAAGATGTTACTTGTAAAGTGAGTTTATTCAGAAGTGTAGTTTGATTAAATGGCACCTATGTAACTCAATCTTGTCTTAGAATATATGGAATTAGGTTTTTTTTAAAGATAGAGAAGCATGTACAAGTGACACTGCATGGCCAATACAGCGGTCAGTTCCTTTACCTCATTCTGTAAAGGTAGCTTTCATGAACAAAAGGGAATGTAAATAATTTTCCTCATACCCAGAAAACTCCAATTCCATATTATGCAATTATGGGCCTCATTCATTAGTATCACATCATTGACTACCCCATGAAAGAAATGACAAATTAGCAATTTCCCAGTCTGGACATAATATTATCATTTGTATCACAAAGTCAGCAAGATCTACCTTCCAATAATTCAGCTCACTATTCTTACCAAAGACTGGCCATCAATACAATTTGATATGCCCTGTACTAATCACTAAAGTCAGATAATATGTTGGGTTAATGGTTGCAGACAGTCTCAGGAAATATCCAAGATCTGATAAGGAAGTACCATATTATTGCTACTCTATGTGTATATATCCCACCCAAGAATAGAAGAAAGAAAGAAATCAATGCTTAAGGCAGTTGTAATACATCTCTCAGTGTAACAAATAAATTGGCCATTCATTGCCCATTCACATTCCAGTTAATAAATAGTTCAGATGGAGGATACACCAATAGGGAAGAAATGTAATCATTGTATGCTTGTCACCTTTGGTTTAGATTTATGCCACTTTGGCACATGAAAGTCTAAGCAGCACTTTTCAATTAACTCATTGGCCTTTTTAAAAAGCCTGCTCTATCCTGATTTGCATTTTAAAATATAACTCCCACTATTTCCAAAGTATTCAACTTCATTTCTTTAAATAAACAGTCCAAAACAACAAAGCACAATCAACAGTCCAGATTTATTTTTTCCCAAACTGGGGGGGAGGGGAGGGGAGGTATTGCAAAGTGAATAGCAATTATCTGTTTTAATGTTTCCTTGCAAAACAATATTGAGAAACACAGAAGTTTATTTCATACTGAATCAAAGCATGAGTCCCTCCAATATTGTAACACCAAAAGCAACTATTCATGTTTCAAAGAAATACTTTTTCTAATCTGAAGTTTCTATGGATTGAATCTGTGACCTTCTCTACACAATACATGTGTAGGCTCCTCAATTTAGCTTTACACATATCTCGCTATTGTATAAATTAAGGTTGTTTACTGTGGTATTTGTTCAATGGTACTGCAGGCTTGGATAAACTTGAATTCACATTAGTTCTAGCCATAACAGCTAATGTAAAGAATGATGGAATTTGTATTATTAAATGGGCTGTAGAGTCACTTCATATCAAAAACAAAACATAAAAACAACAAAAAAGATTTTATAATATATGCAGCTCAGTTTAAATACAAAATACATATTAAAATGGAAAGAAAGAAAAAAATAAACCAGGTTCATTAAAGTATACATAATTATATAATACTCAAGCATTACCATTTTTCTTATTCATCTTTCCTCTCATAGCTTGTTGCAAAAAACTTTTCTTAGTTTAATAATTATTTTTATTTATGAACTTTTTATATGCTATAAACTAATGACCTAAACTTAGAATATGTGTGTGTGTGTGTGTGTGTGTGTGTGTGTATGACATATTTGCATCATGATCTGAGAGCTGCAATAAAGTTTAAAGTTCAGTGGATCTGCAAAGCACCACAGAACAGCATATGTACAATAGTAATTTTAAAAAAATAACTATGATGCACACACATGGTGAACTAGAGCCAAATATATACAGTATTAGAATAAAATAGACTTTACAAGTTTGTGAAATGCAAGAAGAAACAGAGCTAAACATTTCCAAGGGAAGCATGTTCTCTAAACCGTAGAGACTACCATGAAAAAGGATTATCACTTAGGTCACATTGCAATACAAGGCTTCCAACATTTAAGCCTTGCAAAAGATACACTGCTTAATATATCAAACATCCTGAGAAGTCTACTAAAATTGAGAGGTATACTTTCCCTATCTAGGTCCTGAAGATTAGTTATCATAGCAGCTAGTGTCATTTCTTTCCTGTAACTAGGCTGGTATCCTGACTGGAAGGGATCTATTTAATCCATACTTCTAGAACTCTCTATGGTTGGCTCTGAGGATGGAATGTTAAGACCATCAAGTGTGCATATTTGATTAGCTGCTTGTAAAATATCAGCTCTAGGGCTATCTGTGACCAAAGGTCCATATGTAATATATATTGTACTCATATTAGACAATATGATAAATTATTCTGAGTCACTGCATTTGAAACTCTTCCATTTTAATATTTCAGAATTGTTCAGTTGTATCTGTTATTTTAGCGGCCTGAATAAGTTTTAAATAAAGCTTTGTGTATTACTGTATCATCATCATCATTATCATCTTCAATTCAATTCACAATCTGGGACTGGTAAAAACTTAACAGTTCAAGTCCTAACCAAGGACATAATGGCTGTTAAGGTAGCATCTGAGTATACAGGCAGTTCTGAGTAGGGAGGTTTTTTTGCAGTCAGGATATTCAGGTCTATATTACAGTAAAAGATCTGCCAGTTGATCATTAAAATATTGAGTGGTACTCTAGAATGCTTTGCAGACTACGATTCTTTCCTTTGCTAATATAATTACATGCATTTATATTCTCTCAAGGAGTAATAAATGTATGCATTTAATTTGCAACTACAGTATATTACTAAATGCAAATATAAACTTGACTGCTTTGCAAACTGCAATATTCAATATAGCTTATTTCATTGGTGACAGTAAAAAACAGACACTCTCTTAGGACTATGAATTATGACAATCCAGTGACTAAGTAATCATCCCTATATAGTTATCATCATTAAGATTTTTTTTCTTGCATTGATACGCATGTGTGCATGTGCACAGATAGAAACTGTATTGTAAACAATTTTAATAGCACTAAAGACAGATACAAGTTACTCTTTCAGCTTACTAATATTAAATTGTTACGTATTGAATTTGAAAAGAATTCAAAAAGAATGTTTAAAGAATGAAAAAATCACCAAATCCTCGCAAATGCATCTGGTGTTCCCCAAGATAAGAAAATGCAAAAGCAAATCATTCCTATCCTAGAAGTAACATTGCTAATGACACTGATATATATTTTATTATTCAGTCTTGCTATTTTGTGCAGTACTTATGTTGTTGTTATTGTTTCCTTCAAATACTCACTCATTCTGTAATATGTGTATAGAAACATAGCCAGAGGTGGTATTCAGCAGGTTCTGACCAGTTCTGGAGAACCGGTAGTGAAAATTTTGAGTAGTTCGGAGAACCAGTAAATAGCACCTCTGACTGGCCCCGCCCCCATCTATTCTCTGCATCCTGAGTCCCAGTTGATCAGGAGGAAATGGGGATTTTGCAGTAACCTTCCCCTGGAGTGGGGAGGGAATGGAGATTTTACAGTATCCTTCCCCTGGCACGCCCACCAAGCCATGCCATGACCACCAAGCCATACCATGACCACCAAGCCTATGCTATCTTGCCATCTGAATATATAATACACTTCTTTTCCACAGGCAAATAGCAAAACAACCATCTGTTCCAGTTGACTTGCCAATATAATCCCAGAGTGTGTTTTCTAGAGCAAGAGCCAGTTTGATCTAGTGGTTAAGGCACAAGGCTAGAAATCAGGAGCTCTGAGTTCAATTCCTGTCTTAACCATGAAAGCTGGGTAACTTTGGGCCATTCACTCTCTCTCCCCCAACTCACCTCACAGGGTTATTATTGTGGGGAAAATAGGAGGAGGAAGATGTGTTGTAGATATGTTCACTATCTTAAGTTATTTGTAAAAATGATAAAGGCGGGATACAAATAAAATAAATAAAACAAAATAAACGTTTTAAAAAGTTGTACTTTCGAAAGTACATAAGTACCAAATCCATATTTTGTTGCATTCTGCTTCCAAATCTAGGTCACCAGAGAAGAAGACGACCACAGAGTGGTACGTAAGATAATGTTCATAGTCCTCTATCATTCAGTCCACTAGATTACAAATTCTTATTGATCATTTAGGTGGCATTTAAGTTGAGTTGACCTCTAATAATTGCACTGATCTACCTAACACTGAATGACACCTGATGTTAAAACCAGAGAACACTGACAGGTATTATCTACATAGGTATCAAACACCTCTGAGTACCTTTTACACTCCTGAGAATTGTGTTAGAAGGGACTTTGATCTTACCTGAGACATTCCTTCTCTGTGGATAGTGGGAGGGTCCAAGAATGGGCTCTATGATGTCCTTTCTGCCCAGAGACTGAGTGAAAACTTGAAGCCACGCCCAGGTGCCTCTCTCTCTGGTTCCAGTTTCAACGAAGGCGCAGCTGTGAATAAAGTCTGTTCACGGGATTAGTTGCCCTGGACTCTGGCCCAGTCAGTCAGCCCTTGACAAGGTGCCCCCTTGTCGATTTATGTGGGCTTTTGCTGCCACATTATCGATCATAATCAGGACATGATGTCCCCAGACTAGACTCTTAAAGTGGCGAAGGGCCAGATGGGCTGCCTGGAGCTCCAGCCAATTATGTTGTTGACAAGCTCCACAGTTGTGGCCTGTCAGCGGCCTGTGCAGATTGTAGCTGATTCTGACAGGGAGGCTGCTGTGGTACTGCACCAGCAGCCTGTGCAGCTGGCACTCAAGTCAGACAATGAGGCTGGAGAAGATGTGGTGCCAGAGGCAGGGATTCAGCCAGGGCCTTCAGAACCTCCAGAAGCTCCTTTAAGTGAAGAAGACGAAGTGAAGGAGCCTCTTCTTGATGCACGGGCGCGCAGAGCTGCCAAAAGGCAGGAGTGGCTCCTCAGGAGGAGGTCTCCTCGAGAGTGAGGCTTGGGGCTAATTGGTCACTCCCTTAGCCTATTTAAGGAGGAACACTGACTGAAGCAAGTTGTAGGGAACAACTTTAGTTCACTCTACTTCGCGTCTGAATTCTCTGCAAAATTGCTTCTGGGCTTTCGGCCAACCTTAGTAAGATTGTGATTACTTTATCTTTGGTTTCTTGTAGGCTGTTAAGAAAGTTTATTAACAGCCTTTGTTTTGAAAAAGACTGTTATTTTAGTAAATTAAATTTTACAAAATTAAATTTTGTACAAACTTTGTGTGTGCTGTATTCTTTGGGGTCCGTAGCCGGGGCAGAACATCCGCTAGTGTCCAACACCCCTGCACCATATGGGTCAGAAGGTGGGTGCCCCATACAGTCAGGCTGGCATCCAATGTAATCACCAACCTGTCGGGCTCCTGGAAGAGATGGCCCTTGGCCAGAACCAGTGACCACCATCGAAGTGAGCGAAGAACTGATGATGACATCGTAATCCTGACCCGTGTGTTGCTTCTCCCGGACCACTGGAAAGGAAGCAGGAGCTACTGCAGGGGGCGGTCGTGCAGCCGTGACCAGGGAACAATGGAAACACACAAAGCCATCTTCCCCAGCAGTTGAGATAGCAGAGCCATAGCCACTGTGTGCCTCTCCCGCACCTGATTCACCAGGACTGTCAAGCTGTCCTTGCGCTCTTGAGACAGATACACCTCTTTCACGGAGGTGTCAATCACTGCCCCGAGATGCAAAATTTGTGTCATTGGCACCAGATGGCTCTTTTTGAAATTTACGGAGAAGCCATAGGCTTGTAATATTTGAATTGTCATATGTACATCCTCTGCCGCTCATGATGGAGATGAGGCCTGGCTGAGGATGTTGTCCAAGTAGCACTGGAGCCTAACTGGGATGGATCTCAGGTGAGCTGCCAGTGCCACCAGAATCTTGGTAAAACACCGAGGGGCTGAAGCCAGCCTGAAGGTTAAGGCCCTGTATTGATAGTGACTTGTTCCATAGTGAAATCTCAGGAACTGACAATGTGCTGGCAGAATCGACACATGGAGGTAGGCCTCCATGAGATCTATAGAAGCCAGGAAGTCACCCACCCGTATGCCCTCCAAGATGGACTGCAGGGAGCGCATCTTGAATTCTCTGTAGACCAAACAGGTGTTCAGAGGTTTTAGGTCCAGAATTGCTCTCCAAAGGCTTTGGAACAGTGAACAGGATGGAATAAAACCCTTGTCTCCTTTGGTCCTGTGGGACTGGCTCTATGGCCTGAATATCCAACAAGTGTTGGATGGCCATTTCCATTAGATCACGTTTTTCAATTTTGATGGAGACAGGGCACCGGACAAAGTGATTTGGAGGCATGGAGAGGAACTCCAGAGAGAGGCCTAACCTCACCGTATTGAGCACCCAATTGTCTGCGGTTGTTTCCTCTCATTGGGGGGCAGTCTAACATCAATACCTGAGAAGATTCTGGAAAAGATAATCAAGCAACAGATCTGTGAGCACCTCAAAGCAAACAAAATTATAACCAGAAGCCAACACAATTTTGTTAAAAATAGATCATGACAAACAAATCTTATTTCATTCTTTGACAAGGTGACTAATTTAGTGGACCAGAAAAATGTAGTGGGCATGGATTTCTACATTTTAGAAAAATGTAGGATAGGCAGCATTACCACCAGATGGATTTATAACTGTCTGACAAATCAATGTATAGTCCTCAATGGAACTGTATTTACATGGAAGGAAGGAAGCAGTGGGATACCCCAAGGTTCCTTTTTAGGCCTAGGTCTCTTCAACATCTTCATAAATGATTTAGATGAGTGAGTAGAAGGGGAACTCATCAAATTTGCAAATGACACTAAACTGGCAGGAATAGCCAGCACTCCAGAAGATAGGCTGAAAATCCAGGTGGATCTCAACAGACTTGAACACTGGGTCCCAATCTAACAAACAAAATTCAATGTAGAGAAAAGTAAGGTTTTACACTTTGTGAAGAAAAATTAAATGTATAGGTACAGATTAGGTGAGACCTGGCCAGTGATGAAATCTAAATTTCTTTCCTACCAGTTCTGTGGCCATGGCTTGGTGGCCATGGCTTGGTGGGTGTGGCTTGGTGGGGGTCATGTGACTGCATGAGCATGGCTATGTAACCATGTGACTGGGGGACCAAAAGACAGAAACTCACTAACAATGTCCTGCTGGAGTAGGGTTTGACTAGATGACCTCCAGGTCCCTTCCAGCCCTGGATTATCCTCTGAAACTGCATCTAGTGCCAGGTTTGTAGTCCGTCCTTCCTTCCTTCCTTCCTTCCTTCCTTTTTCTTTCTTTCTTTTTCTTTCTTTCTTTCTTTCTTTCTCTCTCTTTCTCTCTCTCTCTCTTTCTTTCAAAAATGGACCCCCCCTACCCCACTGTTTTTGGCCTAGCAAAAATGGAAAAAAATCCCCATTTTTGGACTACACCCCCCCATTTTTGGCTTAGCAGGCTTCCCAAAAATGGACCCCTCCCACCCCACCCCCATAAAAAAAAGATTCTGACGATGGCACGCCACAGCTGTGGTTGTCGGAGTCTTTTTTTTAACCTTTTAAAAGCATTTTTTACTACCAGCTCGAGCGAATAGGTAGTAAAAAAAATGCTTTAAAAAGTTTTTAAAAGGCTCCAACAATCGCGCGGTACAGCTGTGATCATTGGAAATTTTTTTTACTTTTTAAAAGAATTTTTTACTACCTATTTGCGCAAGCCAGTAATAA
>WNWU01013815.1:7147644-7197644 GCA_012654045.1 Ptyas mucosa | reverse complement strand
AGACAAGTGGTTTTTGCAGAGACGAGAGCAAGGCCAGTCAATACTAGCCCACCTGCAATAAGAAGCATGAACAGATACTATTAACCAGCCAAAGGATGGGAGATGTTTCTTTTCTTTAATTTTTTTTTTCATAACACTCTGAAAGTCTTTATGAAACATTTTATGTTCTCGAAACTAGTTCAGGCATTGTTGAAGCAGTTTGCAAGTTAGGGGCTATTTATTACATCCTTGCTTTCCTGATCTGTTCTCAAAGACCACAATCTAAACTCACACATGGAGCCTTACTTGCACCAGCCCACTGAGGTAGCATCTGCATGGAATGTCCTACATGTCAAAAATACTATTTTCCCACTTTTGCTGGTGCGAACAGTATTATCTGATTCACTTGCTACATTTCCTTCCGTTATAGGCAACACTTCAGCTCCAGTTGCTGCCATGTGCAATAGCAAAAATTGCATAGTCTCTTTAAATCAGGGAACTTGATTGTCCTGCCATTTTCCCCTTGTAGCCCAAAAGACAGGAAAGGGGGTATAAAACTGTGGTAATGTCTTCCTTCTAACTGGCCCATTAATGCATCATACCTAGCAATGGAAATCACATGGTCCCCAACTCGTCCATGAAAGGAAAAGTATTGAGTTGCATACTGTAATATATACTATATTATATTTAGAATATAAAATAGATACAAATTCAGGTTGTGCCCAAAAACACTTTTGTGGGTCTCAGCACAAAAAGCATTTTACAGATGAGAAATAATAGGCAAATAGAAAAGGTTAACACACTATGAGATAAAATTCTGTCAGGTGGAATATGAAATAAAATCATCTAATGGCAGACGGATATAACTGTCAATGGTTTTCCTATTTACAGTTATCAGAAAGATTCAAAGCAGACAAAACAATGTATGATATTAAATATTATAAACCAGACTTTGAAATGGAATAAATACAAATGATAACATTACAATTGCCAAAATGTGCAATTTTTAGTTGAAATTTGAAACCGAAAAAGAACAAATGAAAGGATTTATGATTAAGAAGGCTAAAAATTTTGGTTATAAGATACAGATGGAACAATGGGAAAATATGTGGTTGGAAGGACTGAAATTTACACTGTGTTAGAATCATCAAGAGAACTTTTATAAAATGATGTACTATTTGTATAGAACCCAGAAAAATTATCTACAATGTACAAAGATACTTCAAAACTATGTTGAACATGTGAACAACCACAAGGAACATTTTTCGCATGTGGTGGACATGCAAAAAAACTAGAAGATTTTGGGTTCATATACAAACATTGATTCAGAAAATTTTAAAGATTAATATGCAACTGAAACCAGAAGTTTGTGTCTTATGATTGATAGGTAAAACTGTTGAAAAAAGGCTATATATGATAATTGGAGCAAGGTTAATGTACATGTAAGGATGGAAAGATTTGGCAACATGTACAATGGAGGAATGGTTGATGAAAAGCTAGGATTTGCTGCAATAGCCAAATTTACCTGTTTGATTTACAGAAAAGAAAATACCTATGTTTATTATGAACAAGGAAGCTCTGATGGACGTTGCATACAAGTGGGAAAATTGGGAAAAATGAATTTATAATCTATGATTCTGATGAAAGGATAGGTTATAGAAAGAAGAGAGCCACAATGCAGTTTTAAAGAAAGAGGTAAATCTATAATTGTACTTATGCCTGCTGTAAAGAAGATTGGAATCACCTTTATATATTTTTTATTTCTTTTCTATTTTTCTTATACCTTTTTTCTGCTTTTTCTTGTAGCTTTCTCTGATGTTTTTTCATTTGCATTCTATAAAAGTTGAATTAATTTTTACTTGTTTCTATAATTTTCAATAAAATTATATTTTAAAAAAGGAAAGGTGTTGCTGCTTGTTTGACCACCATGGGGAGGAGGCCAAAAAAGTAGGAAAATCCACCAGTCAGAGTCCATGGAGAATATGGTCTACATAGAACATCAGGTCATCACTGTAGCCAAAGCAGAGGGAGGGACTGAAAACTAGAAAGGCTTGAAGATGGGTTTATTTCCAAGTGATTAACATGTAAGAGTCAAGAAGCTTGAGGCTGTGAAAATTACATTGAAATTATCTGGTAATACCTTTTCCAACTAACAAAATGTATTTAAAGACATAACAGAACAGAAGCTGACCTAAGACATGAATTTCTGTCTTTAAATAGCATTTGTTACTTGGTAAAGGTGCTACTAGACTCCTGATTTCTGAAGATGGCGAACTGTTCCTGGACTAAATTCAAGATTCAGAAAAGAATATTGTAATGACTTTGGTATTCAAAGTTCAAGCACAAGCTCACTGAATTCAAGCTATTTTGAGATTTGAGTTTTGATTCCAAGAAAAAAAATGTTAATTGGAGTTAGCAAGAAAGCACAGAAACATTTGAAATTGTTTCCTTTCTTGGTAGAATAAGATGAAAGTGTAAGAACGACAGACTTTGTAAATTACATTAACCATGCAAGCTAGAGTGATTCAAGAATATTACTGCACTGAATTTTGACACTGGGGAGGGGGAAGCACCCAGCAAAAAGTCTACATTTTGCTGAAACACAAGCATTGTGTTCCAATTTTAAAATAAAAACTTTATAAACTGTTTAAAAAAATAAACTCTTTTTACTTGCTTCTTTTGGGGTGCCAGATTTGGCATGACACTGAAAAATGATCAGAGATACCAATGATTTACATTTGGCATATCCAAATAATCCATTAATTTTCTGTCATTGTTGGATTTTCTGGGCTTCCAGAAAGGTTGCCAAAGTTGGCCTTTGAACATTGGTGTTAGTGAATGTGATTCTGGAGGGTACATTGGCAAATTATTTCCTCTAGCCAGGATATAGAAGAGAGACCATTGATGTATAAATATAGTGAGGGCTGAGAACATGTAGCCTAAAGAAATCTTAACCTGGCCACTCCAAAAGACTCTTGATAGGAAAATAGTTGAGTGAAGTCTTTCGATGACACCACACCACTAAGCTTCTCTATGAGGCTTGTGTGGAATAATTAAGTTTTATATAAAGAGTTTTGCACTAAAGAGGCAATATGACTCATCAAACTAACAGGACAATGCAGTTTATTTCAATTAAGTATGTCTGGTTGCTTCAAAGCTTCCCCTTGTCTGTTACACGCAGCAACTGCAGAGATAACGCACATTTGTGGCTGCTTGATAAACCTAGGATAGAGTTTTGTAGCACTTTTTTCTAACAATACTTGCCAAAACTGTTTTAACTATTAAAATAAGCAACCATGTTGTTTTGTGAAGCTGCTTTCAGGAAGAGTTTCTCTTGAATGAAATGGGGCTTTAAATATTTGCTAAGGGATTCGTCATGAAGAGGAATAAACACCTCTAAACTCCATGAGGAAATTACACTCTTTGTCTTAATCTTTATAATATTTACGTAGGGATTTATTTTTCTCTATCCTTGTTGTGTCACTATTGTTCGTTTTCTAAGAAAAGAAATTTAAGATTAAGAAGGCATATCAACTAGACCCGTGATGGCAAACCTGTGGCATGCGTGCCAGAGGTGGCACACAGCGCCCTCTCTGATGGTTCATGAGCCGTCATCCCAGTTCAGTTCCACTGTGCATGCGTGCACACCTCCCACCAGCCAGCTGGGCTTCGGAACTCTGCCACTCATGCGTGGGGTGTGAATGCATGGGGTGCATGTGCATGCCTGGGGCACGCATGCATGCATGGGGGCAGGGCACATACAGGGGCACAGGCATGCAGGGGGGCAGAGCTCATGCAGGGGGCTGCATGTGCATGTGTGGGGGCAGAGCGCATGTGTGGGGGCCACACGCGTATTGCATTTGGAGGATTCAGGCATGCTTTGGCCATGTTTTGGGCACTCGGTCCAGAAAGGTTAGCCATCACTGAACTAGACAGTTCCCCCTCATGCAATCTGAACGCCTTTTCTCAGGAATAGGAATGGGTTGCTACAGTCAGATCTGCCCAGAGACTGAGTCATAATTCTTTCGCCATGCTCTCCTGCCTCTCTCTTGGGCCCAGTTTTTCAGCGATGTTGCAACTGAAAGAGAGGCTTTCCAAGAATATTAGTGACAGCTGGCCCCAGATCCCACGATTATAAGGGTGGGGCTGGACTATTCTGCAGCCCACTGAGAAAAGATGTTCAGGTAAGAATAATGCCCCTTCTCCAGTGTAGCTGCAGAATAGTCCAGGAATAGGACATACTAAAGCCTGGCTGTCCTAAGGGTGAGTAGCCATTGTGCCTGGAGACCCCAAGGCCAAATGCACTTGTTGTGAGACCCTCCTGCCAAAGGATGCCTCCTCAGATGCGAAGATAACCAACTTATAATGCCTAACGAAAGGCGAGGGAGTAGTCCAAGTAGCCGCCCTACAAATCTCCCCTAGGGAGGCCTGCGTCAACCATGCAGCGGTGGTGGCTGTGCTTCTAGTTGAGTGTGCAGTTATTCATCTAGGTACAGGAATCACCTGTACCTCGTAAGTTTTGGCGATATACGCCTTTATCCAATGACCAATGGTCGAAGAAGACACCTTGGTGCCTAACGATATTGGCTGAAAGGAGACAAATAGTGCCTCAGATTTCCTGGTGGGCGCTGTTCTCTTAATATAGATCCGGAGAGCCCTCCTTAAATCCAAGGCATGCCACCTCCTTTCCAGGGCATGGGATGGCCCTGGACAGAAGTTTGGCAATATGACCTCCTGGGCTCTGTGGAACCAGGTTGACTCAGCCTTCCATCCTTTCTAAGGTGGGTAAAATGAAGACCCGGTTTGTGGGGGCAATAAGCTGACTTTGTATAAAATATACAAAAGTATCAAAGGCTATTGCTTAATGCATTGTAAGCCACCCTGAGTCTCCAGAAAAGGGCAGCATATAAATAATTTTTTTTAAAAAAACTCTAACCAGTTGATGGTGATGGTGATGGTGATGTGATGGTGATGTCCTGCTGGGACCAGCGGCCTTGTGTTACTCTGGATTGGAGGAGGACAGATGAAGAGGCTTGCATCTGACATGAGTGTGATTCTAGTGGACTCTCTGAAGACACTCCCTTTGTTGAGAGCTGAGGATGCCCACCAGCAGAAGGATTTCACGACAGGCAAGGAAACCCTGACCTTGGTCAGTGAATTGGAGCTGTTTGCCCTCTGATATGGTAGCAGAAACCACTGAAGGTTCCTGGCATGTAATCGGGCCCAAGACATTATCGCCATGCAAGATACCATCTTGCCCAGTAGTTTTGACAAGGTGGCTATGGGAACCTTGGGGTTCTGTTGAATTTGGGCTATTAAGGTTCTTATGCTGTCCTGCCTTTCCTGCGAAAGGAAAACCTCTTCAAGTCTGATGTCTATAATCACACCTAGGTGAGTTATGATACTGGGGGGAACTAAGTGGCTCTTTTTGAAATTTATCAGGAAGGCATGTTCCTGCAGTGCCCAAATTGTCATTTCTAGATCCTCCTTTGCCCTGGGAAGGGAGGAGGCCTGGACCAAAATTTTGTCCAGGTAGCATTGCAGTCTTACCAGTGTTGATCTCAGGTGAGCTGCTAGGGCAGCCAGGACCTTCGTGAAGCTCCTGGGTGCAGATCCAAGGCCAAATGGCAGGGCTCTGTATTAAAGATACATAACAGAACCTGAGAAACCTGCGATGTGCTGGCAGAATTGGAATGTGGAGGTACACCTCCATTAAGTTGATTGATGCCAGGAAGTCCCCGGACCAAATCCCCTGCAGGATTGACTGGAGGGAACTCATCTTGAACCTCCTGTAGATCAAGTGGGTGTTCAAGCTCTTTAAATCCAAGATTGCTCTACACACACACACACACACACACACACACACACACCAAAGACTTTGGTACAATGAATAGGATTGAGTAAAACCCCTGTCTCCACTGGGCCTCTGGAACAGGCTCTATGGCCTGGATCTCCAAGAGGTGATGGATGGCCTCTTCCATGAGGCCTCGTTTGATGTTGTTGTGAGAGACAGGGTATTGTACAAAGTGGTTTGGAGGGTTGGAGAGGAACTCCAACAAGAGACCCAATCTTACAGCATTCAAAACCCAATTGTCTGTTGTTGTCTGCATCCACTGGTATCAAAGAAGCTCCGATGGGTGGGTTGGCCTTCACTTTTGCCTACGAAACTGGTGGTTTTCCCTCCGCCTCAAAATGGCCATTTGTTGGGAAAAAACTGCCGTGGCCTGTCACAAAAGTTCTGTTTCTCAGTCTGGCGGTCTGCTCTTTGGGTGTAAAATCTCTGCTGGGATGGACCCTCCTGTTCATTGGACTGAAAGGATGACCTCCTGTAGAAGTGGATAGTACGATGGTCAGCTCACCTTGCCAAAGTAGGCAATACCTTCCTTTTTTCCCTGTTTTCAATCAGGACTGGGTCTAGGGATTCGCCAACATGTCTCCTGTATAGGGAGCAGATGCCAACCTTCACTTTGACTTTACATCAGCTTGCCACTGATGGAGCCACAATATCCTCCTGGATATTACCGATGAGGCTAGGGCACTGGAGGTATATTTGGTGGCATGCAGAGTTGCATCCGCAGAGAATTGAATTGCTGCAATGAGCTTATTAAGGTCTTGTTGCAGGTGAGCCTCCTGGGGAGCTACCCTTGATTGAAGTTGGTGGAGCCAAATGAGGGAAGTGCGGTTGAAAAAAGATGCTGCTATAGAGTCCCTAATTGCCCAGACCACCTGGTGGGTTTTCCTTAAAGTCAATTTGGATTTTTTGTCCTCTACCCTCAAGCCATCAGCAATATCAACAGCCAAATATGGTGAAGGAGAAGACAGGGCCAGAATGGGACCATCCACTGAAGGCAATTGCAGCGCCTGGGACAAGTTTGGTGCCATGCCATAAAACTGGGAGTGGGCAGCTCCGCTATGGGCTCAGAAAACAGGCCCTGACTATGGTCTAGGAGAGGCGCCCCCGACTCCTCCGCAGGTGAATCCTCTGAGAAGTGGGCTACAGTCTTTGCTTTATGAAGTAATGACTTGAACAGCTCTGGAGGAAACAGCCCCGTAAAGGCTGGGGTGTCAGGGGATATCCCCTCATCATCTGAAAAGTCTAAGTCTCTCTGGGATTCCACACCCAAGAAGGAGTCATCTATGGAATGATTGGGTGACTGATATGGAGGCTCATTTAAATTTGTAGTGAGTGAAACCTGTTGCAAATGAGCAGGAGATTCTGAAACCAGTGAAGCAGAATGCTGCTGGTGCAATCCAGCTGCAATGCCTCTAGTTATTGCCTGAGAAATCAATTGCTTCAAGTTATCAGGCAAATCTAACAAGTGGGCCTCAGTTGAAGCAAACCCGCTACTGGGGGCAAGTGAGAAGCTCCTAGGCCATAAGACCTGGCATAAGTGGGCTGAGACCCTGCTTCTGCTATTTGGCAGGCAAATGGATCATTCTCCACCTCCCTGTCTCTGCTATCCAGCAAGGCTGAAGTTGGGGTTAGCTCACCGGCTCCTGCTGGTGGCCAAGCCTGAGGAGTCTGAGAGGAGAGAGCTACTGGTTCTGAAACAAAAGGGCAAGAAACAGATGGCTCATCTGAGTTAGACAGTTTCTCCAATTCTGACTGTTGTTTCTCAGCTCTGGAGACCTGTTTTGCTTTTCCTTTGCCTCCATTCCCTGTCCTTTAATTCTGCCTTTGAGACCTGCTTGTCTTTCCTCCCTCCAGAAGATTTGCAGGTCACCTTTTTTCCCACTGAGGCTTCAGCACTCAGTTTGGAAGCCTTTGAAAATTGCTCCTCCCTCACCCTGGCACCATCCACCATTTTAACGGTAATAACAGTTAATGCAGGAGCCTGTAGTAACAATGGAAGGTTAGCTCTGCTTTCTAGGAATCAGGGTAATGCCCAGATGTAAGAGGGCAGGGACCCTGTGCCTCCGATGGTAACCATGAGGCAGGAAGGAGGAAAAGTGGTGGCAGCAGTGCTGCATAACCTCCAGGCTAGCCAGCACACGTGCAAAGCAGTATGAGGTGTCTGCTCTCCAGGAGCGGCATTCCTAGGCTGAACCTATGGGTAGCCAGCACCCTATGCCACTTCTTCACCCTGGAGGAACCAGGGACTGGTGGCCCAACCACAGTAATGTCCATGCACTGCTGCTTCAAACCTGGAGCCCCAGGAACTGGCAGTGAAAGCTGACAAGGAGCGCCGCTCTAATGTGAGTCCAGGTGCCCTGTTAAACACGCGTGGCAGCAGTGAAAATGTTGGCAGCTAAGCTGTCAGCTGCCGAAGCTAATGAGCAGCCCATTGACCCACTCCTCCTGAGCGGTACAAGATCAGGCCCCTCTCAATGGCAATGGGGCCTAAAACGGTAGCGGCATTGTCAGCTAGGCTGAACCAGCCAGCATGCTCAACAGAAACCACCATCCTTAATTAAACCGAAACAGAAAAACCTGTGTATCTTGAAGGATAGTCCAGTAATGTGTAAAACTACAGCCGTCTCCAAAAAAAGTCTCTCTCGGGCCAACTGAGTCAAAAAACTGGGCCCCAGAGAGAGGCAGGAGGGCGTGGCTAAAGAATTATGACTCAGTCTCTGGGCAGATCTGACTGTAACAACCCATTCCTATTCCTGGACTATTCCACAGCTACACTGGAGAATTTATTCCCACTAAGTGTTCCTAGGATGCAACTTGCTATGATTCCATCAAATGTAATGAACAACTACATAAACATTTCTATAATAGGATATGAGGACCTAATTACAGTATTTGAGCTATATTATGTATTTCCATTTTAGTCATTTTGGGGGTTAAATAGTTTTGCATTACTGAGGTATTTGTGAGGCCCAAGTTCCTTGTACCCATGTGTAAGAAGACAAAAATAGTAGGAAAGACATGTATTTGGATGAGTTTCTCTTCATTCAATTCTTATGTTTCTTTCCACCTGCTGAATGTAGGAACTAGTTGAGATTCACTCATTGCTGTGCAGGCTTTTGTTTCACCAGGAATTATATGGAGACAAGCCATAATTCTAATGCTTAAAGAACAAGTCATTTATCTAATTATATAGTTTAGTCTCTGTTCACAAACCAGCCTTATATTCAAAAGATTCAGAGCAGATGTAATCTAATTTTCCCCTTTTTATTTGTACATTTAAATAGTAGCCCTAAATGGGAAATTTGCAGAGTGTTATAGCAGCATAATACAATAAAGAAACAACAAACCTTGAGGCCAGTACATCCCTTATTTTTTTAGAGAGGGAGAGAAGAAAATATTGCTTATTGTGTGTTATCTACAACTAAATATTGATGTCTTAAAGGGCTCTTAAATCAAGAAAAATGGTGGTTGTAGTTTCAAATTCAACATCAGATCATGCCAGGATCAGTGGACATGGCATTGTGTAACCTAAGGCATATAGCAATATTGTCAAGTGTTGGCATTCTGGAAGACCTTGAAAATCTGGGTTTTCTTCCAGGGCTTGAGATACAGTGGATGAAGCCCTCCCTAGATGTTGTGTTGTTATATTTTGTGTATGTATTGATGTGGTCATAACTATCTTGTAAATCTTTTTTGGATTAATTTTATTGTATTTCTATTTATGTGTTTTTACGTTGTTCTTTATTTCATGAGCCATCAAAGCTGAACAAATAACTACATTAATTACAACACTGTTCCAATAGTCTTTGGCTTAGTTGACACAACCATTATTTACTTCCTTTACACTTTAATCCTACACATTTTGATACTAACAAAGCACCTGAAATAGTTTTGCTGGAAATACTACTTTATTTCTAGATTGCTTCTAATCTGAGGAGATATGAATATATAAAGCTATATGATGCTCTGTCATATATTGATGTAGACAGTTGTTATATGTATTACATGTCCAAAGTCATAATACCTTTCTATATAATAAACACACTGGAAATTAAACCTAAATAAGAAGCATGTGTTCAACTTTGAAGTTGTAGTCTCTTGCTTCAGGCACCACTTTCTTTTTTATATATGTTTTTAATTTTACTTTACATATACATATCAATGCGTGAACAGTGTGGTACCTGGGTGTCATACGTTGTAGTACAAATAAAACTAGTAAAATTAATCATAGTTATTACATTCAACCAACTTATATATTTCTAATAATAATACATATTTATATTAAGTTGTAATTTATCATTATTTAATTATTCCATGTTTTTATATATTGATCTAATGCCACTCACCATATTATTTGATCATACATAATAATACCACCATTCAATTTCTAAGCTTCCCTCTTGTTACTGCTTCTGTTTTATTATGTAAAGATGTATACACTGATATTCCCCCTTTCTCATTTCAATCTCTATTCTATCTTCTAATCATGTCACCTTTTTATTAAAATACATTTTCTTTCTATCCAACATTTCTCACCCACTTTGGAGCTTGAATCCTGTTCATTTTTAACTTACCTCCCATATTTCACTCTTTACATCTATTTGTATTAAGATGCAATCATTCATTATTTCATTATTCAATGTTTCAATACACAATTCTAATCCCAATCCCAATATTATTTAGACATACAAAATTATTCTAATCATATTCTTTTCAATCATCAAATCTATATAATACACATGTTTATATTAAAGTATATTCTTTCATTATTTAATTGTTCAGTGTTTCAATATATTATTGCAATGCCAGTCACAATATTATTAAACCATACTTAATAATACCATCATTCAATCTCTAGTTTTCCCGTTTTATTGTTACTTTTATTCCATTATATAAAAGTATGTATATACAAATATTTCCCCCTTCTCTTATTTCTACCTAACTTCTAATCATGCCATCATTCTAAAAGAGAAGGGAAAGAAAGAGAAAAAGAAAAGCAAATCAAAACATCAAAGAAAAAAGAGAAACCCTTTCCTTTCTAACCATCATCTCTTGCCCACTTCAGTACTGTAGTTGCTATGCTTTTTTTTTTACTTTCCTCCCATATTCCTCTCTTGGATCGTCATCTCTGTCTGCATCTACTTCTTGACTATACAATCTAAGTATTTCTCCCATCTCTATCCTCTTCCACTGCCTAGCTTCTAAAGTATCTGCCCAAACCCTTATCTCCCATTCAAAAGTATCTTCCTGTATCTCCAATTCTCTTCTCAACTCTCTTAAAATATTTTTCCCTAGTTTAATTCATCAATCACTGTTATTTTAATTATCTCCTCATCTTCTTCTTTTGTTCACTGCTTCTTCGGTTCTATCTTTTCCTCTATTCCTTCTGTTAGCTCCTCCCTTTTCTGAGTGTCTGGATCTTTACTCATCATCCGACATATAGTATTTTCCATTTTTTCCATAATCTCCTTAAATCCTTTCTCCATGATATCCTTTGTGCTTTGGAAAATCAATGCCATCTCCTTCAAAGTTCCACTCATTTCCTTATGAAGCTTTTTTTTTAATCCCACTTTTGTCCAGTAGTCCAAGAACCATTTATTCAGACCTAAAATTGCCCTTCAAGAACTACACTGATTACAGTTCTTTGTATCCCATAGAAAATCAATCAGTTCTATTTAAATAGTCCCAGGACTTATCAAAAGCCTCTTTATGTCCCCTTTATAGGTTCAATCTTCTAGCATAACATTCAGGCGCCACTTTAATTAAATAACTTCTTTGTTCTCATATTTGAATCTCCAGTAGTTGTGGGGTAGTTAGATATAACCCAGTAGATCTTTTCACAATCCTTCATATAAGTATTCCCAGACTTGTATATTTTCTTTTCATCAGCAGGTGGTGCTCTCAACCTAAATTTCAATGTTGCCACTAGTCAGTCTAATTTTAGTTATTTTGATCATAATTTTAATTGTAATTCAATTATAGAAACAGGATAATTTTTTTAAATAAAAATTTCCAGTGTTTTAAAATGCCTTCTCATTACCATTTCTTCCCAGTTTAAGAGTCCAGTCTTCTGTATTTTTAGAAATTTATTGTTTTCTCTCTTTAGATTTTTCCTTCCTGTCTGGTATTTTTCTCAGAATGCTTAATTGCCACTTTAACAAGCAATTCTGAGCAGATAGTTTTAAATTGCTCCTTGGGGTTGGGTTTTAAGTAAAAGGAATTCTCTCCCCCAGTTCTAGTCACTGTTCACCTACTTCGCTCCAGCACCAGTCTTAGTTGTTTCTCGGATGTCCCAGCTCCATGGCAGCCATCTTTTGGCTGCCTCTTCTTCTTGCCGTTGCTGAGAGGAAAAAAGAACCCCGGGTCAGACAAGAGAGCTGCAACTCTCCATATCCTCACAGGGCACCCCTCTTTGCTTCACCGCTCCTACAGGATGGCTTTGGCTCCTTTCGGAGCCCACCAGTGGGGAGAACTCGGCACGGGAGCATGGCGATCCACTCCTCGTGTCTGATCTCGCCACAATGTCAACCAGAAGCCCCACCTCATGCACCACTTTCATCATTTTCTATTGTATAACATCAAGATATTATAATAGCTGATGATGTAAAACTCCAAAATACAAGTATTGCAGTTATCAATTCTAAAGAACATGTATAAATCAGTCAATACTTTGTTCAAAGAAATTATTTATAGTTGGTAGGAATAAATCCATTAGATATGAGCAACCCAAGGGTGAAATGCTCTCAGTTCAGACCCGATCGCCCAGTCCGGTAGCGATGGCGGCAGGTGGTTCAGAGAACCGGTAGCAAAAATCCCTGCCCCATGCCCAGCTGAGCCATGTGATCATCAGAGGCTTTTTTTTTTACTTTTAAAAGCATTTTTCTACAACCTCTTCTGCCGAAAAAATGCTTTTAAAAGTAAAAAAAAAAGCCTCTGATGATCACGTGGCTCAATTGGGATCGTTAGAGGCTTTTAAAAGCATTTTTTTCTGCAACCTCTTCAGCCGAAGAGGTTGTCAGAGACTTCTAAAAGCACTTTTTTTTCTGCAACCTCTTCGGTGGAAGAGGTTGTAGGGGGGAGAAATGCCTTTAAAAGCCTCTGGCAATCCCAGCTGAGTTGCCTGATCGTCAGAGGCTTCTAAAAGCATTTTTTTCTGCAACCTCTTAAGTTGTAGAAAAAATGCTTTTAAAAGTAAAAAAAAAAAGTTGGCCACGCCCACCCAGTCATATTAAGCCCCACTCCCCCCCACCAACCCACGCTCACAGAACTGGTAGTAACAAATTTTACATTTCACCACTGGAGCAACCTCATTCTGCTTAAAGCACAGAAATTGTGTATTATAGATAATTGGGATATCCATCCAAGGTCCAACCAGGTTCTGAATCAGGGTATTCAGAATTTTTGCATCTCATTGGTATTTCGCCTTTGAAGATTTCTTTATTATGCCTCAAAATAAAATCCTACTAAATGGTATTACCGTAGTAATCCCAAATATAAAGACACCAAATATATCATAACAAATGCCCATCTCTCTACAGTAGCCAAGAAAAGCCCCTCTCCACCCACTTTGGCAATGAATGAATAATATATTAAATAAAACTGCTGTTTCCTAACATCCAGATTTATTTGCATAAAATAGCCAACCTTGACTCATGGTGATCTGTGATAGAATATCTTTCCATAGTAAAAATGAGCTATGCAAATTAAAAAAAACCTTTAACACTCTAACATAAATGAGAATAAAATATATGACAGAAGTCCTATCTAAAATGAAAAGAGAATAGTCAAAGTAAATAACTTGTGTTTAGTCAACTCATTTTTAGTTTGAGATTTAGGAGTTTGATTGAAAAAATACAGTTTGAATTTTGCATGGATTCACCATATTAAATTCCACACTGCTTCATAAAATAGTAATAAGTCCAATGGTAAAGAAAAAGAGCATGTTCTTCATAGTATTATATTTAGAAATATTTATAATATGGAATGACAAAGATATTCAAAATTATTTTAATACCGAGTGTATTTTATAGATTGTTGTATTTAATCCTGACTTCTTCCTTCAACGTTACTTTGTTGCAAACAAACAGTACTTGACCTGGGAAGCCATTTTGTCTCTCTGCAGTTGCTCCCCACCTCCTTCTCCTCCAGTTTTACTGACATGTACACTGCATGCGGTCTTTTAGCAACACTGAATCTATGATATCAATATAATTATATATAAGAATTCCTCAGCACACACATAATTTAAATGAAATTTTAATAAACACAAAAGTTTACTCCCTATTATTTTTATTGTATACACCATTAACATACCTGAAGAAACAAACTTGACAATATTTTGGGTATAAGTATTTCAGAAAGATGCAGCAATTTCAATGCTATATATATCATGAAATTTTAATCCAAAGGAGAGCTACTTTTTCAATCCAGATTGCAGGTACTGTGGCTAGTACCTTTCTGTATTCTACCCCTGCTTACTTTTTCATCTACCTTCCCTACACTTCTGCTAGGTTTCTTGCACATATCGGCATGATATTTCTCTAGCTGGTGTCATTTATTGTGGATGTCACACAGCTGCATATTTATTTTAAACATGGATTTTACTGACATCTGGTGGCAGTAAGAAAATTCTCACCCTAAAAAATATTAGAACAATATTTTTAGTAGTCTCAGTTTTTAGAAGGTACCGGTATGTAAATATTTCTAAAAGTTTTTTCAAACAAGCAAAAATCCTGCCATGAGATTAATAACATGTTTGATAGCAGCTCAAGCTTTGTACAATATATATTAATACAAAAAGACCTCTTAAATATCATGCTTACTGCAAATTCTGGCGAATGCAGTGCCAGTATATTGGGAAGGCTGATTTAATTTACCGTCCTACAGAGAGAGAACATGTTTACTGGGAGTAAAATTGAGGAATATAGCTTATGACTGAACCTATTATCAGGAATTTGTGAAGCAAGCTTAAATTCAGAATGTGCAAAGCCTCTGAAAACTTCAGGTGCATAAAAAATTTTTTTTTTATTTTTACTACAGACAAACAATATTTCATAGAAGAATCTATATCATCCAGTCAGAATTAGAAGAGATGACTACAATTTAGTACTCTAGCCTACTATACTGAAATAAGTAAGTTTCTTGGAAACTCAAGAAATGAGGTTTTCACTCAACATCTGCAAGAAAAAATACAAAGAAAAAAAGTATTAATAATGGGCAGTTTTGGTTCATACAAGGCAAAAGAAATTGTAGCATTATTCCTAGATATCAAGATGCTTCTTTGATTAGAAGTATCTATCTTCTCTTTAGTCTATTTTGCGTCTTCTTCCAGAAGAAGACACCAGCTACATGACTAGACTTGTTGTTAGATTACTGCACTTATTAGCAAATGTTCAATCTGGTTAGTACATGAAAGACAGACCAGCAAGAAGTATCAAACTGCAAACTAGACTGGGAAGGTGAGAAAAGATTCCCAAGAACATTAGAACTATTTACACCAAGAGTGAGTGTATATTGCCTTCCTCTCTTTTATGTTTTTGAGTCAGGGAGGAGTCTATCTCCTTTCCCAGGTCTTAAGAAATGCTTGTACCCCTGTTGTTTTTGTAACAGCTTCTAAATACTCTCTTCAAGACAATCACCATGACTTTCAGATAAACTATACAAAAACACATCATAAAGAACAGCATCCAAAAATGTAAGTACTCTATTGAAAAGGGATAAATGCTTCAAGCAAAGTTCAAATGTTGGTGACCACATAGATTCATCTATGTGCAGGTACTCTTTGACTTACAACCAAACAATTCAAAATTAAGTGAAAAAAGTGACTTATGACCTGTACTCACATTTATGACCATCGCACCACCTCCATCATAAAGTAATTGCAATTATAGCACATGGCATTCAACTAGCATTTACACCAGGGGTGAAATGCTTCCAGTTCAGACCAGATCACCCAATCCGGTAGTGATGGCGGTGGGTGGTTTGGAGAACCAGTAGCAAAAATCCCTGCGCCCCCCCCCCCCCATGCCCAGCTGAGCCGCGCGATCATCAGACACTTTTTTTTTTACTTTTAAAAGCATTTTTTCTACAACCTCTTTGGCCAAAAAATGCTTTTAAAAGTTAAAAAAAAGCCTCTGATGATCGCGTGGCTCAGCTGGGATCGTCAGAGGCTTTTAAAAGCATTTTTTCTACAACCTCTTCGGCCAAAGAGGTTGTAGAAAAAATGCTTTTAAAAGTAAAAAAAAAGGTGGCCACACCCCACCACCACCAAGCCACGCCCACAGAACGGTAGTAACAAATTTTACATTTCATCACTGATTTACACTCAATCACAGTGTCCTATGGTCACGTGATTGTGATTGTGATTTGTGGTCTTTTTTCCCCCACTTCCTGCAAAAAATGCCTATTGGGGAAGCTGGATTTCCTTAACTACCATACCACAATAACAGAATTGGAAGGTAGGTCTTCTAATCCAATCCCCTGCACAAGCAAGAGATCTATACCATTATGAACAAATGGCTGTCCAATCTCTTCTTTAAAAAACCCCAGTGATGGAGCAACGCAATTCACTGGTAAATTGAATTCTCACTGTCATGAAATTTCTCCTTAGTTCTAGATTAGTTTCCATCCATTGTTTCTTGTACTGCCTCCTGACGCTTTGGAAATTTGATTGACCTCCTCTCTTCCTTATGGTGGTCTCTCAAATATTGGAACACTGCTATCATGTCATCCCTAGTCCTTCTTTTCACTAGAAATACCCTATTCCTGCAACCGTTTTTCAAGTTTAGCCTTCAGCCCCTAATCATCTTTCTTGCTCTTCTCTGCACTCTTTCCAGAGTCTCAACGTCTTTTTTATATTGTGGCAACCAAGACTGGATGCAATATTACAAGTGATCTTATCAAAGTATTATAATGTGGTATTACCATTTTGTGTGACCTTGATTCTATCCCTCTATTAATGCAGCCTAGCAGTGTGTGTTGGCTTTTTTTGCAACTGCAACACACTGCTGGTTCCTACTTAAGTGACTGTGCACTATGACTCTTAGATCCCTCTCGCAGTTACTACTATTGAGCTAAGTTTCACTTAATCTGTACCTCTATATTTGGTTTTTCTTGCCTAAGTGTAAAACTTAATTTTTCTCATCACTGAATTTCATTTTGTTAGATAGGACCCAGTGTTAAAGTCTGTCATGATCCATCTGGAACGTTAGCCTATCTTTTGAGGAGCTGCCAGCTTGCAAATCTGATGAGTTCCCCTTCTCTTCCCTCATCTAAACTGTTTATTAAGATGTTGAAGAGTACTGGGCCTAAGGCAGAACCTTGAAGTATGTGATTTGCTTAACAACTGTGATGATTTGCTTAACAACTGCCATAAAAATCGTCTTAAACTTAGGTCCAACTTGATTTATGACAGAAATTCTTATCCCAATTGTTGTCATAAATTGAGACTTCCCGTAGTTGGTGTTTTTTTTTACAACAGAAAAAAGTTTGCTATTGTCGTCTTCAAGTTGGGTTTGGATTTTGTTTGTATATCTTTGGGTTACTTCCTAAACTAGCCTACACATCTGGTGTGTTTCCTGGAGGTATTCTACCCCAGATTAAACCAAGTCTGATACTGATTGGCTTCTGTGCAAATATCAGACAGCCAAATACTGTCATTTGTTAAACCAGAAAACAAAGTAGTGACACTATTGGCAACATCTGCTTAGGAAAACTATTGTTGGCAAATCTATTTGCAAGCAAGTCTTTAGCCTTTATCATGAACACTACAAATTAAAATTTGAAGTAAAATTAATATCCATCTGCAATAGTAATGAGACTGTTTTACTTTTCAAGAATATCTTTAGCTAGCCAAATAACTTTATCTCTAATAGGACTCAGTGTGGATGCATATGTTATAGCAGCACTGATAACATTAAAAAAAACCTAGCCATTCCCTTTCATTGCAACCCTCAGCTAAGCTTCATTATAAATTATAGCAATGTGAGGCACATTCTCTTTGCAAAGAATAGACAAAAAAATGGACAAATGGACATTCAGAGACATGTTAATGATATGCATCAAAATCCATATACAGCACATTGCAATAATCTAGATCAGAGTTGTCAAACTCAAGGCCCGTGGGTCAAATCTGACCCATGAGGCTGCCCCGGAAACAGCAGTGCCTTTGCCAATGAAAATGGAGCTCAGGGCAGCATGCCCGTTTTCACTGGCAGAGCGCTGCAGGAGGCCATCCCAGCTGAAAACGGAGCCAGGAGAGCACCCGGGCTACCACATATGCCCTAGACACGAGTGACATCAAGCCAGTGGTGAAATGTAAAATTTGTTACTACTGGTTCTGTGGGCATGGCTTAGTGGGGGTAATGTGACTGAGTGGGCGTGACCATTTTTTTTTACTTTTAAAAGCATTTTTTTCTACAACCTCTTCAGCCAAAGAGGTTGTAAAAAAAAATGCTTTTAAAAGGCTCTGACAATCCCAGCTGAGTTGCCTGATCATCAGAGGCTTTTGTTCTCTTTTAAAAGCTTTTTTTTTTTTTTTGCTTTTAAAAGGAAAAAAAGGCCTTTGACGATCAGGCAAATCAGCTGGGATCGTCAGAGCCTTTTAAAAGCATTTTTTTTACAACCTCTTCAGAGGTTGTAGAAAAAATGCTTTTAAAAGTTTTAAAAAAGGCAACTCAGTCAGGCAACTCAGCTGGGCATGGGTGCGGGGCAGGGATTTCTGCTACCGATTCTCCGAACCACCCACCACCATCGCTCCTGGATTGGGTGATCCGGTCCGAACCGGGAACATTTCACCCCTGCATCAAGCTGGCCATGTCCACCCTGCCCACAGCCACCTGGACATGTCCCCCCAGCCCCCAGAGATCAAACACAACCCTCATGCAGCTCTCAATGAAATCCTGATCTAGACAATAAGGCATGAGTGATTATGAGTAATGCCCGTGATCCCAGAAAATTTAACGTACAAGATATAATTTTGCAAGGGCCACAGACTCCACCTGCTGTAAAAGCAAGATTGGTGAGTCCGGGAAAGCATTCAATTTGTCGATCAGCTTTCATTGGAGTGGCATTATAGGTAGTCTTCAACTTACAATCATAATGGAGGCTGCCCATCACAGTAGTATGTTGGTGACATTCATAAATCAAATGACTGACTTGATTTTATTATCTTTTTTCAGGTGGTCATTAAGTAAATGGTGCAATCTCTAAGTAAATCAATGATTTGCTATAGGCCACTTTTACTGAAAACTGGAAGCAAATGCCAGTTTCAGCAGAATAGTCATAATTTTGGAACTGGATTTTAAGTAACCCCTGGGAGGTCTGTCATTTACTTCGAGGACAATATTCAGTATACTGTATATCATCCAGAGTTAAACATGAACGATATCTGGATTTGACTTCTGGATCCATTGTATTTTGGAGGGCTCAGTCTAAACCTGTTTTTCGTGCATGCCAACCCCCATAATGCAATGTGCGTGCGACACCCCAGCCATGCCATGCCGCCCCGGGAATGAGTGCACTACACCCCCATGCTCACCCCCTGCACACGCACATGACCCCCACCCCACCTCTTTTTGGGTCTAGCAGGCCTCCCTGCAGCCTCCTGGGACAAAAAATGTTTTCTGGGGTCATCCATTGATGTTTGATTGTCCTATACTAGGCGTGTCAAACTGGTGGCCCACAGGCCAGATGTGTCATGGACAGGCCACGCCCACCCCAGCTCCACGAATGAGAAAAACATCACAAAACATCACGTGATGGCAACGTGACATCGCGAGTATGATATCCATGTCCTATACAGTTCAATATAGGCTACATTCAAGATAGATACACCTCTGAATATCTCCCTGAATTTTTAAGAACATTAGAAGCTTTTGAAAGCATTAAGGCGTCTGGTAAGGAAATATCTCTAAAACGATGACCAAAAGGGTTATGGATTGTCTAGTTATCTTTATAAATAACTCAAGGTGGAAAACTTACCTAATATTCCCCCTTCCTCTTATTTTCCCCACAACAACAACCCTATGAGATGGGTTGGCTGAGAGGAATTGGTCCAAAATCAGCCAGATGGCTTTCATGCCTAAGACAGTAGTAGAAATCATGGTCTCCTGGTCTCTAGCCTGATGTCTTAACCAGTAAAGCAAACTGGCGTATTATCATATCATATGGTTATATTCATTACAGAGTCATCCAGATGTTCAGACTGGATTTGGCACTCTTGTTCACCTATTGAGTCCTTCCCAAGGACCTGGGATAGGCAGATGTGGATGTTTTTCGCAGGATATAAACTGTTTCAAATAAATCTGCCTTTTGCAATTGACTGATGGTGATTTTGTCAATGCTGATGATGTTCACGTGGTGCTGTTTTGGGATTGCACCTGAGACACTGATTATTATTGGTGCTACCTTGGCTTTCTTTTCAGTCATTCTATTTCTATTTGTAGGTCTTTGTATTTTGTTATCTTCTCCAGTTCTTATTGTATCATATTGTATAGTATCGTGAAAGTATTATAAAAATTTTCAGAATTTACTTTGTCTATGTCGTGCATAATCTTCCACAATAATCTCATATACTCACTCATGTTCTTCCTAAAACACCTATAGTCACAATAATTCTTTCAACAGATACAGCAAACCAAAATAGATGGCTATCCAGAGTTTACACTATCCTTCTAAAACAAATCAAACGGAAACCAAAAACACTATAGGATTCTAATTTACTATGATATGGCAATGAAATTGTTATATTGGAAGTTTAATTTCTTTCTTAGGATCCCTACCTGTACTCTGAGTCAATATTACTTTTCAGGTGTCCACAATTATCTAAGATTTTCTTCCTCTTTACCATGGTAATTCAGATTACTTAATATATACTTGCAGTAAAGATTCTGTGTCCTACCAAACATCTCAATTCACACTAGCTTTATTCTATTTTCTTCCAGTTGAGGCAGATTTTTGGAACTTTTCTGTCAGCTCCATTAAGTAGAAAGCAAAAAAAATCTGTGGTACTATATACTAAATAGAGCTACACTATATGGGGATGGACTATAATAACAAAAACTATGCAAGTCTAATTGTGTTGTACCTCCCCCTCCTTCTTATACTTGATTGAAACAGGTGTTTGTTGAGCCATGTCTGTCAAGGTCACTTCTTTACTTTTGACATCTTCATTGTCTCTCTAAATCTTTTGTCTCATGTATAAAGCTACTACTTTAAACTGAGGCAAACTTTGGGAAAGCTAAAATGTATCATGTTGTCTTCTCTCCTTAAATGTAAATTAATGCTTGCAGAACATTTTAGCCTGGGAGTCTCCACTGGCCCTTAGAAAAACTTAAAAATCTAGCTCTTCCCTCAGACTTTAGGGCCAGATTCTATGGCTTTGTCTGTTTGTTTGCTTTGCGCTGTATAGGGCAGGGGTGTCAAACTAGATTTCACTGAGGGCCGCATCAGAATTGTGTTTGACCTTAGGGGGCTGGGGTGGGCGTGGCCAGGGTGGGTACATGATGTCACTTGTGTTGGGGAGGTGCCTGTAGTGGCCCAAGCCGTCTGCCAGCAAAAATGGGTTCCTGAGCTCTGCAACCCTCTGCCAGTGAAAACAGAGTTCAGGAGGGCCACATCCAGCCCTCCCGAGCTCCATTTTCACTGGTAAAGGCACTGCAGGCTGGTCCTTCACTGTTTGCAGGGTGGCCCCGCAGACCAGATCTAAACACCCAGCTGGCCGGATCCAGCCCCCGGACCTTGAGTTTGATACCCGTGATATAGGAAGTTGTTTTTATCTGGGACCATCTATTATGTCTACTAGTCTTATAGACATACTTCTGCTTCATGTTTTGTAAACTCCCCAAAGTTATTAATTCAGACAGGTAGCCTTATACATTTTCAAATAAATAAATGAATAAATGGAAAATTTTGGGTTAATAAACGTGTAGTAAAGTTAATGATGTGTAGCATGTCATAGAAAGTAAATATTCTGCAAGAAAGAAGGATGGTCAGGAATTGGTTTCAGACAGCTGGGATGATGATGTAATATACTAACAAAAAGATTTTTTTTTAACTTGCACAATATTTATTACAACTAATGTATGTTTCTATATACAAATTTATAAATCATTTATATAACAGAAGCATCTCACCATGATAAAGCCTGACCAATTATTTGTGAGCCTCTTCCATTTGTTATTCAAATACCAGTTATTAATGGACTTGACCGCTTTAATGATTTATTATCTTCTTTAAAACTATTTATAATCTACATAGCTAATTAGGATCGCCTTGGCTAATACCTGAAGGGAGCTCATCCAGGAAGTCCAAGGTTTCATCTCAGAAGGAGACACTATTAGCAAACCATTTCCATGTAATGTGACCAAACCAGCATGGATCTGTACATTTAAGTCAGCAAGAGCCAAGCTTCACTCCACATTTATCTTTAAAGCAGTCTTTGACAGAAATTCTCCAATAGGCTTTAAATAAGGGATTGTTCCAGTGGTGGGTTTCAACCGGTGTTACCACCGGTTCGCATCATGCACACGCTTCACGAACCGGGCCGAACCGGTAGAAACCCACCACTGGATTGTCCACTGTAAAAATATCATAGGGCTGCTCTTGTATCTGCAATGAACCATGTGTTTTGCATTTAATCATTTTTAAATGACAACAGAAAACTTGTCAGCTGCTCAGTTGTAAATTCAGTGATTGGATGAACAAGGAATATTTATAATTTGGCCTGTATGAAATAATTTTTTCCCTGCTTCATCTCTCAGGGCTTGGGAAGGTTTACAAGATTTTATAATAATTCCAGTTTGGCACTATTTGATTAGGCCCATTTAGATGTAATCCTGCCAAATGGTGACAGATTTTTTAAAGCCATCGTTCCCCATTCCTCTATTTTACAAGGCAAGGGCCCACTCATATGTTTTAGTGTATGGTGTGCCAATGACTGCTGACTGTTGGTTAACAGATTGGATTCATGTGCAAACACTTAATCATTTAATTAGGCAATTAAGCATCCAACCATTCATGTGTCACCTGTCTGAGCTACAAAACCAGATCTGAAACTGAGCAAAGACAACTCACAATCTGTGAGGGGTGAAACAACACAAAAACATATCAAAACAATTGTTTCACTGCAAGATTGCTGCAGGTTCCTTTTTGCTACGTAAGTGCTCCAAATATCTAAGAGATTGTACATTAGTTTTTCTATTTCATGGACCTTACTTATAAGATCTCAGTTTCAATCCTTAGCATCTCCAATTCAAATTGGATATTATTACAACCTGAAAGACGTTAGTCAAAGCAGAAATTATTGAATTAGATGGACAAAGATTTTAGAAAAAGATCATAATGGTTCCTTGGTTTCTAACTTAGCTTCTGCAAAAACAGTACATACATTTGCCATTATGACAGGAAGGTAGGAAGCATCCATCGTAAGAACTATGGGATAAGAACATCATTATATGCTTGATTGTATACTGCAAACATAGGGAAGAAATCTCAACTTTTTTTTAGTCATGAAAAATTTAAAAAAACACCTTTAAAGATGGTTTAAAAGATTATATCCCAAGTGTTTGCAATTAAAAACACCTATTTTATTTTAACATGTTTGTGCTTTGTGAAAATACATGCTTTAAAATAATCATTAAATCTGTATCTGGCAACGGCCATTTCTGTTTTGAAATGTGAAATGCCATTTTAATTCTCCTTCATCTAATTAACACACTTGGGAAAGATAAGAAAAAAGAGATTTTTTTCTAGATTGCACTATTGCAGCCTGACATCTTCAAAATCTCATCACTAGATGGCGGCGACCTTCACCAAGTTCTACACAATAATAGCTTTATACTTAATACGTGAAGCAGCCTTTTGAATTTTTTATATTAAAAGCTGATTAATGTCTAATGTGAATGTTTTATTTCCACCTCTAGATACCATTCACTCAAATTCTTTACAATATTACCAAATGAATTGTCAGGAAATTAAATAGGCAAGCTTTCAAGGACACATTCAGAAAAAAACATGAAGACCTTGGAAAAAACATCTATTGCGTTTCAAAAAGAATTGTGCAACAAATTGAGAAAATGTTTAAATACTGTATAGTTGTTGAGATTGATGTGAATTAATTGAAGCTAACTAGTTGCTTTATACATTTATCACATTTTGAAGATTTCCAGAAAGGCATTCATATTGTCTTGTTAATGCAGGAAGATCAGAGTCTTGGAGCAGAATCTTAAAAGCTACAATACATTTATGTAATTAGTACCATGAATGACATAAAGTGAACTAAGTCCACAAAAGTATGTCATTAAAAATGTTTACATTATTACAAATCCCTCTCATGTTTTTTTTATAATAATATGAAGAATGCATATAAATAAACAGTAATATTGTACAGACTATTGTACAGAAATTCTTAGTGATATTCCATAGTCTATTCACAGATCAACTTTTCCAATCTTTAAACAACTGTAACTTAATACTGTACAGCAAATATTTTATTATAGATCTATGGATCAAGTCCACACTAATGGTTTGTTAGGAGCTTGAGAGAAAAAATCAGGAACTAGTTTTGCAAACAAGTGACTTACATGTTCCTCAATTGTTCGGGATTGCTCACAGAAAATGTTATTAGGCAAGACTAAGTATTTGTCCTAACAAAATAAAACATAAATTGGGTTCTAAAGAAAATGATCAGTTGTTATTTCTTTAAACTTTCTCTTATTCTTTCAATAAATCTTATTTAAAAATGATTTAAATAAATCTTTTTAAAGATTTAAAAGTTGGACACCTGCTCATTGACTTGGCTATCAGGAGCCTGACATCGAGTGATGTGCTGATATCTGTGTTTCTTAGAGTCCTGTGGTAGTAGGATAGACCAAGAAGGGGGGCCAAGGAGACTAGGATGAGACTGGATGGGATTTGTCTAATCTCTTCAAATATAGCAGAATAACATATTTCTGTCTCAGATCCTGAATCTGAGCTAATCAAAGAGACAGACTTTCATAAGAGATCATACCCTGGTTAATATTATACCTACATTGTGTAGGGGGTTTAAACATGTTTCTTTTTCAGTTTAGTTTTAATTATACTCAAGAGTATGTTTAATGTTTGCAGTGACTTATGGTTATAATTGCGCACTCACCATGACATTTTATTTTTTATTTTTCATTATACTGATAACTTACCTTTCTCCAGAGAGTTTTAGGTGATATATGGAGTAGTTTGGGCTGAGAGTTGTCCAACTCCCAAGACTAATTAGATATCTTCATGACCATAACTCACAAAACCAATGTCATTATAGGTTTTTAAAAAGGTGTCTGAAAATACCCTAAGATTTCTAAAGCATCGCAGTGCTCTCTCCTGGGAAAGCTCTGGCAGTAGAAAAAGAAAGAAGTAATAAACTAGTTAAACTTCTATAATAACAAAATAAAACATCCCAGCTTTTCAACACTAAAGCACTTCATTACCCAGAATTTCTAGCCAATACAATCTGTAAAGACAGTGTTGCCTGGGAATTTTAATCATTAATATTTCATGTTTGTTATATCTCATGTTCAAGCAGATAACTTCAGGTAGTCATGTTCTAAACTTTAAAATAGTATGTTAAATCATCTGCATTTTACACACACACACATTCCTGAGATAGATCTACATAGATAAAATGATATTCCAAATTCTATAATATCTGTGTACCAAGTTTGTTTTTACTCACCAAAGATCTGATTTTATAATAAAAAAAGTATTTTTTGCTCTAATCGTCCCTTTCTATTTTACAATCCTTCCATGCTCTAAATTCCAAGAAACAGAAGACTTCAATGGTGAAATCCAATTTTTTTTACTACCGGTTCTGTGGGCGTGGCAGGGGATGGAAACTGCAAACCCCACTCCAGGGGAAGGATACTGCAAAATCTCCATTCCCACACCACGCTGGGGCCAGCCAGAGGTGATATTTGCCAGTTCTCTGAACTACTCAAAATTTCCACTACCAGTTCTCCAGAAACTGTCAGAACCTGCTGGATTTCACCCCTGGAAGACTTCCACAGGAGGAAAAATATCTAGGTATCTCCAAATGAGCAGGGACAATACTGTGGTGGTGACTAACAGACCAGTGTTGGAAGAAATGTCCATCTGGGTTCAGTTCCAAGTGGGGAGAAAAACACTGGAAACATGGAGACTGCTTGAAAAGATGGTTTAATGGTGGACAGAACCACGTGGTTTTGAGGTCCTGGGCAAAAAAGCACATGGGAGAGAGAGAGATTTATACCCTCTCTTGGGCCCCACCTTGGAGCTTCCTGTTCCTGTATTATGATTGGTTGTCAGACTCCCATGGGGCCATGCAGGGATAACTTTGTAGTCTCCCAAGCTTGGTTGAATCTTGCTAGGTGATGTAATCTCCCCAGGTGCCATGTGGTGAGTTCTGTTGCTAGATGGGTAGAGGACTAATCCTATCATGTCCTGAGGGCAATGTCTTAATCCCACCACCCTGGAGCTGAAGGGGGGGCAGGGAGCTGCTTTGTCTTTAAAACATGTTTCTCCTTTTCTCATCCAGGGAAATATAATATTCTGCCTTTTTAATATTTCCTAAAATATTTCATTCTTCTAGGAGGGGTGGGGGTGCTAACCTCCTACATCAGTAGCAAACTTGATCCAACAGGACCATTCTGGGCTAGGAGACAGTGAGAAATTACCCACTTTTGCTCCAAGATGGCTGCAAGGAAACCACAAGAGAGCTGTTATCCTACAGGTTTGATCAGTGGGAGACAAAGAGAGCCATTAAGCTTTCAACCTCTTGGCAGAAACTTTAAAGATACTGGGTGTGACTGCCTCACTTTCTAATTACCATTAGATTTATAATTACTTTATTGTTAAAAAGCTAATTGGCAGTTTAAGGAACTTAAAGACTATAAAACAATTAGCAAAAGATAAATAAGAATTTAATTTAAGAAAGTTTTACATGGATTAAGGACCAGATGAATTTGAAATATTACAAGGTTTTCTTAAAATTAAAAATTGAGTAAGTAAAACAACATTTCCATGGGAATACAAATGATTTTGTCTATCAGGAAAAAGATTATTTGTTGAAAGTTGAAACCAGATACTTTGCAAATATAGAAATGGCCAGTAGAAGGCACTAATGTTTCAGACAGGGCACTGTTGACAGACAAAGCAGTGGTGGGATTCAGCCAGTTCACACCACTTCAGGAGAACCGGTTGTTAACTTTGAGCAGTTTAGAAAACTGGTTGTTGGAAGAAATCATTAGGGCAGAGAACCGGTTGTTAAATTATTTGAATCCCACCACTGAGACAAAGGTATGACTCTTTTGAGACATTTCAAAGGAATTTTGAAGAATTGTGAAAGAAACTTATATCTAATTTGTTTTGGGAACACCCAGCCTGGCAGGAAGGCGGGATCAAGTGCAGAGCTAGCCTGGAATCACTGCACAACTGCAAAAGAGTTAGGTCTGACCACCCATCCCAAGTTCCTTGCAAGCTTATCTAATTGTTCCCAGGAGTAGGCTGCCAGTCTGAGGCGATTCCTCTATTATAAGTAGACATAATAAAGAAGTTAGCTCAAACTATGCATATGTGGGCCTGATTGTGTATGCCTGACATTTGACAACAATAATCTCTGTACCTACAAATTAATTTTTTGAAGAAAAACTTTGAAAGATGTGTCAGAACAATAACACAGAAGAATTTATGAATAGACAGGAGGAAATAGGGATACAAATTGATTATAAATCAGAGATGACAGAGTGGAAACACAAATGATAACTCAAGAAATGAAAAAGGATCTGGGAAAGGATTTATTTTTGGATTTATGAAACAGGATTTCTAAAAAAATGAGAATATTGAGATGGGAGAAAGTAAATCTGAATAAAGTTACAACAGCAAATTTTTGAATTAAAGATTAAGATTGTTAGAAGCAAAAGAAAGGAATATAAAGTTGATTTATTTGATCAGGGCTAAAATAATACATTTATAACATTCTGGAAACTCTCGTGGACTTTTTGTCAACATGTGGACGGAAATGACAATTTTTGGATTTGGAAAAGGATAAAGAGGGGCTGGAAAGAAGTGAACCATATGTATAATTTCATAGATGGTGTAGAATTATTAATTTGGCTGTATTTGTTGCAAGGAGGGTCATTTTTTTTCTATGTCACTTTTCTATTTTTTTTTCTGCGCTTTGTATTTATTTTTCTATTCTTTTTCCTTCTTCTGGTTTAAATTGTTATCTTTTAGTATTGTAAGACATTTTAATTATGATGATAACAGTGTTCCGATATTTGAGGGGCTGCCACAAGGAAGAGTGGGTGAACCTATGCTCCAAAGCACCTGAAGGCTGACAAGAAGCAATGAATGGAAACTAATCAAGGAGAAAACCAACCTAGAATTAGGAGAAATTTCCTGACAGAACAATTACCCGGTGGAACAGCTTGCCTCCTGAAGTTATGAGTGCTCCATCACTGGATATTTCTTCTGCTTGAGCAGGATGTTGGACTAGAAGACGTCCAAAATTTCTTCCAACTCTGTTATTCTAAGTTTGTAGTTCCTTGATTGGTGTATTGTGTACTGCCTGATTGTTAATCTAGTACTAATCTTATTAACACTAATCTAGTGTTAATCTCTGCTTACCTAGGTGTTGATTGCTGGCAGGTAGGTGTTGTGAACTTTTCGCTTTTTTTGTTTCTATTGGGAAACTACCAACCAGGCAAGGAGGAGAGATCAAGTAGTGAATTAGTCTTTTGTCATTGCACAACCATAAGAGACCAAGGGCTGATCCCACCCTAAGCCCATGGAACCCCTATCTGTTTGTTCCCAAGAGAAGGCAAGCAGTTTGGGGAGGTTCCATATTATAGAAGAATACAATAAAGTATTTAGCTTGAACCCTGCACATGTGGATCTGGTTGCTTGTCCCTGGCTGTCTTTAATGGGTGGTGTGTAGATGTTGTTTATCTTTAGGTCTCTGCTGATGGATGATTTGTCTGAGTGCCAGTCTTCCAGGAATTCTCTAGCAGGAAAAATTTTATAAAAGACTTCACAAAAAGATAA
The DNA here is from genome assembly GCA_012654045.1 of Ptyas mucosa. Taxonomy (NCBI): domain Eukaryota; kingdom Metazoa; phylum Chordata; class Lepidosauria; order Squamata; family Colubridae; genus Ptyas; species Ptyas mucosa. Next base: position 7,168,762 of record WNWU01013815.1, on the reverse strand, counting down.
CCGAAATTGTTCTGACCTAGGCTCCCTTAACAAGCAGGAGGCAGGAATTACTGGCAAAACCTCTTTTATTTACAGGACTGTGAATTACATTCATTCATAGTCAGCAAGGTTTGTCCAGTTTTTCAAAGGAATATTTCTCAACACACCTTGTCTCATTTGGCAAGCTGTCACGTGAATTATTTCCAACCACAGTACAAGCCAAAACTTGGAACAGAGTGTTTCAGAGTCACGGAATAAACAAATTGTTTCCTGCAAAAGCCTACTCCCTATTTGTTCCTCTTTTATTTCCTATGGGAGGGGCCGATTATTTCCAAGGTGTGGCCTTACTCCTGAGTCGACCCTGCTTTCTTAATTGTTCTTGTCTTCTGGCAGCTCTCCGCATGCGCACACTGGGAATGGGCCCTAGCTGTTCTTCTGCCTTGCTGCTGTCTATCTCCCTCTCTGCCTCTGATGCAGAGCCCCCATCCAAGCTTTCCCCAACCCCCAGGACTGGCCCAAGTTCCTCCCCAACCTCCTCACTGTCCAACTCTGCTGCCAGCTCCGCTGGCCACTGGCAGGCCACAACAGAAATGTACTATGAAAACATATGCATGATAGGGGATTTCAGTGCAATTGTGGATGCCAAAATAGATTACAGAAGCAGTAAAAAAAGTAAAAAAAATAAGAAGGACACTCCCCAAATCCTTTTTTTAAATGACACAAGAATTAGGCTTACAGGATATATGGAGAGAGCTAAACCCAAAGACAAACCAATATACATTCTATTCAAATAGACATCAATCATGACTGAGAATAGATATGGCATGGATGTCATCAGAAATGAGAACAGACATCCAGGAGGTAGATATAGAAGCGAATATATGGGCAGACCACAATCCATTAAAAATTACATGGAAGGGACAAAGAAAGAAACCGAGATGGACATTGAATCAAACCAGAGGTGAAATGCTCCCAGTTCGGACTGGTTTGGCTGAACCTGGAGTGATGGCAGCGCGAGGCTCTGCCCACTCACCTGGTCGTTGTTACTTCCTGATTTTTAACCAATTGTGCATGTGAAGTGGCACATGCACTTCTGAACCAGTTGGGAAGGTAAGTAGATTTCACCCCTGAATCAAACTATTCTAAAAGATAAGGAGTTCACACAAACAATGGAAAAAGAAATGGAATTTTTCTTTAAAGAAAATAGAAGAAGAAACATCACTGCAAACTGTTTGGGACAAGGCAAAACCTTACATGCAAGGATTAGCAATAACATATATATATATATATATATATATATATATATATATATATATATATAGTGTGTGTGTGTGTGTGTGTATAAGTATATATAGCAAGTATCATATATAGCAAGTAAGAAAAAGAAATAGCAAAATACTCTACAAGAAGAACTTAAAAAACTGAAAATGATCCGCAAAAAAATAAGATAAAAGAGAAAATTGAACTAATAAAACATAAACTAATAGTACAATATGAAATTAAAATAGCAAAACAAAACTTTTTTGAAAATGCAAATAAGCCAGATAGATGGCTAGCATGCAAGTTGAAAAAAGAGAAAGAGAAGAAAGTGATATACAAACTGATAGATGAGAAGGGGACTCTTCACCACCAGAATAAAGATAAAAAAAAAATAATCCAGGAATTCTTTAGGAAACTTTACAGTCAAGAAAAAATGTCAGAAGATACAATAAAACAATATTTGGAAAAAGCAGGTCTACCTAAAATACCAGACACTAAGAGTAATACTAAACAAAAGAATAACGACAATGGAATTAACAGAAGCAATTAAAAGGCAAAAAAACCAATAAAATACCTGAACCAGATGGGCTTTCAGCAGAACTATATAAAAATCTACAAGAGGCACTAGGGTTGTCAATGTTGGAGGTCTATAAAGAAGTGCTATTAAAGGCTATACTCCCTAAAACGTGGACAGAAGCAGAGGTGAAATGCTCCTGGCTCTGCTGATCTGGTAGCAATGATGGCCGGTAGTTCAGAGAACCGGTAGCGATGGCAGCTGGAGGCTCCACCCACCCGCCCAGAAGTCATTACTTCCTGGTTTTAACCCAGAGCTGCCACCCCAGAGCTTGCCTTCACCTCTGTAGCTCACTGGCCCCTCTTCTCCTTCTCTTTCTGGGTTCAGTGCTTCTGCTTGTTGAGCAGCTTCCCCGCAGCCCTTCTGCTGGTGCCACCACGCAAGCCTCCCATGAGGACAAAAGAAAGCAGCTGGCTCTGGTCCATGCATCAGCTGCTCAAATGCACACCTTTTATTTCATTCATTCATCAGTGGCAGGTTGGGTGTGCGTGGACCAGTGACAATGGTGGCAACACATTCAAGAAAGAGAGCATCTCCAGTAACTTTTGGGCGTTTGCCTTCCCTGGCAGCCAGCCACGGGAGAAAGGTAAGGACACACCGTGTAGCGAAGGGAGAGAGAGCAGCGGCTCCAGGGCAAGGCCGGAGTCGGGGAATGATGCATTCCCCAACCCAGTTGAGGCAGGCGGCGAGCAGGTGGCAGCTCTGAGGCCTCAGGTAATAGCGCATCCCTGAGCCCCAGCCCCTGACCCAAGGCGAAGGGCAAGCGGGCAGCAAGTGAGCAGCAAGTGGGAGGCGGCTCCAGCGCAAGGCCAGAGTTGGGGAATGGTGCATTCCCCAACCTGGTCAAAGCGGGCAGCAGCTCCAGGGCCCCAGGAAATGGTGCGTCCCTGGACCCTGGACCCCGACCCAAAGCGAAGGGAGAGCGGGTGGCGAGCAGGCAGCAGAAAAGAAATTTAAAAAGTTTTCCTACTGGGTTCTGTGGGCGTGGCTTGGTGGGGGGTCTTGTGACTGAGTGGGTATGGGTGTGAGTGACACTGAGTTGGCCATGCCCGCTCAGTCACAGGACACACCTCCCACCAAGCCACATCCACAGAACCAGTAGGGAAAAAAATTAGATTTCACCCCTGGACAGAAGCATACATTACCTTAATACCAAAGGAAGATTCAGATCCTCAATGAATAAAAAACTACAGAACAATATCCTTTTTAAACATAGACTATAAAATATATGCATCTATAATTTCAGAGAGATTAAAAAGATTTCTAAACAAATTTATACACCCTGATCAGAATGGTTTCCTACCTAAAAGGCAACTGAAAAATATGAACATTATGAAGTTCAGTCTGAAAAACAGCCAGCATTGATCTTCTTGGATGCGCAAAAAGCCTTTGATAACATGAACTGGCAATTCATGACACTACAACTAAAATATATGGACCTTAGTGAAAATTTCGCAAATATGAGCCAAGCAATATATTCCAATCAAATGGCGAAAGTGATAGTAAAAGGGGATATAACAGAAAATGTTAACATAAGCAAGGGCACAAGACAAGGATGTCCTCTATCCCTTTATTATTCATACTAACCTTAGAAGTCTTGCTTAGAAAGATCAGACAAGATCCAGAAATAAAAGGCTTGGAAATAAAAAAAAAGAAAAGAGAAGTACAAAGTACAAAGTACAAAGTACAAAGTACAAAGTACAAAGTACAAGCATTTGCAGACAATTGCTTAGTATTTATTCTGGAAGAACCCCTAGAAACGGGGCCCAAACTAATAAAAAGAATAGAAGAGTTTGGTGAGGTGGCAGGACTAAAAGTAAACAAGGAAAAGACTAAGATGTTGAATCTCATAAATAAACATAAAAATTAACTGACGGAAAAGATGGACATGTAGATAACTGCATGGGTTTTTTGTTTAGTTAAGATGTTTTGGAGGACTTTAGTTGGTTTGTGTTACAGTAATGGCATGTAGCTGTAATAATCTGTTATTTCTAAGATGTTTTTGGTGTATGGCTGTTATCCTTTTCACAGCTTGTGTTGGTTGTCTGTAGTGGATTGAATGATAAGACATTTTTTGATAAAGTTGTGTAGGTATTCATTTTGTTGGAAGTTGTTGTATAAATGATCTGTATGATATGAAGTGTACTACATTGTTGTTTTCTTCTTCTCTTATAATTTTATTTCTTTGAAGATGTGTAAATAGTTTCATGTTGTTTTTCCAGTTGTTGTTGTTGTTGTTTTATTATGATGTCATCTAAATGCTGGATCCAAACTTTAGGTTATATGCATGGGAGTTTCTAGGCATTGCATTACCCCTAGAAAGTTTATTACGCCTGAGAAATCCAGTAACAGTTTATTTCCGTTTTTAATCACTTTCATTGGAAATGGTTTGTAAATTGGTTTTTGGATATTAACCTTCAGAAGGACAAGTTTTATTACTCTGACTTTCTTTCAATTCTCAGCAAAATAAGTTTCATGTAAATTTAAGAACTTTTTAAAAAACTTTGTTATTTGGAAATCAGCTGCAAAATTGGTTGATCTTGGAAAGTTTTTAAACAGACTAAGAAGCCAGATTGACTATTAAAAAGTTTATGAAAGGGGTGTTGGTTCTTACCTGACACGTACCTTCTCGTTGAGTGGAGACAGCAGCCAGGAATGGGTTGTGCTCCGTTCAGACAAAGGACTGAGCCTGTGCAAAGTTGTTAAGTCCCGCCCTTGTTGCCAGGGTCTCCCAGCTTACGGCAAAGACAAAGATAACAGACTCGATGTGTTGGAACAAGGTAAGGACAGACAGAAAAGGAAAGGAAAAAGACCAGACAACCAAAGGAGAGGCTGGCTGCTGTCTCCACTCAATGAGAAGGTGCGTGTCAGGTAAGAACCAACGTCCCTTCTCCGTATTGGTGAAGACAGCATCCAAGAATGGGACATACCAAAGCTTACAGTCCCAACTATAGGTGGGCCCTAGTCTGGTCTTGGGACTCCCCACTAGTATGAACTAGCAACACCTTGCGGCCAAATGCAGCCTCAGCAGAGGCGAATGATCTATCTTGTAATGCTTTTTAAAGGGTGAAGGAGAAGTCCAGGTGGCCGCCCTGCATATTTCCAATAAGGATGACTGCGTGGCCCATGCTGCCAATGTAGCTGTGCTGTGGGTCGAATGCACTGTCACATGAGTAGGCCACTGCATAGAACACAGATCGTAAGCCTTGGCAATTGTCTGGCGAAGCCACCGGCCAATGGTGGACGGGCTTACTCGAGAACCCAACGAAAGTGGTGTAAAGGAAACAAATAAGGATTCTGTACAGCAGAGGTCTTTAGTTCTGTTTAGGTAAATACAAAGGGCCCGGAGGACATCCAAGGAATGCCAGTGCCTCTCCAACAGGTAAGCTGGCCGAGGACAAAAGTTGGGAAGGACCAATTCCTGCATCCAATAAAAGGTAGTGTTGATTTTGGGAATAAACGATGAGTCGAGTCAAAGAACCACATGGTTGGCATGGAACACACAAAGGTCACTGCATATGGAGAGTGTGGCAATCTCCAAAATTCTCCTGGCAGAAGTGATTACCACTAAGAATGCGACCCTGCAGGACAACAAATGAAGACTGGTCATTTGTAACGGCTCATACGGAGGTCGAGTAAGAGAATTCAGGATGATAGAGAGATCCCAGGTGGGATATCTATGCATGACCAGAGGACATGTTAGTAGCCCCTTTGAGGAACCTTTTAATTGTTGGATGCTGAGATAAAGAGGAAAATGACCCATAAGTTAGAACCAATGATAATGCCACCACCTGCCCCTGAATGGTGTTGGGCAAGAGGCCGTGGTCGAGACCATCCTGCAGAAAGGTCAATATCTGGGCAATTGATGCCTGTAGAGGAGAAATTGATGCCAGGCCACACAACAAGCAAAAGGACCGCCAAGTAGCCGAGTAGATCCGTTCCATGGCCAGTCGTCAAGCAGCCTGGATAGTACAAATAATTTGGAAGGAAAGTTCCAAAGTTATTCACAGGGGAGATCACAGGGGAGGAGCAGGGGGGGTGGTTGTTATTAAAGAAGGTCTTAGACTGAGGGAGGCCACTGTTCCTCAGACTGCCGAATGTGAGTCCCTCCTCATGAAGTGGGGTCATGGGGTACAGATGGGCTTGTTGATCACATACCTGGCTCCCTGCCATGTGGTGGCAGCCCTGCCCGAGCTTCTCAATGTTATAGCCGCGGTGGCAGTTGATACCCCCAGGCTTATGATCATGGGGGACTTTAACTTGCCATCCATAGGTGAGACGTCTGAGGTGGCTCGGAAGTTCATGGCTTCCATGACGGCTATGGACCTGACCCAGCTAGTTCATGGCCCTACTCACACAGGGAGAAACACGCTGGACCTGGTTTTTGTCTCTGGTCAGTGGTTGAGTGATCTTGAGATAGGGGATATAGCAATTGAGCCCTTGTCATGGTCAGATCACTCCCTCCTTCGCTTTGACCTTTGAACAGGCACACCCCGCCGCAGGGAGGAGGAACAGATGAAATTGTTCCGCCCCAGGCACCTGATGGAGCCTGATAGGTTCCAAACGGAGCTTGGGCCATTCCCTGAGGCTCTGGCTCACACCTCGATTGAAGACCTGGGGGCCGCCTGGGATAGGGCAGCCGCTGGAGCTTTGGATTGGGTCATGTCTTTGCGGCCTCTGACCTGGCACCGGTCTCACCTGGCTCCTTGGTTTACTGAGGAGCTGAGGGAGATGAAGCACCAGAAAAGACGCCTGGAGAGCGGAGGGCCAGCCTTTCTGAATCCGAATGAACACTGGTAAGATCTCATATTAAGACTTACCTAGTGGCGATAAAAGCAGCAAAATGTAATTATTTTGCCATTCTTATTGCATCATCAGATAATCACCCGGCTGCCCTGTTTAGGGTGACCCGCTCCTTGCTCCATCAGAGAGCGTGGGAGGACCTCTTGGAGGGTAGAGCCAAGGACTTTGTACAGTATCTGTATGACAAAATCACTCAGATTCGGGAAGACTTGGACTCTGACTGGGTAGATTCAGGGAGGATGGTGGAGGCTGGTCTTGACAATGTTATCTGGGAAGAGTTTGACCCTGTGACTCCCGAAGATGTGGACAGTATTCTGGGTAGACTGAATGCGGCCACATGTTTGTTGGACCCGTGTCCCTCCTGGTTGGTGCTGACTTCTCGGGAGGTGACATGAGGCTGGCTCCAGGGGATTATAAATGCTTCACTGAGTGAGGGTGACTTTCCCGCCACCTTGAAAGAGGCGGTGGTGAGGCCTCTCCTCAAGAAGCTTTCCCTGGACCCAGCAGTGTTAACAAACTATAGTCCGGTCTCCAACCTTCGCTTGTGGTGAAGGTTGTTGAGAGTGGCTTGCGCAACAGCTTCCCCAGTACCTGGATAAAACGGTTTATCTGGATCCGTTCCAGTCAGGCTTCAGCATTGGCCGCATTGGTTGATGATCTCTGGAAGGTTCGGGACAGGGGTTGCTCCTCTGTCCTGGTCCTGTTAGATCTCTCAGCGGCTTTTGATACCATCGACCATGGTATCATGCTGCACCGGTTGGAAGAGTTGGGGGTGGGAGGCACTGTGTTGCAATGGTTCTCCTCCTTTCTCTCTGACCAGTCGCAGTCTGTGTTGGCAGGGGGGCAGAGGTTGACCCCGAGGCACCTTATATGTGGGGTGCCACAGGGGTCGGTCCTCTGACCCCTTCTGTTCAATATTTATGTGAAGCCACTGGGAGAGATCATCCGTGGTTTCGGGGTGAAGTATCATCAGTACGTTGATGACACTCAGCTGTACATCTCCACCCCAGACCACCCCAATGATGCCCTTGAAGTGATGTCCCGGTGCCTGGAGGCCGTGCGGATCTGGATGGGGAGAAACAGACCCAGACTCAACCCATCCAAGACCGAGTGGCTGTGGTTTCCAGAGTCCCGATATAGTTAGTTGGTGCCATCACTGACTAATGGGGGCGAGTCATTGGCCCCCATGGAGAGGGCTCGCAATTTGGATGTCCTCCTGGATTCACGGCTGTCTTTAGAAGAGCATTTGACAGCTGTGGCCAGGAGGACTTTTTATCAGGTTCGCCTGATCCCCAGTTGTGTCCCTTTCTGGATTGAGACTCCTTATGCACGGTCACTCATGCCCTCATCACTTCCCGCCTGGACTACTGTAATGCTCTCTACATGGGGCTCCCCTTAAGGAGCACCTGGAGGCTCCAACTGGTGCACAGTGTGGCCGTGCAGGTGGTTATGGGAGCGACATGGCGTTCCCATGTAACACCTCTCCTGCACGAGCTGCACTGGCTCCGGTGGTCTTCCGGGTGCACTTCAAGGTTTTGGTTACCACTTTTAGAGCGCTCCATGGCTTAGGACCTGGGTACTTACCTGACTGTCTGCTGCCACCAGTAGCCTCTCACCAGCCAGTACGCTCTCATAGAGTGGGGCTCCTCAGGGTACCGTCGGCCAAACAGTGTCAACTGGCGGCCCCCAGGGGGAGAGCCTTCTCTGAGGGGGCACCTGCTATCTAGAATGAGCTCCCCCCAGAGATACGGAGGATCCCGGATTTACGCACCTTCCGCTGTGCCCTCAAGACCTTTTTATTCCAACAGGCTGACCTGGCCTAACTTTCCCTTTTTAATTGTACATTTTAAAATTTGTTTTAAACCTTGGGGGTTTTTAATCTGTCCCGGGTCAAATTATTTAATGGGTTTTTATATTGTCTTTTAAATTTTGTAGTCTGTGTGTTTTATCTTTTTGGCTGTTCACCACCCTGAGTCCATCGGAAGTAGGGCGGTATATAAATCTAATAAAATGAAAAAATGAAAAAAAATGAAAGTGAGCTCTTCTCAGAGAGTGCCGCTCAAGCGCCAGGCAATCAGTTGGAGCCACCGAGGATCTGGATGAACCACTGACCCCTGGCTGAGGAGATCGACTATCTGGGGTAGTCTCTAGTGTGGTGCTGTGGACAGGGACTTGACTTCTGCAAACCAAGCCTGTCAGGGCCAATGCGGTGCGACAAGACCAATGTCTGCCTTCTCGTGCAAAATCTTCTGCTCCACCCTCGGGATGAGAGGCAACGGTGGAAAGGCATAATAGAGACCCCAAGTCCATGGACTCTGGAGTGTGTCCACACCCTCCGCCCGCGAGGTTGGGAACTGGGCATAAAAGCGTGGCAGCTGAGCATTCTGCTGCATAGCAAATAAATCCACTTCCAGAAGACCAAACCGCTCCGAAATCCATTGAAAGATTGACGGGTGCAGGTGACAGTCCGCATGATCAATCATTTGCCGGCTCAACCAATCGGCCTGTATGTTGGTTACCCCTGATATGTATTCCGCCTTCAGCGAGCACAAGTGGTGTTCCGCCCAGAGACCCAATCTTCTGGCTTCCAACATTAAATTGGAGGATCTGGTGCCTCCCTGGCAATTTGTGTGTGCCTTTGTGGTCACATTGTCAGTTAGAACCAACACGTGGTGATTAGTGACCAGATGTTGGAAATGTCAAAGGGCAAGAAAAACGGATCACAGCTCCAGCCAGTTGATATTGTGCTGTTGTTCATGGCTCAACCAACAGCCCTGAGTGACCTGCAACTGGACGTGCACCCCCCATCTACAAGACTGGCATCCATGGTCAGTACTAGCCAAGTCAGTTCTTGAAGCAGTTGGCCTCTGGAAATTGCTGGAGACCACCATCAGGTGAGGGAATGGCTGACTTTGGGAGGGACCTGAACCTTCATTGGGGAAGAGCCCTTTCCCACCTTCTGAAAGGGTAATAAAAACCACTGAAGATCACGTAAGTGGAGTCGTGCCCATGGGCTGATCCGAATACCCGAAACCATCTTACCCAGGAGCATAGATAGCAGTGCCAAGGAAACCTTGAAACTACTCTACACTACACTGGCTATCTCTTTGATACTATTCTGCCACTCCAAGGACAAATAAACCATCCCTTCTAGAGAATCTATAATTGCCCCCAGATGAGTAATGCGAGTAGTAGGATCTCAGTGACTCTTTTCCAAGTTAGGTGAGAACCCATGTTCCTGGAAACAGGAAATGGTTACCTGGAGATCCTCAAGAGATCGATGCCTCAACGAGGACTGGATCAGAATATCATCCAGGTAACATTGCAATCGAACAGGGATGGTTTGAAAATGAGCCACCAAAGCGGCGAGTACCTTAGTAAAGGTATAGGGGGCAGAAGAAAGGCCAAAAGGTAATGCCCAGTGTTGATAGTGCTTACTGGTGTAACAAAATCTAAGGAATCTATGATGGGAGAAACAAATAGGTATATGTAAATAAGCTTCTGTGAGGTCTGTAAAGGTAAGGAAGTTGCCCTTCCTGATGCCAGCTAGAATAGACTGTAAGGACTGCATCTTAAAATGATGATATACAATGTATCTGTTCAATCTTTTGAGGTCCAAAATAGGTCTCCACCCCCCCCCACCCCCCTGAGGATTTGGGCACCAGAAATAGAAGAGAATAAAATCCACACCCTGCCTGATCTTCAGGGACAGGCTGGACAGCTCTAATGTCCAGAAGATGTTGAATTGGCAAGTCCATAAGTATCCGGCAGTTATTGTCCTTCGAAAAAGGACAACGGATAAAAAATTCCAGAGGGGAGGAAACGAATTCAAGGGATAGACCAGATCTTACCGTATCCCGGATCCAAATGTCGGAAGTAAGAAGATCCCATCGGTCGGCAAAGAGAGCTAAACTGCCCCCAGTGGGAATATCCAACTTACCTTTAATGCTGGCGCCAGAACGGACAACTCCCTCCCCCTCAAAAGGGCTGCCGTCCTGAGAAAGATTTGCCTTGGGCCGGCCTGTCAGACTGATCTTACTGTCTAGCTCCAAAGGTGGACATCCCCCATGATTGAATTGCACCCCAATCGGGCGTTCTAAACTGCGCCCTGCAATAGGGAGTAGAATAACGGAAGTCTGACCTGCGCTGAACACTTGGCAAAATCTTCCTCTTATCCTTAGTCTCCACAAGCAGTGGATCAAGGGACTGTCCAAACAAGCTACCTCCCACAAAAGGAGCTGAGGCGAGGTGGCATGCATCTGCTGGCCAATGTCAGAGCCAAAGCATTCTGTGCATCGCCACCGCCACCGCCATGGACTTAGAGGCAAAACACATCAAATTCAAGGTCGCATCTGTAGAAAATTGAACCGCTGCTATTACTTTGTTTAGATCTTGCTACAGATGAGAGTCCTCAGACAGCAGCTTATCCCGAAGTTGTTGGAGCCAAACCAGGGTAGCCTGGTTGAAGAAGGAAGCCGTGGAAGCTGAACGAATAGCCCATGCAGCTGCTTGATGAACCCACTGTAAGGATTGGTCAGAGCTCCTCTCCTCTGGCCAGAGACATTCTTCCGGCTCGCCTGCAATGGAAGAATTGGGCAATAACACTGCAACTGGGGAATCAACCTTAGGGACCTGGAGTATATATGCCAATTCTGGAGCCACATTGAAATAACAATGGTCCAATGAAGAAGGAAGAGGAGCTGATCCTGGAACTGCCCACTGCTTTTGCACTACATTGATGAACATGGGGGGAGCGGGAATCACGTCTACTGACCTAGCAGGCTCTGAGAATAATGAGTCAGAAGGACTTTTAGATATAGAAGGCACCTCACCATCTGGGGAAGGCCGAAGCCCAGCAGGCATTAGAAGTCTTGAACAACAACGATTTGAAAACCGCCAGAGGAAACAGACCCATAAACGCCGGCTGTTCAGGCACCAAACCTTCATCATCAGAAAGGTCATGCTCATGATGATGGACCTCCTCTTCGAAGAACAATGGACGACTGCCCGTAGAAGGGTCCAGAAATCCAGGATCCCGAGTAGATAGCAACTCTGCCATGCTTGGATTATAATGTGACTCAGAGTGTTCTGACCCAGAGACACGTCCGGACTGATTTTGAAATGTAGCTGCCAGACTCTGCTGGAGAACTCTGATTAAGATATCCTGAAGGTTGTCAGGCAAGGACACGCCCTGATCCATCATGGTCCCCTGATCTATCACAGCCGACTTATCGGGAACCTGGGAGGCCAGTTGGGCAGGAACAACAAGTGACCCACAAGGACCCCACAGATCTGCAGTTGGGATAGTTATGGGACAATCCTGTAAGGACGTCTGAACTGAAGTACCCCCAGGTGACCATGGTCAAGGGGCAGTTAAGACCACCTTAGTGGTCAAGAGTTGGCAGCTTGCTTCACTAGCCTTATGACAAATTTTCTGCAATGCCTGATCCCTGCGATGTTCATCTCTCAAAACTGCCTATAAAGACTATGGTCTTTATCAGATTTCTTGTGTGTGTGGGAAGCAGAAGAGTCTTTCCCTTGCACCAGCTTATGAGCAGGCCCAGCCAATGGCTCAGACATGTCATAATCCGAATGGGCAGCTGCCCGCTTAGATTTAGATTTTGCCTTGGGCATCTTGGATCCCAGAAGGAATCTCTAGAAAGTCAAAGATAACTAGACTTAGAATATTATTTGACGCCTCAGGGAACAAGAATCTGAATCTCAAGTTGCACTGATATAAAATGGCTGCCACATTAGACTTGCCAGATTAATGAAAAAACACCAGAGCGCAAGGCTCTTGAATCAGGTCATGAGTGCTTGTTACACTAAAAATCCCAATACTGGAGCACAAGACTCCTGCACCCCTGTGTCTGAACTGGAAGTCTCAGACACAGGCACTAATACATGCCATCCACAGCAATGATTGCAGTATAACAGGGCTGATATGCCTATCGGACCACTGAGGAACAATTCCACGGCAACAATCCAACAATATATTGGGCAGGTAGAGACAAAACCCCCCAATCCAAATTGCCTTTAGGGAACACAAAGTTCCTGTGCCAGAACAAGGCCTGCGGGCATTCAAATTCCACGTGGCTCACAATCCCAGCCCCATCAATAGAAGCTACAAAATGGCCGTCCTCTATACAAACCGCAGCTTCAGAAATGCCCTTTAAAATGGAGCACGAAGCTCCTGTATAGTAAAGATGAGCCCTTGAGTCAGGTACCATGTAATGGAGCCCGAAGCTCCCCCAGCCCAGCTGAGATCAAGTACGAGCACCAAGAACTCCAGGCATGGTCCTTGGAAGCCAGTAATGGAGCGCAAAGCTCCTGCAACTTGCCAATAAGTTTTGGAGCATAAAGCTCTTGCAGCATTCAAATGAGGCTTGAACTGGAGCGCGAAGCTCCTGCAATAATCGTTATTCAATTTTGGAGCACGAAGCTCCTGCAAGCATATTTAATCAATATGGAGCACGAAGCTTCTGTAGCCTCCCGCGCAGCTTCTTTTTCACTCGAAAGGTCTTAAACCTCGAGGAGAATTTTAAAGGGAGAAAAAAACCTTTCCCCCCAAAAAAACTCTATCCAAATGAGGGAGGAGAAAGATTGCTTACAAATCCCAAGAGGACCTAAGGATTCTTGCAAAGGAAAGAAGGTGAGGCAACAGCCAGAAATAAGGAGAAAGTTCCAACACAACCGTCCAGTCTGAGGACTTAGCCAAAGCTGGGAGTTCCTTGGCAACAAGGGCGGGACTTAACAACTTTGCACAGGTTCAGACCTTCGTCTGAACGGAGGACAACCCATTCCTGGCTGCTGTCTCCACCAATACGGAGAATAACTATAAGTACTTCATGTGGCTTACTTAAAATCTTATTAAAATATATGAGGATTTGAATTTTACTGTAAGAAATCTTTTTCTGGGAAAATGTGGATTAGAGAAAAATATGATAAGAGGATACCTTGAAGGCTGATTACTCAAGTCAATCAGAAAGAATTAAACATTATAATTCTTTATCATCAGTTTGGTGTAGTAGTTAAGGCACGGGGTTAGAAAGCAACTGACCATGAGTTCAAGTCCTGTCTTAGCCACGAAGGCCAGCTGGGTGACTTTGGGCCACTTGGGCCAGTCACTCTTTCTCAGTCCAACTCACCTTACAGGGTTGTTGCTTTAGGACAGGGGTCGGCAACCTTAAACACTCAAAGAGCCACAAAGGTCCTAACAGGAAGCCCCCATTCAATTCTGGAACCAACCAGAAGCCCAGTTCCCTCACCATAGAGTCTCCTCCTAGTGCGGTGTCCTTTTTCCTATGCCAACCGGAAGTCTGGTTCCCCCCCCCCCACCATAGAGTCTCCTCCTAGCGTGGTGTCCTTTTTTCTCTACCTATTGTAACCAAAAGCCCTATCAATTGTGGAGCCAACCAGCGACAAGGAGCCGCAGCAGAGGGATGAAAGAGCCACATGCGGCTCCAGAGCTGCAGGTTGCTGATCCCTGCTTTAGCAAAAATAGGAGGAAGGTGTGCTGGATGTGTTTACCACTTTAAGTTATTTGTAAAAATAATAAAGATAGTATACAAATAAATAAAATAAATTTAATTAAAGGAGAAGGCTCATTACTGCAAAATGGAGAAACATATTTTAGCTTGGGCAGAATTTGAGAATATCTGGTAACAATGAATTTGGAACTTTTTTTAGATTTTTACTATAAAAATGGGTTCAAAGGACAAAATAGGATACAACTGCGAATCAGGCTATTTTGGAAATGGATTTAAAACAGTCAGGATGATATTGACAAGGAGGCTATACAGAATTTACAAATGAAACTTGTTGAGGTTTCAACATGTAAAAGTGGAATACAAATAATAAATCAGAAGAGTGACTTGATTTTGGACTTTAAAAAGCCAAGTATTATACCGTGTTTCTGAGAAAAGATAGAGGGAAAATTCTGCTGACTGCCGATTGCCAGCAGTTTGGCAGTTTGAGTCTCATTTGCTCAATGTTGACTCAGCCTTCCATCCTTCTGAGGTCAGTAAAATGAAGACCCGGATTGTTGGGGGCAATATGCTGACTCTGTAAATCACTTAGAGAGGGCTATAAAGCACTGTGAAGCATATAACTCTGAGTGCTATTACTATTCACATTATATTAGTTCTTGTTAGTCTTTATCTTTTATTTAAAATTATTTAAAAATATCACTTAACAAGATTTGAATGAGATGTTGAGAAAGAGAGAGAGATCAGGGTGGGTGGGAAATTATACTGTAAAACTGAATCGTGACACTGGATAGATTGCTCATAAATGCACTGACTTCAAGCTATATTTTGAGGATGGTTAAGCTGATTAACATTCTGAAAATTGCATTCATGATGGACAAATGATCATGTACAATTCATCCCACACATCTAGAAAGTACAGGATGTCAAAAATGGTCAGAGTAGTGGCAAGATACTGGAATCAGAGAAACTGATTCCCAGAGATTTAATCTTAGAACATAAAAGTGATTTCTCAGACATAATATTTCTTCAGCATTCATAGTGGAAGCAACAACAAAACATATTTTTAATCAGCTGTATCAAATCTCTAGCTGCTATTATTACTTTTCCTTTTTCTAAGCAATTCATATGTTCATACACAAGAGGGAGTCTGTCTTTTGAAGTAAATAGTTGTTTATTCAGAACATACTATGTGCTTTGCATTATGATACAAAATCAGTCCACTGAGACAACACTGCAATTTTGTGCATTTTATTGCAACCAAAACAGCAATGAGAGTAATAAAAACAAAAGCTTTTTATTTCCTTCCACAGTTTTGTTAATTTTCATAATTCATTTATTGTTACAGCACTTAGGGGAGACAAGCAATAGTACAGAACTATGCAATTCTATGCAGAAGCCATGCCCATTGGGTTCAGTGGGCAAACAGAAATAGGAACACAACCGTAGAAATACAACATTGTCAAATTGGTATATTTTGTAAACTAGCTTCATTTGTAAAAGACAATGCAAATTGCTGAATCGATGGGATTCAAACTCCACAGTAGTATATAGAACACCAGATTAGAGAGGAAGGATGGACCCAGGAAAGGAAAGGAAGAGAAGTACTAATATATTATCTCATACAACCTGCAGACATTTCCAAATAATCATGCTTTCACTTTCCAAACTACTATTTCACAGTTAAATGTGAACATCATTAGACTTTGAGTTGATTTGATCTTGTCTAGTAGTGTCTCAGATGTTCTCCTTTGTGATGTAGTACAAATCTGAATATACAAAAAGCAATTTTGACAAAATACATGTATGCACTTGTAGCTTATTTTTTATATGATGGACTGTTTAAACAGGTTTGATGTAGATTATTCCCACAAAATATCCTGTAAAGATATTTTGGTGCACTGCAGCCGTCATAAATATGACCCAATTGCCAAGCATCTGAATTTTGATCATGTGACCATGGAGATCACCAAAACCCATCCACATCACTCCCAGAAGGCTTAGCCATCCACAAGGAGCATGGATCTACAGATGGTCAAATTAATAATCCAAAGAACCCTGTCTTTTCATCAACAATTACAAATTCAAACTCCTCTCAGCTAACCAAGCTAGTCTGAGTTCCCTCCATGGCACTTAGCTCAAGGCTAAAATTTAGCTTGGAACAAATCCAAGTAATTTTGACAGATACCTATCCTGTTTCCCCGAAAATATGACCTACCCTGAAAGTAAGTTCTAGCTTGATTTTTACAAGTGCACCCAATATAACCCTACCCCCAAAATAAACCCTAATTAAGATCTGACCCACTCCAGAGTGCACGGGTAAAAATTAAGCCAGGGTGGAGATGCGGGGGTGGAGCTGCCCTACTACTTACCTTTGGACAGTTGTAGCCTGGCCTTGCACACCCCGACACCTGCCTCACCGGCCCATTTCTTCTGCAGCCGGCAAGACTAGCAAGGCTTTCTTGAAGGCCTCTGTGGCCAATAACAAAGTTCTGGATCGATCCGGAACTCTGTTATCGGCTGCACAGGCCATCAGGAAAGCCTTGCCGGCCACAGAAGAAGAAGTTCCTAAAGACCTCTGACAGAGAAAAGGAGTCCGGGGGTGACACACACAAGTGAGGTTAGTTAGTGGATGACATCCCCCCAAAATAAGACCTGGTGCCTTTTTTTGTGGCAAAAAACAATATAAGACAGGGTCTTATTTTTGGGGAAACACGGTAGCATATTTCTCACAGCAATCCTGTAAATCACGGGTGTCAAACTCAATCGCATCATGTGACATATCATGACGGTTTTTTGCCTTTGCGGAGCCGGGGTGGGCATGGCCTGTGTGTGATGCATCCAGCCTGTGGGCCACCAGTTTGACAGGCCTGCTATAAATGAAGCTCCAAAGCAGCCCTTCCCAGAAAAGCCCAGGTTACCTTAAATAGACTGCTAGGCAACTACCTATGCAATAATGCAATAATAGCAAAGAAATGATGACATTTCACTACCCTTACCACCACCAGATAGGCCTTAGTAGCAGCTCTAACATGCTCACGCTGATACACTCCTTGTTGTCCCCCAGCAGCACTCTAGGTGTTTCTTCTCTCATTTCATCTCTCAGATCCTCTGTAAAGTAAGTTGATAAGATCATAGATGAGGGAGGCCTTATTACAGACTGACCTGGCATTTAATCGCATCAGCAGAAAGTAAGGGTAGGAATAGGAAATATGGTTGAGTGCAGAAAGGGCTAGAACTCAATACTATTCTTTGACATGAAGGTGCGGGTCACCAAATATGTCCTGCCCCCAGCTTCCCAACTATCTCCCTATCCATCACAACAGCAATGCCCTTAACTCCATAGCCCAATTCCTATACTTGCTGTACTAATTAATACACACATAAAGGATATACTTGTCACACTGCTTTGATGGTGGAGTATAAAACTGAATGAATTTTCTTTGCAAAACTCTTGTATCAGTGGCGTAAACACAATACGCAATATTAATTTTAAAGAATACATATTGTATTATGTTTGAAGCCCTTTTGTACCAATAACTAATATCTTGCAAATGTACAGCATCATTTTGCTAATGACAGGGATGTCATCCAAATAGCACTGGATGCTTGAACAATGGTGTGGCATTTGGTCCATGGCTCTCTGCAAAGCACTAGGGCAGATGCTACTTCAAAAGCAAGTTTGTATAAATAATATAACCTTTTATATGTACTTATGAGAAACATCTTGGAATCTTCTTCCATTTCCATCTATAAATACATTTAGATCTATGGGATCTATTTTGCTAAAATGTTTGAAGGAAAATTAGCAAAGATGTCCTCAATTCTAGGCATTGTCCAGTCTATAATGAAGGATGGATAATAACTTTAAATCATCACAAACCCTGGCACTTCTGGTGAGTGCTAGACAATTCCACAGCTCCAACCTTTCTGCCATGTAGATTAGTAATAATGTTTGAGAAAGTCAGTATCTCACAAATCATCTCCCAAAGTTTTTGTACAAATAAAATAAAGAGAGAATTAGGCATGTAACTTCTGTTCCTGAAAGGAAAGATAAATAATTAAATGGAAACTGTAGAATTGGGAGAGGGAACTGTCTCTATGTCACCTTTAAAATATTTTGAAAAAATTATTAGTCCATATTGTAACAGTTTTGTAGTCTTGTTCTATCATAAATGTGTAATAAACCTAATGAAATATTTTCTATTTCAAAAAAAGTCATGAATAAAATATATAGTTCTATCAAGATTTTAAAAGGTCATGTAGACATTGAAAACATTACTGTTTATTCAATATATTTTCTTGCCAGCTTCATATCAAGATACACATCTAAAAAAGTTGGAAAGTTCAGGTTTCTGACATTAACCCTTATTTAAGATGTAATTGTTGACCTCTGACAACATGGAAGTCTGTTCTGAGTCCAAGAATCTTGAAAAATTGCTTCCTTTTAAATATCCATTAAATGTCCATTGAGAATGTTGTTGTATATTCATCCTACAGTTGAGTAGTTAATATATAGAGAAATTATGTTTGTGACTTTAAATGACATAAAAGGAATGATTGACTGTGCTATGCTCAGGCAGCCATAAAAGGAAACAGGAAGCCTAGGAGCTCCTGCTCCTGCTATTTGATGGTTGATCTCCTGATGATGGACTGTGTGTGACTGAAGAGAACTGTAAGCAAACTATGTTTTGTGTTGGAGAGTGATTATTCGAAGATGTGTCATCATTGTTTTGGGAAACCAAGTTTGTTTTTTTCACTAAGAGTAAAGAATATTTATTTTTCTTTCACCGTTCAGAGTCTGTGAGTATTTGTGTGTTTAACCAGCAATGTATGTCTTTGCTGTCCGGTCCGCTGTCCACTATGCAGAGGGAAGTTTTATCCTCAACAAAAGTCATAATCAATTTGTGGTCATCACAGTTGGCAAGCTAAGGCTAGTATAACCAGTGTGTTCAGATTAGTTGTGTCTTTTTGGAGGGCTTATAACATAACCTCCATTAAGCTATCCTGTGCAGAAACATACTAAGCATATAAATTGGACAAAAATCATTCATTGTGAAGGGGTTTATTGAGTTGAGTGGGATATAAATTTTATAAATAAAATATCTACATTATTTAATATAGATGTTAAACAGTCCAGCAAGGTAAGCTAATATTCTTATAGCTGTTTTTTGATCATTGCATTTATGTATCCATAAAGGTACAATTAATTAAAAAGAGCATATGTAAGACAGTAACTAAATTACCCAGTTTTAAATAAGGCTGCTTTCTGTTGATAAGCAATTACAGTAATAAATAAATGTATAGCTTTTACTCACTCCTGGTATGTTAAAAGATTTATCTTCACAAAACTAATTAAAGACAGGTTCTGATTTTTGGTTTCTTGTTACAACATGTAAATATTCAGACATGGCCTTCAGTACATGGAGAGTGTCCATATAGAAAGTTGTGTAAGTATATAGAAAAGTTCACACTTGTTACAACATTTATCATAGTCAATGTGTATGCATGTCGATTTCATAAAAAAGGCATTTGAGAAACAAATATTTGCAATACTACTCTAGATTTAGTGGCTCACCACTCTTCAACAATTCTAGATCACAGAATGTAGCTGTTTGAAGAGCGATTATAAGATGTGTCCTGCCTCTACTTGGTTTGGGAATTCCACAAACCATTCTTGATAAGTAGCCATGTAGCTCATCTAAAAATATCCAGCGAGGGGGACTCCACCACTATTCTGGAATTCAATATAAATCAGACACAAAAAATAGACCAAAAAATTCAAACCAGCGTCTTAGACTTAAAAAGAGCTGATTTTAACAAACTTAGAGAGACCTTGGGAAAGATTCCATGGATGAAAATCTTAAAGGGGAAAACAACTCAAGAAGCTTAGGAAACTCTGAAATATGAGATTATAAAAACCCAGTCCTGCACAAAACCACCAAAAAAGAAAAATAAGAGATCCAAGAAGAAACCAGCATGGTTGCATAAAGAACTCTTTGATAGACAGAAAGACAAAAAGGACAAGTATAAAAAATGAAAAGAGGGACAAATCCCACATCCCTTAAGAAGACATTGGACAACCTTCTGTCTGAAATGGTATAGGGTTTCCTGCTTGCACAGAGGGTTGGACTAGAAGACTTCCAAGGTTCCTTCCAACTCTGTTATTCTGTTACTAAGGCAGAATACCAGCATACAGGCCACATCTGCAAAGATTAAGTCAGGAAAACTAAGGCTCAGAATGGACTAAGACTTGGGCGATCCCATTGTGAACCGGTAGTAAAGGTAAGTAGAACCCACCCCGATATACATGTTCACCCTAGGTTCAAATCTCCAGTACCAGATGCATTACATCCCAGGAGCTGATAGACATGATCTCAGAACCACTGAACCAGTGGTGGGTTGCTCCTGGTTCGCACCGGTTCGAAAGAACCAGTAGTAAAAAAATTTAATAGTTCAGAGAACCGGTAATAAGATTGGCTGGCCACGCCCCCAAACCGGTTCCCACCCGGTCGCCGGTCGCTTACCCCACCCACTCCCAATCTATTGCTGCCTCCTGAGCCCCAGCTGATGGCTAGAGGGGGAAAAACTGTTTAAACTCTTGCCGCAGGGCTTCAAAGGGCCGCCCTAGAGCTGATCAGTGTTAAAAGAAAACAAATGAGTAGACTGGTGCCTGCAAAAATAGAAAAAACAGCCCCTTTCAGCTTCAGCATAGGTTAATTACCACAAGTTGATTAGATCGGCCTCCCGACTCTCAGCTGATATGCTCTCAGCTGTTTTGGGCAGGGCTGTTTTGCTAGCTGCAAAGAGTGCTGCTGGAACATGGGTTTTTTGCCCTAGGTATGCTGAAAAAACAAAACTGAAAGTAAAGCAGGCTCTTTGCTGCAACGTGACAAAATGAAACAGAGAGAGATTTCTTTTTCCTCACCAAAAAAGGTAGGTGCAAACAATGGGAAATTTAGGGCAAAAGAGGAGAGTTCAAGATTTTAAAACACAAAAGAAAAAAAGCTCTATT